>JAPTMU010000522.1:7500-60000 GCA_028583405.1 Pogonophryne albipinna | reverse complement strand
TCATGGTGTGTTGATACCTGCTGAGTCAGTCATGGTGTGTTGATATCTGCTGAGTCATGGTGTGTTGATACCTGCTGAGTCATGGTGTGTTGATATCTGCTGAGTCATGGTGTGTTGATACCTGCTGAGTCATGGTGTGTTGATACCTGCTGAGTCAGTCATGGTGTGTTGATACCTGCTGAGTCATGGTGTGTTGATACCTGCTGAGTCAGTCATGGTGTGTTGATACCTGCTGAGTCATGGTGTGTTGATACCTGCTGAGTCATGGTGTGTTGATACCTGCTGAGTCATGGTGTGTTGATATCTGCTGAGTCATGGTGTTTCTGTGCCCTCAGGACGGCTCGAGGACTCGGTGCGTTGCTACCAGGAGGCTCTGAGTCTGGCTCTGCAGGCCAAAGACCAGGAGGCTGTGCGCGCCATTCAGGAGGGGCTGAAGGAGGTGAAGAAGAGGAAGGAGGAGGAAGAGGAGAAGGAGGAGAAGAAGGAGGAGGAATGATCCTCAGAGGAAGCAGGAGTAGATCATCCTGCAGCTTTGTGTTCAGGTCTCTAATGAGTCTGTTCACCAGTTTTTACATGTAATATGTGTTGTATATAATATATAAAACATAAAAAGACAAACCTATACTGACCTAAAGGTGTGTCTAATTCACATTAAATATACAGTCACTTTTCAACAACAGTGTGAAACCATATTTATACCATTTAATCTAAAAAGCAGACCATGACTCAGCAATAACACAGGGTCTGTTTTCTGTAAATGTTAACGTGTTGAAACTGAGACGTGATCAGGAGGAGATTATTTATTGTGATGTGAACTCACTGGTCCCCCGGCTTGAGCTTCAACCTCAGGACCCATGTGTGTGTGATCCTCTTGAGCTTCAACCTCAGGACCCATGTGTGTGTGATCCTCTTGAGCTTCAACCTCAGGACCCATGTGTGTGTGATCCTCTTGAGCTTCAACCTCAGGACCCATGTGTGTGTGATCCTCTTGAGCTTCAACCTCAGGACCCATGTGTGTGTGATTCTCTTGAGCTTCAACCTCAGGACCCATGTGTGTGTGATCCTCTTGAGCTTCAACCTCAGGACCCATGTGTGTGTGATCCTCTTGAGCTTCAACCTCAGGACCCATGTGTGTGTGATCCTCTTGAGCTTCAACCTCAGGACCCATGTGTGTGTGATCCTCTTGAGCTTCAACCTCAGGACCCATGTGTGTGTGATCCTCTTGAGCTTCAACCTCAGGACCCATGTGTGTATGATCCTCTTGAGCTTCAACCTCAGGACCCATGTGTGTGTGATCCTCTCGAGCTTCAACCTCAGGACCCATGTGTGTGTGATCCTCTTGAGCTTCAACCTCAGGACCCATGTGTGTGTGATCCTCTTGAGCTTCAACCTCAGGACCCATGTGTGTGTGACCCTCTTGAGCTTCAACCTCAGAACCCATGTGTGTGTGATCCTCTTGAGCTTCAACCTCAGGACCCATGTGTGTGTGATCCTCTCGAGCTTCAACCTCAGGACCCATGTGTGTGTGATCCTCTTGAGCTTCAACCTCAGGACCCATGTGTGTGTGATCCTCTCAAGCTTCAACCTCAGGACCCATGTGTGTGTGATCCTCTTGAGCTTCAACCTCAGGACCCATGTGTGTGTGATCCTCTCAAGCTTCAACCTCAGGACCCATGTGTGTGTGATCCTCTTGAGCTTCAACCTCAGGACCCATGTGTGTATGATCCTCTTGAGCTTCAACCTCAGGACCCATGTGTGTATGATCCTCTTGAGCTTCAACCTCAGGACCCGTGTGTGTGATCCTCTTGAGCTTCAACCTCAGGACCCATGTGTGTATGATCCTCTCGAGCTTCAACCTCAGGACCCATGTGTGTGTGATCCTCTCGAGCTTCAACCTCAGGACCCATGTGTGTGTGATCCTCTTGAGCTTCAACCTCAGGACCCATGTGTGTGTGATCCTCTCAAGCTTCAACCTCAGGACCCATGTGTGTGTGATCCTCTCAAGCTTCAACCTCAGGACCCATGTGTGTGTGATCCTCTTGAGCTTCAACCTCAGGACCCATGTGTGTGTGATCCTCTCGAGCTTCAACCTCAGGACCCATGTGTGTATGATCCTCTTGAGCTTCAACCTCAGGACCCGTGTGTGTGATCCTCTTGAGCTTCAACCTCAGGACCCATGTGTGTATGATCCTCTCGAGCTTCAACCTCAGGACCCATGTGTGTGTGATCCTCTCGAGCTTCAACCTCAGGACCCATGTGTGTGTGATCCTCTTGAGCTTCAACCTCAGGACCCATGTGTGTGTGATCCTCTCAAGCTTCAACCTCAGGACCCATGTGTGTGTGATCCTCTCAAGCTTCAACCTCAGGACCCATGTGTGTGTGATCCTCTTGAGCTTCAACCTCAGGACCCATGTGTGTGTGATCCTCTCGAGCTTCAACCTCAGGACCCATGTGTGTGTGATCCTCTCGAGCTTCAACCTCAGGACCCATGTGTGTGTGATCCTCTTGAGCTTCAACCTCAGGACCCATGTGTGTGTGATCCTCTCGAGCTTCAACCTCAGGACCCATGTGTGTGTGATCCTCTTGAGCTTCAACCTCAGGACCCATGTGTGTGTGATCCTCTCAAGAATGGAAGTACTCAAAAAAAAGAAAGTAATGTGTTGGTATTTTTCTCAGAATCTCAAATTTCAGATATTGTTATACATAG
This sequence comes from Pogonophryne albipinna, assembly GCA_028583405.1. Lineage (NCBI taxonomy): Eukaryota > Metazoa > Chordata > Actinopteri > Perciformes > Artedidraconidae > Pogonophryne > Pogonophryne albipinna. The sequence goes on along the minus strand of JAPTMU010000522.1, from coordinate 57,293 downwards.
GACCGTATTTCTGCAGAGGCTATCAGTCATTTAAATGTTAACATATATCACATTATCCTGCGCCGGGTTCCTTCAGAAATTGAGATAGGTCGTTGTTAATAATATAAATAAAAAATAAATAATATTTCACATCAAAAGAAACAACAATGTTTTAACAAGTCGTATTAAATAATCTGATGACAGAACTGTGAACAGAATAGCTGAAACTTTAACAAACTAAATAACTCAGTTAATCATTAACCCATGTTTGTATAATGGAGTTAACTCCGTGTGTTGCTGCTAGCATACAACACCTGACGTGGAAACGTTACTCGGGGGGGGGGGGGGGGCTACAGAGCTACTGGAAAGACAGTCGAACCCGGTGCATTCCTCCGTCTGGATGTGGAGCACTTTTGATAAATGTTTAGACAAATTGCTCGTGTTACCGCCTCAACACGAGCAATTTGTCCACCTCAAGACGGGTAACATGTAACCACACCTTGGAGCGCTTCTCTCCGCCATCCCCTCCGTGTGTTGCTGCATGGAGCAGCTGTGTGTGTGTGTGTTGCTGCATGGAGCAGCTGCGTGTGTGTGTTGCTGCATGGAGCAGCTGCGTGTGTGTGTGAACGGCCCCGCCCCCTCGCACACAGACGGGAGAGAGAGATCTCGTCTGGATCGGAAAGATCGAAAATACACCGACCATAGACGCATTTACCGGTTGCCTTGTCACAGTCAATCTGCTCGACAAAATATGTTTGTCTTTTTTGTTTTCCTGCGATGATGGTTCTTCAGGACTGCTTCTTAAGCTCTAATCACACTCTCGCAGACTTTTCCGGTGATTCTAAATTAGGTGACAATGTATGTGTGTCGCTTAAGAGGAAAAGATGCCTGTTTTTGTTGTTGTTATTACTGTCAGGAAATGTACAACCTAACCCTAGTCCGCCCAGTAGTAGTAGTCAGATCGCTACTCCTGCTGATTTTAAAGCTAGGTCTGGGTTGGGTTTCATCCACTTGAATGTGCGCAGTCTGTTAGGTAAACTAGATTTTGTCCGTATCTGGGCTCGACTGACGCTGACGTCATTGTTTTATCAGAAACATGGCTAAACAAATTTATTTTGGCCTCTGACATTGCCTTAAATGGTTTTAATGTGTATCGTACCGACCGGCCTAATAAAGGTGGTGGCGTTGCCATTTATGTTAAGAATAAGTTCAGTGTATCCACATTAGTTTCCAAATCTATCAGTAAGCAATTTGAATTTTTAGCCTTAAATATCGAAGTGGCAAAGGGTCAACAGGTCATGGTGGTGGGCTGTTACAGACCCCCCTCTGCTGTCAAAGACTCCTTGTCTTCACTAGCAAATCTTTTATCACAAGCTAGACTACAAGGAAATAGTGCTACTTGGAGATTTTAACTGGGACTGGTTAACTGCAGTGTCAGAGGATTTTAAAAACCTTTGTATCTCTTTGAATGTTACTCAGATTGTGGACAGTCCTACTCGCCCTAACATTAAGTCTCCTAATAAATCCTCCCTAATTGATCTCACTCTAACTAATGTTCCCCATAAATACTCATCTGTGGGAGTATTTGTGAATGATCTGAGTGATCACTGTTGTTGTGGAAATCTTAAGCTCAATACTCGGGAGTACAAGTCAGAGTGGTTAAACAAATAAATGGTGAAACAAACAGAGTTGTCTTTCTGGTTAATTTATTTGAAGCTTCAAACAACATAAAAAATGCAACACAGAGACACAGGTCTCACAGAGTATAAATAATCTGAGAGAGTGTGCAAAGAGGGAATAAAATAGCAAAGCTTATATACAGAAATAAAGAGAGGAAAGTTCAGACATCTGTCTTCACAAGGTCTCATTGTTATTAGACCCCTGTCCTTGAGCTGTAGCTAGTGTTCTCAGAACCAGGGACGTTCTTGTTTAGACTTTGTGTGAGTCTCACCCTTCTCTAAACAATCAGCTGTGTGGCCTTGAAGAGAAGAAGACAGCACATCTCAGGAAATGATATAGGTAGACACAGAGAAGGTTATAAGAAGCATTTGGTTTAAGCATATATGTAAAAATGAAATTTCCACTACATTCTCCCCACTTGATCAATGAAAAATAATAAATGACAGGATAGACTGATATAACACATCAATGAATGCACTCCATCGCTGGTTTAAGTAAACACATCACAAATATATCATAGAAAACTGGCTGTTTTTGTGGAGGACAGACTCCTAATATAATGTAAGCATAAAGGAGGATTCACATGGATTACATTGTGGTGTCGGAATCAGACTCTTCTGATTCTATCTGGTCTATCTCACTGTGGAGCAAAGGATTGTCGTGTAATGGAATAGTAGTATACTGAACGAAAGCTGAGGATACCATGCTGGAAACGCACTTCTTCAGTATTGGGATAATCAAACAGGTACAACTGATTAATAGGCCGAAAATGATCGCCAGGGCCTTCTTTCCAGGCGAGCCCCCATCACGAGGCGGGAAAGCTCCATGGGGTGTGTGTGTGTATTCCCTCGGTCGATTTTGTGATACGGACAGTCAGACTCCGCACACCGATAACACAAACGAGGAACCAGAGAGCATATGGAACCGCTCAGCTGGCACTCGCTCGTGACACCTTGTGTGTAGTGTGTGTTTTGTTTTGGTGTATGTAGTGCAAGTGTGGTGCTGGTGGTGACTAGGACACGTCACTTGTCATCTTCCGTTGGTGACTAGGACACGTCACTTGTTGTCATCTTCCGTTGGTGACTAGGACACGTCACTTGTTGTCATCTTCCGTTGGTGACTAGGACACGTCACTTGTTGTCGTCTTCCGTTTCTACCGTTTCTCCTTTCCTGTGACTACGACCTTGCAGTGGCTGGCGTGGACCCACGTAGCTCTCTCAGCGACCTTGACCGCCGTCTGGGTGACGAGAAGCACCTGGTAGGGACCTTGCCAACGATTGGATTTCCAGCTCTTTCTACGGAAATCCTTGACCAGCACGAAGTCGCCGGGTTGGAGATGGTGAAGTGGACCAGTGGCAGGGGTAGGTAAGGCTGCGGCTACCTGACGTCGGATGTCTGCTAAAGTGGATGACAGGTTAACACTACACTGTGCTGTAGCCACAATTAGGGACACTAAGGTCCAAAAGGTTAAACCTCGGATTATCATCAAGAGAGACACTAAACATTTTGTGGAGCAGGGTTTTGTTCATGATCTGTTTGGGTTTGATTGGGGAAAAATCGATCTGTGTGCTGATGTAGAAACTGCATGGTCTTATTTTTATCTTGGTTTTATGGAGATCATTAATAGACATGCACCCCTGCGTACATTCAGAGTGAAGGGACGAGACAATCCTTGGTTTTCTGCTGAACTGTCCAGTCTCCTTCATGAGAGAAACAAGGCCTGGGTAAAGGCTAGGAGATCAGGCTCAGAGGTAGAATGGCTGCGTTTTAGGCAGCTAAGGAATAGCTTCACTTCAAATGTCAAAAGTGCTAAATCTAAGTACTATCTGTCAGTTTCCACAAAGAATCTGAATAATCCTAGGACATTTTGGAAAGCCATTAAATCGTTATCCACCGGTGATATCCGTAATGAGCTACCTCCGTGCATTACCACAGCATCTGGCTCTATATCGGACAGGGCTACTATGCTAAATTGCTTTAATGAGCATTTTGTGTCCTGTGGTTCTCTGTTTGATTCTGTCACTAACTCTGCTTCTGTGAACACTACAGTCTGTGACTCTGAACAATGTGGTCTGGAAAACCCTTTCAGTTTTACCCCTTTTACTGTTGATGTTGTTCGTGAAGTCTTAACCAAGCTAGATCCTAAGAAACCGGCTGGCCCGGACAACGTAGAACCTTTCTTTTTAAAGATAGCTGCAGATGTTATTGCTCCACCTCTCACTACTCTTTTTAACCTCTCCCTCAGCACGAACACAATTCCAAAATTGTGGAAGTCAGCGTATGTCCTGCCTTTGCTAAAAGGAGGGGAGGCCACCTTATTAAATAACTATAGGCCAATCTCTAAGTTGTCAGTTCTGGCTAAGGTTCTTGAACGCCTAGTGAGTGAACAGGTAAAGGAGTTTTTATGTACAAATGACATCCTGTCTAAACATCAGTCAGGCTTCAGAAAGCAACACAGCACCATCACTGCCACAATGAAAGTGGTGAATGATGTGGCGAGTATTTTAGATAATAAGCAGAGTTGTGCAGCTCTATTTATTGACCTGTCCAAAGCGTTTGATATCGTTGATCATCGCATCTTAAAGCAGAGGCTACTCAGTATAGGCATATCCAGCCATGCAGTGGGTGGTTTGTGAACTACCTCTCTGAAAGGTCCCAATGTGTTCACTTTGATGGGCTGTCTTCTGAGTGGTTAAACATCACTAATGGTGTACCTCAAGGTTCTGTTTTAGGTCCTCTATTATTCTCCATCTATACTAACAGTTTAGGTGAAAATGTGGATGAAGCTACTTTACAGTTCTATGCGGATGATACCGTGATGTACTGTGCAGGTCCCTCCATTCAGGAGGCTGGTGTTAAATTACAGGCTGTTTTTAACATTATTCAGACTCAGCTCTCTGAACTAAAGCTTCTTTTAAATATGGATAAAACCAAGGTAATGCTCTTTTCTAAAGCTAAAAAGACACCAGAGCCTGTTTTAGATATTGTAACTACGCAAGGAATAAAACTTGAAGTGGTTACCTGTTACAAATACCTTGGTATCTGGCTTGATGATTGTCTCACTTTTAAACTTCATGTCAATAACCTGCTTAAAAAGCTGAGGATTAGGCTAGTTTTCTTCTACAGGAACAAGTCCTGTTTCTCGCTTGAGGCCAGGAAAAGGCTCTGTGACCTTTGTACCTGTGCTGGACTATGGTGATCTGGTCTCTATGAATGCACCTGCCAATTACCTGAGCAAGTTAGATGCTGCGTATCACAGTGCACTGAGATTTGTTACTAACTGTAAAGCACTGACTCATCACTGTACCCTGTATACCAAGGCGGTTATGCCATCACTTCCTGTACGGAGGCTCAGTCACTGGTACTTTTTCATTTACAAAGCCATGTTGGATAAACTACCATCTTATATCTGCTCCCTGATCTCTCTGCGAATTGAAAGTACTTATTGCCTGAGATCGCATGCTGTGGTTTTATTAAATGTGCCAAGTGCTAGGACTGTCTTAGGGAAGAAAGCTTTTAGATGTGCAGCTCCACTAACTTGGAACAGTCTGCAAAAAGAATGGAAAATTACCAAGCTAGTACCACTACATGTTTTTAAAGCTCGGCTGGATGCTAACCAATCAGATGCTGTTGGTACCTGTACATGTGGTTAAATATGTAAATTGTAATCCCTGTACATTTTGCTGTATGATGTCCTTTTGTTGTTCTGTTGTTTATGTTTTTATGTCTTCTTGTGTAACCTACTGCTGCAGGTCTCCCTGGAAAAAGAGATCATTGATCTCAATGGGATTTCACCTGGATAAATAAAGGTTTTGAATTGAATTGAATTTGTTTGTCTTTTTGCATGTTAGAAACGAGTTGGCGACACTAAGACTGCGAGATAATGTTTGTGTAGCAATAACACATGACCTTTCTCTTTCTCAACTCGCTACTCTGAGGGAAGTCGCTGCTATGCCTTGTGAACACTCCGATAATGCCTCTCCGCGTTACCTTTCTTTGGCAGAGCGACGCTTGCTTTACAAATAAGGCAAATAACCTTTTGTGACATCACAACAAAATATTCTTCCTCCCATTCTGGGTGGAAGAGGTTTGTCTTTAGCTTCTTGCTCGGTCCCGCACTCATTTTGTTGTTTGTCTCTTGTTTGTCTCTTTAACTTAATTTGAGTTTTCCCGGCACTTGACTGATTTTGTATCGCTTTGCATTCTGGGTTAACAGACTGGAAAGCGATAGGTCGCTTTTTCTGTCAATCAAGTAAACTCCTGAATTAAGTGGCAGGGAGGCCAAGGGAGGAGGGATCAAAACCTGTGTTGATATTTTAACGGAGCTGGATATTTTTTTTTTATGAATGACTCGCGATCTACCAGCATTGTGGTCGACCGCGGTCGACGTACTGGGCACCTCTGCTCTAGACCCTCTAGACTCTAGACTCTAAACTCTAAACTCTAGACTTAAAGCCTGGAAAACTGACTTACAGGAAGATCTAACATTGGAACAGTGAAGCACAGCTTGTAAGGCGGCCTTCTGCAATACAATTGGCTAATGAGTGTATATTACACCAGCAAATCTGACTTCTTATCAAAATTCTGTCCTTTCCCCGCTCAGAGACCCAGGTCGTCGCACGCATCTCTGCTTGTCTAGCTGACATCTCTCATGCCCCTTTCACACCAGCGCTTTTCAGCTCCGGCTCTCTTACGTCGAGGCGAGCAGGAAACTAAACCCACCTCGACTGTCATGCCTGCCTACAAGCAGTAGTGCTTATAAACACACTTTATAAAGTCAGGCAACACTAACCAGGCTGCGTGTGGTTCTGTTTATTTGTACCTTACTCTGACCATCCGTTCACTGTTATTGATCATTGTGGAGAGAGGCAGACGTTTTGTATTATAGCAGCTATCGGATGGAATCAATACATGGGCTGCACAGGTTGTCGTGTCCGACTATCACAAGTAGAGTCATAATGAAAATACGCCGGTAAAATGTGCCTGTAGAAAACGGTTTATGCCACAATAGGATAGCAATAGCAAGTAGTCAGTTTAGCTTTGGTTGCTATGCTAACATCACCCATTTTATACCAGAGAAACTTTCATAACAGCGTTGTGATGGCAAACAGAGTCATTTCAGACTGACACACATTCACTGATGGGGAACTGGGGATATGTATCAGCTGCTTGTGTGAGTCGGACAGTGAATACTTTAGAGCGGCCGCTGCAGAGAGTTAACGGGAGAATAAACTCCGGTGGAGCGGTCGGCACATGCCGCTGAAACACATTAATAAACAATGAGCCACGGCACTCTGGAGAAAAGTACAAGGTTGGAGAAGTCGTTATTTAATTTAATCTGGCTTCGTGTGATTAAAAGCAACACGATCATCGACCCGACGCAGTTCCCCGTTGTGTTGTGAGCGCCGTAACGCCGTTGACGGTGACGTCATGACGCAGCAGCGGCAGCTCTGGGCGGTGTGAACAGAGCGGGAGCAGAAAAGGGAAACCGGAGCTGAACCAGAAAAGCTCCAGCTCGGTGCTAGAAAGGGAAAAGCGCTGGTGTGAAAGCCGCATAAGTGGATCTCTGCTCATCACCTCAAGCTCAACCTTGACAAGACTGAACTGCTTTTCCTTCCGGGAAAAGATTGTCCCACTCTTGACCTGACGATCAACATCGGCCCCTCTGTTGTTTCCCCGACTCAGACTGCAAGGAATCTGGGTGTGACCCTAGATAACAACCTGTCCTTCACTGCAAACATAGCTGCTACAACCCGCTGCTGCAGATACACGCTTTACAACATCAGGAGGATACGTCCCCAGCTGACCCAGAAAGCCACGCAGGTTCTGGTCCAGGCTCTCGTCACCTCACGCCTAGACTACTGCAACTCCCTCCTGGCTGGTCTACCTGCATGTGCCATCCGACCTCTGCAGCTCATCCAGAATGCAGCGGCTCGCCTGGTCTTCAACCTTCCTAAATGTTCCCACACCACTCCGCTCCTCCGCTCCCTTCACTGGCTTCCAGTAACTGCTAGAATCCACTTCAAGACAATGGTACTTGCGTACCATGCTGCGAATGGATCTGGCCCTTCCTACATCCAGGACATGGTTAAACCGTACACCCCAGCACGTGCACTCCACTCTGCATCAACCAAACAGCTCGCTGCACTCTCGCTGCGAGGGGGACCCAAGTTCCCATCAGCAGAAACACGTGGGTTTGCTATCCTGGCTCCAAGATGGTGGAATGAGCTCCCATTGACATCAGGACAGCAGAAAGCTTACACACCTTCCAGACTGAAAACTCATCTCTTTCGACTCCACTTCCAGCAATAGAACTATTAACAAAGCACTTATATACTAACAAAGGGCTGGCTTACCTAAAGCCAGTTGAGTAGCACTTGAAATGTTTGGCTCTATGAAACCTGATCTACACTGAACAAAGATATAAATGCAACACTTTTGTTTTTGCTCCCATTTCTCATGAGATGAACTCAAAGATCTAAAACATTTTCTATAAACACAAAATAACCATTTCTCACAAATATTGTTCACAAATCTGAAAAAGTCTATAATAGTGAGCACTTCTCCTTTGCCGAGATAATCCATCCCACCTCACAGGTGTGGCATATCAAGATGCTGATTAGACAGCATGATTATTGCACAGGTGTGCCTTAGGCTGGCCACAATAAAAGGCCACTCTGAAACGTGCACTTTTGCTTTATTGGGGGGGTCTAGGGGGGTCCGAAAACCAGTCAGTATCTGGTGTGAGGGGTAGGGTTAGGGTAATGTTGTGAATCGAGTGGCCCATGGTGGTGGTGGGGTTATGGTATGGGCAGGCGTATGTTATGGACGACGAACACAGGCCACTCAATTCACAACATTACCCTAACCCTACAAAGGAGGGGGGCGTGGCACGAGCGTCATGTTGGCATGCTGTGACACACACACACACACACACACACACACACACACACACACACACACACACACACACACACACACACACACACACACACACACACACACACACACACACACACACACACACACACACACACACACACACACACACACACACACACACACACACAGTTATGAAACGTATTCTCAGAAATGGTGTGTGTGTGTTTGAGAGACGCCAGACCCCATGTTTTGATGTTTTGAGTGCACTGATAGTAAGCATTTCCTCTGCTCAGGAGCCGCTGCTCTGTGTGTGATGGATGGGTCCAGGGTCTGGGTGTGGGTCTGGGTCCAGGGTGTGGGTCTGGGTCCAGGGTCTGGGTGTGGGTCCAGGGTCTGGGTCTGGGTGTTGGTCTGGGTCCAGGGTCTGGGTGTGGGTCCAGGGTCTGGGTGTGGGTCTGGGTGTTGGTCTGGGTCCAGGGTCTGGGTCTGGGTCCAGGGTCTGGGTGTGGGTCTGGGTCCAGGGTCTGGGTCCAGGGTCTGGGTGTGGGTCCAGGGTCTGGGTGTGGGTCTGGGTCCAGGGTCTGGGTGTGGGTCCAGGGTGTGGGTCCAGGGTCTGGGTGTGGGTCTGGGTCCAGGGTCTGGGTGTGGGTCCAGGGTCTGGGTGTGGGTCCAGGGTCTGGGTGTGGGTCCAGGGTCTGGGTGTGGGTCCAGGGTGTGGGTCCAGGGTCTGGGTGTGGGTCTGGGTCCAGGGTCTGGGTGTGGGTCCAGGGTCTGGGTGTGGGTCCAGGGTCTGGGTGTGGGTCTAGGGTGTGGGTGTGGGTCCAGGGTCTGGGTGTGGGTCCAGGGTCTGGGTGTGGGTCCAGGGTCTGGGTGTTGGTCTGGGTGTGGGTCTTTCTGTCCCAGCCCTGCAGGGTGTTAAAGGGAGTTACCGCTCACAGCATCTCATCTGATATTTATTTGGGTATTTATTTATTGTTGTTCATTTCATTGTGAGGGATTTAGAATGTGAGTGAGGGTTCTGGTTCCCCTCAAAAGCACCCGTTTGCTGCGCTGGGTCCTGGTTGAGAGCTGCCAACTGAAAACACATCTGTCTCTGTTCACCTGGAGATTACTTTAGAGACAAAGAAATAAAGCACTTTATAAAGTTAGCCTTGTAACTAATTGCAATGGTAGGACCTGCTTAACATGTGTTTCCCTGGTTCTGCTCTTTAGTCGCTTTGGATAAAAGCCTCAGCTCAATGTAGTGTCTGCTCCCCTCCGACAGGGGGCGGTACTGCTCCTTTAGGCTGGATGCCACCCACAATACACTGGAAGAAGAAGAAGTACTTCCTGTGAGCCGTTAGCCTGTTAGCTCCTCCGTCATGGCGGACCTGAACCGGCAGTTGCAGGAGTATCTGTCCCAGAGTAAGGAGCCTAAAGGCGGGGCGGCGCGGGGTGGCACCGCGGTGGAGCTGCCGGAGGACTCGGTCCCGGGGAGCTGGTTCGGCCGCTGGTCCAGCCGCTGGTCCGGCAGCACGTCGGGCCCGGGCTCCAGCAGCGGTGTTTCCTGGCCCTGGGCCCCGGAGCCGGACGCCTGCCTGCCGGGTCTGACGCGCGGCCAGAGGCTGGTCGGCGCCGCGCTGTTCGCCGCGCTCTCTGCACTCTGCTTCGCGCTCTCCGTGCTCTATGCGCCGCTGCTGCTGCTCTACGCGCGGAAGTTCGCGCTGCTGTGGTCGCTTGGCTCTCTGTTTGCCATCGCGTCCGCGGCAGTGCTGCGCGGCCCCGCCAGGCTGTTCGCGGGGCTGCGCTCCTCCCCCGGGTTCGCCGTGTACCTGTGCGCGCTGGGCGGCACTCTGTACGCGGCGCTGCACCTGCACAGCACCGCGCTCACCGCCCTGGGTGCCGCGCTGCAGGTCGCCGTCATCGCGGTGAGCGTGGTGTCGCTCGTGCCGGGCGGCAGCGCGGGGATGCGTTTCATGAGCGGCGCGGCGGCGGCAGCGATCAAAAGGACAGTGAGCGGGAAGAGCCTTCCGATCTGACGGGAGAACTGATGAGGACCAAAGACTGTTTGAGAGAAACTTGATCAAAAGGACAGTGAGCGGGAAGAGCCTTCCGATCTGACGGGAGAACTGATGAGGACCAAAGACTGTTTGAGAGAAACTTGATCAAAAGGACAGTGAGCGGGAAGAGCCTTCCGATCTGACGGGAGAACTGATGAGGACCAAAGACTGTTTGAGAGAAACTTGATTCCTGATGCAGGAGTAAACTGTGACGTCACGCAGGTGTGCCCTGTCTCTCCTGCAGGAGCGCTGACTCTGAATGTAAACACCAAATAATGATTAAATCTATTTGTTTCACTCTCTGGTGTTCTGCAGTTCATTCACTGTAACTGTGATCCTCTTCAAAGCCGAACTCTTCAAAGCCGAACTCAGAGATGTTGATATGAATCACCAAACCAGAGTTATGAGTGTTTCCTCTGCCATTGTCTTGGAGCCCCCCCCCTCCTGAAATGCAAGGAGTTTAACAAAAGAATTATAATTTATTTGATATATATATATAGCAACTAATCTGTCACTTTTCACATTGAACATGTGCTCTTTATTAAATAAACATTCATTTGAAGTTGTGAGTTTAGTGTTTTTGACCCTAAGAAACCCTGATGCATTAATCAATAACCCCCCCCCCCAGCTCCTCTCTGCTCCCCCCCCCCCAGCTCCTCTCTGCTCCCCCCCCCCAGCTCCTCTCTGCTCCCCCCCCCCCCAGCTCCTCTCTGCTCCCCCCCCCCCAGCTCCTCTCTGCTCCCCCTGCTCCCCCCCCCCCCAGCTCCTCTCTGCTCCCCCCCCCCCAGCTCCTCTCTGCTCCCCCCCCCCCCAGCTCCTCTCTGCTCCCCCCCCCCCCAGCTCCTCTCTGCTCCCCCCCCCCCCCAGCTCCTCTCTGCTCCCCCCCTTAAAGGTCCCGTGTCCTGCTTCTCTGGTTCTGACCCGTCCCCCTTGTGTTCTGTAGCTTCTGCATGTGACCGCTCTGCAGACCCTCAGAGTGCACCCTGCAGGGAGTAACACTCTGGTACAGTGACGTAGGGATACCCAGAGGCCACGCCCACACGAAACAAAGCTTCCCAAACCTTTCAGGATTCATGTGGATCTGCACGGCGTAGGGCACTGAGGACGATGTGTCATATTATGCTGCACGAACATTATATTGCAGTTTTGGTTTCGTCAACTCCGTTTCCAACACGCAAAAAGACACACACACACACACACACACACACACACACACACACACACACACACACACACACACACACACACACACACACACACACACACACACACACACACACACACACACACACACACACACACACACACACACACACACACACACACACACACACACACACACACACACACACACACACACGTTGAGTTGAAGTGTGAATCTTTATTTTCCACCTCAGTGAAAACACAAACATAGAAATCTTTTACAAAAACAACCAGACGAAGTGAAATAAAAGACGGCAGATGATTCTCTACAATATTTTACATTAAAAACGGACCAATCAGGAGCCTCCATCTGAGTCTCTGATGGGGTGGGGGACTATCGGCCACGGCTCCCCCTCGGTGGTCCTCTGGGGGCGGGGCCTCCTCTCCGGGGGGCGGGGCCTCCGGGGCCCCAGCCTCCTCGACCCCCCCGAACACCGTACCCCCCGTCCTCTCTCTGGGGGGGGCGCCCTGCACACACACACACACACACACACACAGCAGGTTAGACTTCACAATAAGAGCGCGATGACCTGACTTCACAATAAGAGCGCGATGACCTGCCTTCACAATAAGAGCGCGATGACCTGACTTCACAATAAGAGCGCGATGACCTGACTTCACAATAAGAGCGCGATGACCTGGCTTCACAATAAGAGCGCGATGACCTGGCTTCACAATAAGAGCGCGATGACCTGGCTTCACAATAAGAGCGCGATGACCTGACTTCACAATAAGAGCGCGATGACCTGGCTTCACAATAAGAGCGCGATGACCTGGCTTCACAATAAGAGCGCGATGACCTGGCTTCACAATAAGAGCGCGATGACCTGGCTTCACAATAAGAGCGCGATGACCTGGCTTCACAATAAGAGCGCGATGACCTGGCTTCACAATAAGAGCGCGATGACCTGGCTTCACAATAAGAGCGCGATGACCTGACTTCACAATAAGAGCGCGATGACCTGGCTTCACAATAAGAGCGCGATGACCTGGCTTCACAATAAGAGCGCGATGACCTGGCTTCACAATAAGAGCGCGATGACCTGACTTCACAATAAGAGCGCGATGACCTGGCTTCACAATAAGAGCGCGATGACCTGGCTTCACAATAAGAGCGCGATGACCTGGCTTCACAATAAGAGCGCGATGACCTGGCTTCACAATAAGAGCGCGATGACCTGACTTCACAATAAGAGCGCGATGACCTGGCTTCACAATGACCTGACTTCACAATGACCTGGCTTCACAATAAGAGCGCGATGACCTGACTTCACAATAAGAGCGCGATGACCTGGCTTCACAATAAGAGCGCGATGACCTGGCTTCACAATGACCTGACTTCACAATAAGAGTGCGATGACCTGACTTCACAATAAGAGCGCGATGACCTGACTTCACAATGACCTGACTTCACAATGACCTGACTTCACAATAAGAGCGCGATGACCTGACTTCACAATAAGAGCGCGATGACCTGGCTTCACAATAAGAGCGCGATGACCTGACTTCACAATAAGAGCGCGATGACCTGGCTTCACAATAAGAGCGCGATGACCTAACTTCACAATAAGAGCGCGATGACCTGACTTCACCATAAGAGCGAGATGACCTGACTTCACAATAAGAGCGCGATGACCTGACTTCTAAGAGCGCGATGACCTGGCTTCACAATGACCTGACTTCACAATAAGAGCGCGATGACCTGGCTTCACAATAAGAGCGCGATGACCTGGCTTCACAATAAGAGCGCGATGACCTGACTTCACAATAAGAGCGCGATGACCTGACTTCACAATAAGAGCGCGATGACCTGACTTCTAAGAGCGCGATGACCTGACTTCACAATGACCTGACTTCACAATAAGAGCGCGATGACCTGGCTTCACAATAAGAGCGCGATGACCTGGCTTCACAATAAGAGCGCGATGACCTGGCTTCACAATAAGAGCGCGATGACCTGACTTCACAATAAGAGCGCGATGACCTGGCTTCACAATAAGAGCGCGATGACCTGACTTCTAAGAGCGCGATGACCTGGCTTCACAATAAGAGCGCGAAGACCTGGCTTCACAATAAGAGCGCGATGACCTGACTTCACAATAAGAGCGCGATGACTTGACTTCACAATAAGAGCGCGATGACCTGACTTCACAATAAGAGCGCGATGACCTGGCTTCACAATAAGAGCGCGATGACCTGGCTTCACAATAAGAGCGCGATGACCTGGCTTCACAATAAGAGCGCGATGACCTGGCTTCACAATAAGAGCGCGATGACCTGGCTTCACAATAAGAGCGCGATGACCTGACTTCACAATAAGAGCGCGATGACCTGACTTCTAAGAGCGCGATGACCTGACTTCACAATGACCTGGCTTCACAATGACCTGACTTCACAATAAGAGCGCGATGACCTGACTTCACAATAAGAGCGCGATGACCTGGCTTCACAATAAGAGCGCGATGACCTGGCTTCACAATAAGAGCGCGATGACCTGACTTCACAATAAGAGCGCGATGACCTGACTTCACAATAAGAGCGCGATGACCTGACTTCTAAGAGCGCGATGACCTGACTTCTAAGAGCGCGATGACCTGACTTCACAATGACCTGACTTCACAATAAGAGCGCGATGACCTGGCTTCACAATAAGAGCGCGATGACCTGGCTTCACAATAAGAGCGCGATGACCTGACTTCACAATAAGAGCGCGATGACTTGACTTCACAATAAGAGCACGATGACCTGACTTCTAAGAGCGCGATGACCTGGCTTCACAATAAGAGCGCGATGACCTGGCTTCACAATAAGAGCGCGATGACCTGGCTTCACAATAAGAGCGCGATGACCTGACTTCACAATAAGAGCGCGATGACCTGGCTTCACAATAAGAGCGCGATGACCTGACTTCTAAGAGCGCGATGACCTGGCTTCACAATAAGAGCGCGAAGACCTGGCTTCACAATAAGAGCGCGATGACCTGACTTCACAATAAGAGCGCGATGACTTGACTTCACAATAAGAGCGCGATGACCTGACTTCACAATAAGAGCGCGATGACCTGGCTTCACAATAAGAGCGCGATGACCTGGCTTCACAATAAGAGCGCGATGACCTGGCTTCACAATAAGAGCGCGATGACCTGGCTTCACAATAAGAGCGCGATGACCTGGCTTCACAATAAGAGCGCGATGACCTGACTTCACAATAAGAGCGCGATGACCTGACTTCTAAGAGGGCGATGACCTGACTTCACAATGACCTGGCTTCACAATGACCTGACTTCACAATAAGAGCGCGATGACCTGGCTTCACAATAAGAGCGCGATGACCTGGCTTCACAATAAGAGCGCGATGACCTGACTTCACAATAAGAGCGCGATGACCTGACTTCTAAGAGCGCGATGACCTGACTTCTAAGAGCGCGATGACCTGACTTCACAATGACCTGACTTCACAATAAGAGCGCGATGACCTGGCTTCACAATAAGAGCGCGATGACCTGGCTTCACAATAAGAGCGCGATGACCTGACTTCACAATAAGAGCGCGATGACTTGACTTCACAATAAGAGCACGATGACCTGACTTCTAAGAGCGCGATGACCTGGCTTCACAATAAGAGCGCGAAGACCTGGCTTCACAATAAGAGCGCGATGACCTGACTTCACAATAAGAGCGCGATGACCTGGCTTCACAATAAGAGCACGTACCTCCTTCGGGCCCCGGGGCCTCCCTCTCTGCGGTCCCAGGCCCCTCCTGCCAGGGTCTCTTGCGGGGGGGCAGCGAGGCCATGTCCATGCCCTGCAGGGAGGAGGAGCGCCCCACTGGAGACGACCCATCATGCATCTGGCCCTCATGATACCCCTCGTGACCTGCAGACAGGAAGCTGGAAGTTACTCTTTAAAACAGCTAGTAGTTATGGGTACTTTTTACGGAAGTACATTTCAAAGCCCTCTTTACTTTCACTGGAGTAAAGAAGTTTAGTCAGTACTTCTACTTTTACCAGAGTATCTTTAAACACGAGTATCTGTACTTCTACTTGAGTACAGGATGTGTGTACTTCTACTTGAGTAAAGGATGTGTGTACTTCTACTTGAGTACAGGATGTGTGTACTTCTACTTGAGTACAGGATGTGTGTACTTCTACTTGAGGAAAGGATGTGTGTACTTCTACTTGAGTACAGGATGTGTGTACTTCTACTTGAGTAAAGGATGTGTGTACTTCTACTTGAGTACAGGATGTGTGTACTTCTACTTGAGTACAGGATGTGTGTACTTCTACTTGAGTACAGGATGTGTGTACTTCTACTTGAGTACAGGATGTGTGTACTTCTACTTGAGTACAGGATGTACTCTTGCCCTCTCTGGAGTTCAGTCAGAAATACCTGGTTGGTATTAAATCCAGCCGTGATGTTGGACGACTTTATGTTCTGTGTATTTCCTAAGCTGTTCACGTGATATGAGAGTAGTTGGAGTAAGGTCTGTATGAAGTGAAGTAGAGCTGTTAATCTTCAGAACTGATACAGGATGTGTATTTTGTACATTTTGTAATTTAAAGAAAATAACCTGCTGGATGCTAACCTGCTGGATGCTAACCTGCTGGATGCTAACCTGCTGGATGCTACCTGCTGGATGCTAACCTGCTGGATGCTAACCTGCTGGATGCTAACCTGCTGGATGCTAACCTGCTGGATGCTACCTGCTGGATGCTAACCTGCTGGATGCTAACTTGCTGGATGCTTACCTGCTGGATGCTACCTGCTGGATGCTAACCTGCTGGATGCTAACCTGCTGGATGCTAACCTGCTGGATGCTACCTGCTGGATGCTAACCCGCTGTATACTAACCTGCTGTATACTAACCTGCTGGATGCTAACCTGCTGGATGCCAACCTGCTGGATGCTAACCTGCTGTATACTAACCTGCTGGATGCTAACCTGCTGGATGCTAACCTGCTCGATGCTACCTGCTGGATGCTAACCTGCTGGATGCTAACCTGCATATGTTGGATATTTACACAATTAGCATAAGTTGCATTAATTAGCATTTGCAGAAAATGGCGAAAACAAGCTTTGCATAATGCTCCTCACCTCCTCCTCCTCCTCCTCCTCCTCCTCCTCCTCCTGCTCCTCCTGCTCCTCCTGCTCCTCCTGCTCCTCGGGGGGGCCTCCCTCGGGCTCCGGGGTCCCAGCCTCGGCTCCCGTCTTCCGGCCCCTCGAAGCCCTCCTCCGACCCGCTGAACTCCTCAGGGAAACCCCGAGCGCCGGGCCGCCCGCTTCCTCTGAACCTGGAGCAGAACCACAGGAAGGGCGTTAGGAGACCCGTACAAACCCTCAGAGACAGCAGGAGCTTCGAGTCAGAACCAGTCTGAGGTCAATGATGACCCCTGACCTTAAATACTGCGCTAGTATCAGGAAAACACGTACAAATGATGATGATGCTGATGTGTGGGTCAATGTGAACAGAAACTCAGTCCATTACAACATGCTGAGCTGGAAACAGCGCTGCTGATGCTCAGCCCATCCCCCAGTGGGTGGGTCTGTTAGAGAGTTCCTCACAGTGTGGATTTACTCTTCTGAATCTTTTCTACTGAGAAATGAACATCTTGTTTTTCATGTTTATTTTATTCTATTTTACAGAAATGTTGTGATTGTTGTTTATTGACTTCAAAATGTTTCTGACTTAACTATTTCTCAACTTGGGATAAATAAAGGATCCATCTTCTCTTTAGTTTGTTTTCACATCGATTCAGTAGAACGCTCACATGCTAAGACGCTAACGTGCTAAGACGCTCATATGCTAAGACACTAACGTGCTAAGACGCTCACGTGCTAAGACGCTCACGTGCTAAGTCGCTAACGTGCTAAGACGCTCACGTGCTAAGACGCTCACGTGCTAAGACGCTCACGTGCTAAGACGCTAACGTGCTAAGACGCTCACATGCTAAACACGCTAACGTGCTAAGACGCTCACATGCTAAGACGCTCACATGCTAACACGCTAACATGCTAAGACGCTCACATGCTAAGACGCTCACATGCTAACACGCTCACATGCTAACACGCTAAGACTAGGGCTGCAACAAACGACTAATTTGATAGTCGATTTATGAAACGATTAATCGACTATTCGGACTATTACTGTATGCCTTGCACAATTTCTCAAACGCTCTGATTTATCAACTTTTAGATTTAGCTGGAGGTTGTTTTAGGCATGTGGAAACTAACAAGACAATAAAGATGAATACTTGATTCAAAAATACATATATTATTAAATGAACTAAACACATTTAGAACAAAACTAACATTGCTTTTTATTTAAATTAAATAAATAATATTTCACATCAAAAGAAACAACAGTGTTTTAACAAATCATATTAAATAATGTGAGGACAGAACTGGCTGCTGACGGCGAGACCACGAGGCAACGAGACGGTAAAGTTTAACCTCGGAGCGCGCCATCTCCGCAATGTGTTGCTGCATGTAGCAGCTGAGTGTGTGTGTGTGTGTGTTGCTGCATGTAGCAGCTGAGTGTGTGTGTGTTTGTTGCTGCATGTAGCAGCTGAGTGTGTGTTGCTGCATGTAGCAGCTGAGTGTGTGTGTTGCTGCATGTAGCAGCTGAGTGTGAGTGTGTTGCTGCATGTAGCAGCTGTGTGTGAGTGTGTGTGTGTTGCTGCATGTAGCAGCTGTGTGTGTGTGTGTTGCTGCATGTAGCAGCTGAGTGTGTGTGTGTTGCTGCATGTAGCAGCTGAGTGTGTGTGTGTTGCTGCATGTAGCAGCTGAGTGTGTGTGTGTTGCTGCATGTAGCAGCTATGTGTGTGTGTGTTGCTGCATGTAGCAGCTATGTGTGTGTGTTGCTGCATGTAGCAGCTGAGTGTGTGTGTGTTGCTGCATGTAGCAGCTGAGTGTGTGTGTGTTGCTGCATGTAGCAGCTATGTGTGTGTTGCTGCATGTAGCAGCTGAGTGTGTGTGTGTGTTGCTGCATGTAGCAGCTGAGTGTGTGTGTGTTGCTGCATGTAGCAGCTATGTGTGTTGCTGCATGTAGCAGCTGAGTGTGTGTGTTGCTGCATGTAGCAGCTGAGTGTGTGTGTGTTGCTGCATGTAGCAGCTATGTGTGTTGCTGCATGTAGCAGCTGAGTGAGTGTGTGTGTGTTGCTGCATGTAGCAGCTGCGTGTGTGTGTGTTGCTGCATGTAGCAGCTGAGTGTGTGTGTGTTGCTGCATGTAGCAGCTGAGTGTGTGTGTGTGTTGCTGCATGTAGCAGCTGAGTGTGTGTGTGTGTGTTGCTGCATGTAGCAGCTGAGTGTGTTGCTGCATGTAGCAGCTGAGTGTGTGTGTTGCTGCATGTAGCAGCTGAGTGTGTTGCTGCATGTAGCAGCTGAGTGTGTGTGTGTTGCTGCATGTAGCAGCTATGTGTGTGTTGCTGCATGTAGCAGTTGCGTGTGTTGCTGCATGTAGCAGCTGAGTGTGTGTGTGTTGCTGCATGTAGCAGCTGAGTGTGTGTGTGTGTTGCTGCATGTAGCAGCTGAGTGTGTGTGTGTTGCTGCATGTAGCAGCTGAGAGTGTGTGTGTGTGTTGCTGCATGTAGCAGCTGCGTGTGTGTGTGTTGCTGCATGTAGCAGCTGAGTGTGTGTGTGTTGCTGCATGTAGCAGCTGAGTGTGTGTGTGTGTTGCTGCATGTAGCAGCTGAGTGTGTGTGTGTGTGTTGCTGCATGTAGCAGCTGAGTGTGTTGCTGCATGTAGCAGCTGAGTGTGTGTGTTGCTGCATGTAGCAGCTGAGTGTGTTGCTGCATGTAGCAGCTGAGTGTGTGTGTGTTGCTGCATGTAGCAGCTATGTGTGTGTTGCTGCATGTAGCAGTTGCGTGTGTTGCTGCATGTAGCAGCTGAGTGTGTGTGTTGCTGCATGTAGCAGCTGTGTGTGTGTTGCTGCATGTAGCAGCTGTGTGTGTTGCTGCATGTAGCAGCTGTGTGTGTGTTGCTGCATGTAGCAGCTGTGTGTGTGTGTGTTGCTGCATGTAGCAGCTGAGTGTGTGTGTTGCTGCATGTAGCAGCTGAGTGTGTGTTGCTGCATGTAGCAGCTGTGTGTGTGTTGCTGCATGTAGCAGCTGTGTGTGTGTGTTGCTGCATGTAGCAGCTGAGTGTGTTGCTGCATGTAGCAGCTGTGTGTGTGTGTTGCTGCATGTAGCAGCTGAGTGTGTGTGTGTTGCTGCATGTAGCAGCTGAGTGTGTGTTGCTGCATGTAGCACCTGAGTGTGTGTGTGTGTGTGTGTTGCTGCATGTAGCAGCTGAGTGTGTGTGTGTTGCTGCATGTAGCATCTGAGTGTGTGTGTGTTGCTGCATGTAGCAGCTGAGTGTGTGTGTGTGTGTTGCTGCATGTAGCAGCTGAGTGTGTGTGTGTTGCTGCATGTAGCAGCTGAGTGTGTGTGTTGCTGCATGTAGCAGCTGAGTGTGAGTGTGTGTGTGTTGCTGCATGTAGCAGCTGAGTGTGTGTGTTGCTGCATGTAGCAGCTGAGTGTGAGTGTGTTGCTGCATGTAGCAGCTGTGTGTGAGTGTGTTGCTGCATGTAGCAGCTGTGTGTGTGTGTGTTGCTGCATGTAGCAGCTGTGTGTGTGTGTTGCTGCATGTAGCAGCTAGTGTGTGTGTGTTGCTGCATGTAGCAGCTGAGTGTGTGTGTGTTGCTGCATGTAGCAGCTATGTGTGTGTGTGTTGCTGCATGTAGCAGCTGAGTGTGTGTGTGTTGCTGCATGTAGCAGCTGAGTGTGTGTGTTGCTGCATGTAGCAGCTATGTGTGTTGCTGCATGTAGCAGCTGAGTGTGTGTGTTGCTGCATGTAGCAGCTGAGTGTGTGTGTGTTGCTGCATGTAGCAGCTATGTGTGTTGCTGCATGTAGCAGCTGAGTGTGTGTGTGTGTTGCTGCATGTAGCAGCTGAGTGTGTTGCTGCATGTAGCAGCTGAGTGTGTGTATGTTGCTGCATGTTGTAGCTATGTGTGTTGTTGCATGTAGCAGCTGAGTGTGTGTTGCTGCATGTAGCAGCTGAGTGTGTGTGTGTGTTGCTGCATGTAGCAGCTGAGTGTGTGTGTGTGTTGCTTCATGTAGCAGCTGAGTGTGTGTGTGTTGCTGCATGTAGCAGCTGTGTGTGTGTGTTGCTGTATGTAGCAGCTGAGTGTGTGTGTGTGTTGCTGCATGTAGCAGCTGTGTGTGTTGCTGCATGTAACAGATACGTGTGTGTGTTGCTGCATGTAGCAGCTGTGTGTGTTGCTGCATGTAGCAGCTGTGTGTTGCTGTGTGTTGCTGCATGTAGCAGCTGAGTGTGTGTTGCTGCATGTAGCAGCTGAGTGTGTGTTGCTGCATGTAGCAGCTGAGTGTGTGTGTGTTGCTGCATGTAGCAGCTGTGTGTGTGTGTTGCTGCATGTAGCAGCTGAGTGTGTGTGTGTTGCTGCATGTAGCAGCTGAGTGTGTGTTGCTGCATGTAGCAGCTGAGTGTGTGTGTTGCTGCATGTAGCAGCTGTGTGTTGCTGCATGTAGCAGCTGTGTGTTGCTGCATGTAGCAGCTGTGTGTTGCTGCATGTAGCAGCTGAGTGTGTTGCTGCATGTAGCATCTGTGTGTTGCTGCATTTAGCAGCTGTATGTGTGTTGCTGCATGTAGCAGCTGTGTGTGTGTGTGTGTGTGTGTGTTGCTGCATGTAGCAGCTGAGTGTGTGTGAACGGCCCCGCCCCCTCGCACACAGACGCATTTGTTTGTCTTTTTGCATATTAGAAACGAGTTGGCGACACTAAGACTGCGATATAATGTTTTTGTAGCAACAATACATGACATATATTTTTAAATGTCTCCAGTACCGATAAAAAGACCGATAACGTTGGAGCTTAACGGCGCGTAAAACACACGTGATGATGTCACCAACGAATGGACGACTGAATTAGTTGGCAACTAATTTGGTCGTCGATTTTAATCGATTAAGTCGATTAGTTGTTGCATCCCTAGCTAAGACGCTAACACGCTAACGTGCTAATACGCTCACGTGCTAAAACGCTCATACGCCAACACGCTAAGACGCTCACATGCTAAGATGCTCACATGCTAACGCGCTAACGTGCTAAAACGCTCACACGCCAACGTGCTAACACGCTAACGTGCTAAGACACTCATACGCCAACACGCTAACGGGCTAAGACGCTCATACGCCAATACGCTAACGTGCTAAGACGCTCACATGCTAAGACGCTCACATGCTAACACGCTCACATGCTAAGACGCTCACATGCTAACACGCTAACGTGCTAAGACGCTCACATGCTAAGACGCTAACGTGCTAAAACGCTCACATGCTAACGTGCCAACACGCTAACGTGCTAAAACGCTCACACGCTAACGTGCCAACACGCTAACGTGCTAAAACGCTCACACGCTAACGTGCTAAGACGCTCACTTGCTAAAACCTCACCTGTCGTCCCTTCGGCCCCGGAACTCCCCACCGGGGAACCTCTCTTCGGAGCCCCAGTTGCCTCCCCCCCCTCTGTGGCCCCCCCGGTACCCCGGCCTCCAGCCTTCCTCCGCTCTGCTGTGGAAGTCCTGTCCCCCCTCGAAGTCCTGTGGCCCCCGGCGGCCCTGCTGCTCGCCCCAGTAGGGGCCCGAGCCCTGGTCCTGCCCCCCCCCCTGTCTCTCGGGGGGGCCCATGTGGTGGTTGGGCGGGGGCCCTCGGGGATCTGAGGAGAGGAAACAGACGTTATCAGGACGGGGAGGGGCCTCGCGGTGATTAACCTGCACCAGGGGGCCCTCCCTCTTACCTTTGTTGTTGGACCCCTGAGAACCCATCCCGTGCATCATGGGCCCCGAGTTCTGCATGTATGAGGCCCCCTGCATGTTCCCTGGGGGTCCCTGCATGTTCCCTGAGGGCCCCTGCATGTTCCCTGGGGGCCCTTGCATGTTCCCTGGGGGTCCTTGCATGTTCCCTGGGGGTCCTTGCATGTTCCCTGGGGGTCCTGGCATGTTGCCTGGGGGCCCCTGCATGTTTCCTGGGGGTCCTTGCATGTTTCCACGGGGCCCCTGCATGTTACCAGGGGGCCCCTGCATGTTTCCATGTGGTCCTTGCATGTTACCTGGGGGCCCCTGCATGTTTCCTGGTGGCCCGTGCATGCCTCCCGGGGGCCCCTGCATGTTGCCCATCCCATAGTTGTTTTGTGTCCTGGGTGGGGGCCCCATCATGCCCCCTTGAGGTGGCATCATGCCCCCCTGAGGTGGAGGTCCCTGAGGGTCTCTTGGACCCATTCCTCGAGGAGGGGGGCCCATCATCCCTCCATGGGGCCCCTGCATCCCTCTGGGTCCCATACCGTGAGGCCCCTGGGGTCCCATGTTCCTGGGAGGGCCAGGGTGTCTCTGCATGTCCGGGGGCCCCATCATGCCCTGATGGGGTCCCTGGTGAGCCTGGGGTCCAGAGGGGGGCCCCATCTGTCCGGGGGGCATGAAGGGAGGCTGCATGGGGGGCCCCATGTTGTTGGGCATCTGCTGAGGAGGCATGTTGGGGGGAAAGCCCTGCTGGCCAGGAGGCATCGGGCCCCCGGGGCCCCCAGGGCCGGAGAAGGGGGGCATCGAGCCCTGAGGGGGCCCCATGTTCCCGTCTGAGCTCATCTTCATCTGCTGAGAGGAAAACACACAGGTCAGAGTTAGGGGCCCCTGATCCTCTGCATACTGAGAGACTCCTGACACCTGTTAGTGAGACCTGAGTTACTGATAGGAGAGAGCTAACAGCTAACGGCTAACAGCTAACAGCTAACAGCTAACGGCTAACAGCTACTGTTGGTTTCTGATTCAAAACCGTCAGTGACGGCAGGCTGAGATTCTCACCTCTGATTGGCTCCAAGAGACAGACTTTACATGTTAGCGCGCCGCGTGTGACGCACCTTTAGAGCTCAATCCTTTGCGTGCACTCACCTGACGGTGTTCAGTGTAGATATGACTAATGAGCGTGTGAACGTACCTCCAGCTGGGGGTTGAAGCCCAGCTCCGGGTCGGACGGATCTCCCTTCCTCTCTTTGTCTCCACCAGGGGGCATCATGGGAACTTTGTTGTCTGCCCAGGCCTGGGGGGGGGGGGGGGGGGGAGACACACCGTGAGAGACAGAACACACACCTGGGCAGAACACACACCTGGGCAGAATACACACCTGGACAGAACACACACCTGGGCAGAATACATACTTGCCACTAAATAATACTCTGTAAGTAACATTACAGGTGAGTGTGTGTTACCTGAGTGTGTGCTACCTGAGTGTGTGTTACCTGTACAGGTGTGTTACCTGTATGACCTGAGTGTGTGTTACCTGAGTGTGTGTTACCTGTACAGACGGAGTATGTGTTACCTGTACAGGTGTGTTACCTGTACAGAGGGAGTGTGTTACCTGTACAGCTGTGTTACCTGTACAGAGGGACTGTGTTACCTGTACAGAGGGAATGTGTTACCTGTACAGCTGTGTTACCTGTACAGAGGGAGTGTGTTACCTGTACAGCTGTGTTACCTGTACAGAGGGACTGTGTTACCTGTACAGAGGGAGTGTGTTACCTGTACAGCTGTGTTACCTGTACAGAGGGAGTGTGTTACCTGTACAGCTGTGTTACCTGTACAGAGGGACTGTGTTACCTGTACAGAGGGAGTGTGTTACCTGTACAGCTGTGTTACCTGTACAGAGGGAGTGTGTTACCTGTACAGCTGTGTTACCTGTACAGAGGGAGTGTGTTACCTGTACAGATGTGTTACCTGTACAGATGTGTTACCTGTACAGAGGGAGTGTGTTACCTGTACAGCTGTGTTACCTGTACAGAGGGAGTGTGTTACCTGTACAGACGGAGTGTGTGTTACCTGTACAGGTGTGTTACATGTACAGAGGGAGTGTGTTACCTGTACAGAGGGAGTGTGTTACCTGTACAGCTGTGTTACTTGTACAGAGGGAGTGTGTTACCTGTACAGATGTGTTACCTGTACAGAGGGAGTGTGTTACCTGTACAGAGGGAGTGTGTTACCTGTACAGATGTGTTACCTGTACAGATGTGTTACCTGTACAGAGGGAGTGTGTTACCTGTACAGAGGGAGTGTGTTACCTGTACAGCTGTGTTACCTGTACAGAGGGAGTGTGTTACCTGTACAGATGTGTTACCTGTACAGATGTGTTACCTGTACAGAGGGAGTGTGTTACCTGTACAGCTGTGTTACCTGTACAGAGGGAGTTTGTAACCTGTACAGATGTGTTACCTGTACAGAGGGAGTGTGTTACCTGTACAGATGTGTTACCTGTACAGAGGGAGTGTGTTACCTGTACAGACGGAGTGTGTGTTACCTGTACAGGTGTGTTACATGTACAGAGGGAGTGTGTTACCTGTACAGAGGGAGTGTGTTACCTGTACAGCTGTGTTACCTGTACAGAGGGAGTGTGTTACCTGTACAGATGTGTTACCTGTACAGAGGGAGTGTGTTACCTGTACAGAGGGAGTGTGTTACCTGTACAGAGGGAGTGTGTTACCTGTACAGATGTGTTACCTGTACAGATGTGTTACCTGTACAGAGGGAGTGTGTTACCTGTACAGCTGTGTTACCTGTACAGAGGGAGTGTGTTACCTGTACAGCTGTGTTACCTGTACAGAGGGAGTGTGTTACCTGTACAGATATGTTACCTGTACAGAGGGAGTGTGTTACCTGTACAGATGTGTTACCTGTACAGAGGGAGTGTGTTACCTGTACAGAGGGAGTGTGTTACCTGTACAGCTGTGTTACCTGTATAGAGGGAGTGTGTTACCTGTACAGCTGTGTTACCTGTACAGATGTGTTACCTGTACAGAGGGAGTGTGTTACCTGTACAGAGGTGAGTGTGTTACCTGTTGGAACTGCGCAGGGATGGGCTTGGCGTACGGGACCTTCTTCTGCGGGACCTTCTTGCTGTCCTTGCCCATCACCTCGTCCATTCCCCAGTCCAGACCCGGGATGGACATCTCCACCTCGGGGGCCTCTTTACCTGGGGACAGGTGAGCCACATCATTAAGGGCTTCAGTCCTCAGGGCCCATCCCTTCCTTCTATTCACACTGGCGCTCCAATTGATTCAACATCCAAAGGTTATCATCCGATGCTACAGCTGACCTGAGCTCCTCCTACATATACTGAAGAGTGCAACAAGTCGACATGTCAACAGAACGTGAACAAGAACAGAACGTGAACAAGAACAGAACGTGAACAAGAACAGAACGTGAACAAGAACGTGAACAAGAACAGAAAGTGAACAAGAACAGAACGTGAACAAGAACAGAACGTGAACAGAACGTGAACAAGAACAGAACGTGAACAAGAACAGAACGTGAACAGAACGTGAACAAGAACAGAACGTGAACAGAACGTGAACAAGAACAGAACAAGAACAGAACGTGAACAAGAACAAGAATAGAACGTGAACAAGAACAGAACGTGAACAAGAACAGAACGTGAACAGAACGTGAACAAGAACAGAACGTGAACAAGAACAGAACAAGAACAGAACGTGAACAAGAACAGAACGTGAACAGAACGAGAACAGAACGTGAACAAGAACAGAACGTGAACAAGAACAGAACGTGAACAGAACGAGAACAAGAACAGAACGTGAACAAGAACAGAACGTGAACAAGAACAGAACGTAAACAAGAACAGAAAGTGAACAAGAACAGAACGTGAACAAGAACAGAACGTGAACAAGAACAGAACGTGAACAGCACGTGAACAAGAACAGAACGTGAACAAGAACAGAACAAGAACAGAACGTGAACAAGAACAGAACGTGAACGAGAACAGAACGTGAACAAGAACAGAACGTGAACAAGAACAAGAACAGAACGTGAACAAGAACAGAACGTGAACAAGAACAAGAACAGAACGTGAACAAGAACAGAACGTGAACAAGAACAGAACGTGAACAAGAACAGAACGTGAACAAGAACGTGAACAAGAACAGAACGTGAACAAGAACAGAACGTGAACAAGAACGTGAACAAGACCAGAACGTGAACAAGAACAGAACGTGAACAAGAACGTGAACAAGAACAGAACGTGAACAAGAACAGAACGTGAACAAGAACAGAACGTGAACAGAATGTGAACAAGAACAGAACGTGAACAAGAACGTGAACAAGAACAGAACGTGAACAAGAACAGAACGTGAACAAGAACGTGAACGAGAACAGAACGTGAACAAGAACGTGAACAAGAACAGAACGTGAACAAGAACAGAACGTGAACAAGAACAGAACGTGAACAAGAACGTGAACAAGACCAGAACGTGAACAAGAACGTGAACAAGAACAGAACGTGAACAAGAACAGAACGTGAACAAGAACGTGAACAAGAACAGAACGTGAACAAGAACAGAACGTGAACAAGAACAGAATATGAAATTAAATAATGTTCATTAAGACGACATTAAATACGGTGTATTGCGGTGATAAATATTTATATAAATAAGTAGATTGCAAGATGACATGATATTGGTTAGCACTCCAACTCATTGTACGTGATAGGCTAAGAGGCGGGACATCTCTAAGCGGTTGACCAATCACAACAGAGCCGGCCAAATGACCAATCAGAGCAGACTGGGCTCTGGTTTCAGACAGAGGGTGAAAAGAGGAGCAGGCAGTACGAGAATCTCAACCAAAATAAAATCTGATTTTTTCTAAAATCTTAAAATAATATCTTTTCCCCTGAAAATAAACATCACTGAGGTTTTTAGGGAAATCTCATAATTAACTTTTTCCTAAAAATTCAATATTTCTGACTTTTTTTACTTGAGTTTGCACAAAGTCATTCCTGGAGTCTCATTTATAAACGGTGCGTACGCTCAAAAGATGGCGTACGCCAGTTTCTACGCACTGTTTGTGATTTATAAAAAACTAACTTAACGGGGAAACGTGCGGTCCTCCACGCAAACTCTGACCATGCGTACGCACTAAGCACGACAACGGGAGAGACGAGAAACTGAGACCCCGTTGGCAGAAGAAAGAATGGAGAGAAATATGTGGAAATAATACCATGAATAAAATGTTACCTCTCATTTATCAGATATGAAGAATTCACTTTCACACATTGATTAAAGCTGATCTTAGAATGATGAAACAAACGCCTGTGTGAGACTCCTCAGAAACACACACACATCACCTGGAGAACACACACACACATTGGAGAAATAAATAAATACGGATATGTTATTTAAAACCACCTCGAATATGTTCTCTTGTTAAGAAATGTATTCTCAAATGATGCGGTGAGCAGGAGGACAGGATTACGTTACACTGACGCCGTGTTGCTTTTCTATAGGTTGTAGATACGAGCTGGTTTATAGATGGCCCTGAGCCCAATAGAGATTGCCCTGAACAATGCGCGCGGACGAAATGACGCACGAAGGGTTTGGGGGGCCTCCCCCTAGAACATCTAGATGGTTGCAGGTCTTAGATGCTGTCTGGTTCTCTAGAACATCTAGATGGCTGCAGGTCTTAGATGCTGTCTGGTTCTCTAGAACATCTAGATGGTTGCAGGTCTTAGATGCTGTCTGGTTCTCTAGAACATCTAGATGGCTGCAGGTCTTAGATGCTGTCTGGTTCTCTAGAACATCTAGATGGTTGCAGGTCTTAGATGCTGTCTGGTTCTCTAGAACATCTAGATGGCTGCAGGTCTTAGATGCTGTCTGGTTCTCTAGAACATCTAGATGGTTGCAGGTCTTAGATGCTGTCTGGTTCTCTAGAACATCTAGATGGCTGCAGGTCTTAGATGCTGTCTGGTTCTCTAGAACATCTAGATGGCTGCAGGTCTTAGATGCTGTCTGGTTCTCTAGAACATCTAGATGGTTGCAGGTCTTAGATGCTGTCTGGTTCTCTAGAACATCTAGATGGTTGCAGGTCTTAGATGCTGTCTGGTTCTCTAGAACATCTAGATGGTTGCAGGTCTTAGATGCTGTCTGGTTCTCTAGAACATCTAGATGGTTGCAGGTCTTAGATGCTGTCTGGTTCTCTAGAACATCTAGATGGTTGCAGGTCTTAGATGCTGTCTGGTTCTCTAGAACATCTAGATGGTTGCAGGTCTTAGATGCTGTCTGGTTCTCTAGAACATCTAGATGGTTGCAGGTCTTAGATGCTGTCTGGTTCTCTAGAACATCTAGATGGTTGCAGGTCTTAGATGCTGTCTGGTTCTCTAGAACATCTAGATGGTTGCAGGTCTTAGATGCTGTCTGGTTCTCTAGAACATCTAGATGGCTGCAGGTCTTAGATGCTGTCTGGTTCTCTAGAACATCTAGATGGTTGCAGGTCTTAGATGCTGTCTGGTTCTCTAGAACATCTAGATGGTTGCAGGTCTTAGATGCTGTCTGGTTCTCTAGAACATCTAGATGGTTGCAGGTCTTAGATGCTGTCTGGTTCTCTAGAACATCTAGATGGTTGCAGGTCTTAGATGCTGTCTGGTTCTCTAGAACATCTAGATGGTTGCAGGTCTTAGATGCTGTCTGGTTCTCTAGAACATCTAGATGGTTGCAGGTCTTAGATGCTGTCTGGTTCTCTAGAACATCTAGATGGCTGCAGGTCTTAGATGCTGTCTGGTTCTCTAGAACATCTAGATGGCTGCAGGTCTTAGATGCTGTCTGGTTCTCTAGAACATCTAGATGGTTGCAGGTCTTAGATGCTGTCTGGTTCTCTAGAACATCTAGATGGTTGCAGGTCTTAGATGCTGTCTGGTTCTCTAGAACATCTAGATGGCTGCAGGTCTTAGATGCTGTCTGGTTCTCTAGAACATCTAGATGGTTGCAGGTCTTAGATGCTGTCTGGTTCTCTAGAACATCTAGATGGTTGCAGGTCTTAGATGCTGTCTGGTTCTCTAGAACATCTAGATGGCTGCAGGTCTTAGATGCTGTCTGGTTCTCTAGAACATCTAGATGGTTGCAGGTCTTAGATGCTGTCTGGTTCTCTAGAACATCTAGATGGTTGCAGGTCTTAGATGCTGTCTGGTTCTCTAGAACATCTAGATGGCTGCAGGTCTTAGATGCTGTCTGGTTCTCTAGAACATCTAGATGGCTGCAGGTCTTAGATGCTGTCTGGTTCTCTAGAACATCTAGATGGCTGCAGGTCTTAGATGCTGTCTGGTTCTCTAGAACATCTAGATGGCTGCAGGTCTTAGATGCTGTCTGGTTCTCTAGAACATCTAGATGGCTGCAGGTCTTAGATGCTGTCTGGTTCTCTAGAACATCTAGATGGTTGCAGGTCTTAGATGCTGTCTGGTTCTCTAGAACATCTAGATGGTTGCAGGTCTTAGATGCTGTCTGGTTCTCTAGAACATCTAGATGGTTGCAGGTCTTAGATGCTGTCTGGTTCTCTAGAACATCTAGATGGTTGCAGGTCTTAGATGCTGCCTGGTTCTCTAGAACATCTAGATGGTTGCAGGTCTTAGATGCTGTCTGGTTCTCTAGAACATCTAGATGGCTGCAGGTCTTAGATGCTGTCTGGTTCTCTAGAACATCTAGATGGTTGCAGGTCTTAGATGCTGTCTGGTTCTCTAGAACATCTAGATGGTTGCAGGTCTTAGATGCTGTCTGGTTCTCTAGAACATCTAGATGGTTGCAGGTCTTAGATGCTGTCTGGTTCTCTAGAACATCTAGATGGCTGCAGGTCTTAGATGCTGTCTGGTTCTCTAGAACATCTAGATGGTTGCAGGTCTTAGATGCTGTCTGGTTCTCTAGAACATCTAGATGGTTGCAGGTCTTAGATGCTGTCTGGTTCTCTAGAACATCTAGATGGCTGCAGGTCTTAGATGCTGTCTGGTTCTCTAGAACATCTAGATGGCTGCAGGTCTTAGATGCTGTCTGGTTCTCTAGAACATCTAGATGGCTGCAGGTCTTAGATGCTGTCTGGTTCTCTAGAACATCTAGATGGTTGCAGGTCTTAGATGCTGTCTGGTTCTCTAGAACATCTAGATGGTTACAGGTCTTAGATGCTGTCTGGTTCTCTAGAACATCTAGATGGCTGCAGGTCTTAGATGCTGTCTGGTTCTCTAGAACATCTAGATGGTTGCAGGTCTTAGATGCTGTCTGGTTCTCTAGAACATCTAGATGGTTGCAGGTCTTAGATGCTGTCTGGTTCTCTAGAACATCAGTATAGGTGTTAGAGAACTCTCCCTGGAGGGTCTCTGTGAGGAGGGTCTGTGTGAGGAGGGTCTGTGTGAGGAGGGTCTCTGTGAGGAGGGTCTGTGTGAGGAGGGTCTCTGTGAGGAGGGTCTGTGTGAGGAGGGTCTCTGTGAGGAGGGTCTGTGTGAGGAGGGTCTGTGTGAGGAGGGTCTCTGTGAGGAGGGTCTGTGTGAGGAGGGTCTCTGTGAGGAGGGTCTGTGTGAGGAGGGTCTCTGTGAGGAGGGTCTCTGTGAGGAGGGTCTGTGTGAGGAGGGTCTGTGTGAGGAGGGTCTCTGTGAGGAGGGTCTGTGTGAGGAGGGTCTCTGTGAGGAGGGTCTGTGTGAGGAGGGTCTGTGTGAGGAGGGTCTCTGTGAGGAGGGTCTGTGTGAGGAGGGTCTCTGTGAGGAGGGTCTGTGTGAGGAGGGTCTCTGTGAGGAGGGTCTGTGTGAGGAGGGTCTCTGTGAGGAGGGTCTGTGTGAGGAGGGTCTGTGTGAGGAGGGTCTGTGTGAGGAGGGTCTCTGTGGGGAGGGTCTCTGTGGGGAGGGTCTCTTACTGCTCTGCTCCTGCTCCATGGCGGCCTTCAGCTGGTCGGGGATCCCCATGCCGGGGATGGAGGCCATGCTGTTCATGTCCACGTCGTCTGAAACACACACATCCATCTTCATCATCACAGGTCCCCATCATCCTCCTCTTCATCACTATATCACAGGTCCCTATCATCCTCCTCTTCATCACTATATCACAGGTCCCTATCATCCTCCTCTTCATCACTATATCACAGGTCCCTATCATCCTCCTCTTCATCACTATATCACAGGTCCCTATCATCCTCCTCTTCATCACTATATCACAGGTCCCCATCATCCTCCTCTTCATCACTATATCACAGGTCCCTATCATCCTCCTCTTCATCACAGGTCCCTATCATCCTCCTCTTCATCACTATATCACAGGTCCCCCTCTTCATCACTATATCACAGGTCCCCCTCTTCATCACTATATCACAGGTCCCTATCATCCTCCTCTTCATCACTATATCACAGGTCCCCATCATCCTCCTCTTCATCACTATATCACAGGTCCCTATCATCATCTTCCTCTTCATCACTATATCACAGGTCCCTATCATCATCTTCCTCTTCATCACTATATCACAGGTCCCTATCATCCTCCTCTTCATCACTATATCACAGGTCCCTATCATCCTCCTCTTCATCACTATATCACAGGTCCCTATCATCATCTTCATCACTATATCACAGGTCCCTATCATCATCTTCCTCTTCATCACTATATCACAGGTCCCTATCATCATCTTCCTCTTCATCACTAGATCACAGGTCCCTATCATCCTCCTCTTCATCACTATATCACAGGTCCTCCTCTTCATCACTATATCACAGGTCCCTATCATCCTCCTCTTCATCACTAGATCACAGGTCCCTATCATCATCTTCCTCTTCATCACTAGATCACAGGTCCCTATCATCATCTTCATCACTATATCACAGGTCCCTATCATCATCTTCCTCTTCATCACTAGATCACAGGTCCCTATCATCATCTTCCTCTTCATCACTATATCACAGGTCCCTATCATCATCTTCCTCTTCATCACTATATCACAGGTCCCTATCATCATCTTCCTCTTCATCACTATATCACAGGTCCCTATCATCATCTTCCTCTTCATCACTATATCACAGGTCCCTATCATCATCTTCCTCTTCATCACTATATCACAGGTCCCTATCATCATCTTCCTCTTCATCACTATATCACAGGTCCCTATCATCATCTTCCTCTTCATCACTATATCACAGGTCCCTATCATCTTCCTCTTCATCACTATATCACAGGTCCCTATCATCATCTTCCTCTTCATCACTAGATCACAGGTCCCTATCATCATCTTCCTCTTCATCACTAGATCACAGGTCCCTATCATCATCTTCCTCTTCATCACTAGATCACAGGTCCCTATCATCATCTTCCTCTTCATCACTATATCACAGGTCCCTATCATCATCTTCCTCTTCATCACTATATCACAGGTCCCTATCATCATCTTCCTCTTCATCAGATGAAAACAAGGAGCCCCCCCCCACGCCCCTCTGAGAGACATTTGGTTACTCAATGGAGCTCTAGGAGGAGATTCAGGTGATAGGGGGGGGGGGGGGGTGATAAGGTTGGGGGGGGGGGGGGTACCTTGGTTGCTGATTGGCTAATGGTTACACAAGACAAAACATCGTTATGACATCATCAAGTGGCCAAAATCTGATCAGCTCATTTTCAGGCAGGTTTTGATAGAAATGGATGAAAAAGAGGGTCTTTGTTCCTGGAGCTTCCAGGATGTGACCCAGAGGAGCAACGCTTTCTGGTTTCAATAATAATAATCTGTCATTAAAAGACAAATCCCACAACAGCGTAATAATAATATTCCTCGGGGATATTAAAATATATTGAATTTAAACAATAGTTTGTAAATCATGCGGAGTCGGAGGTTTCCAGAGCATCAGCAGCTCAGGCTTTGGGTCTGAATTAAAGAAGAGAAATAGAGAATAATAAGAAACGCTACGAGTCTATAAATCCTTCTGTTGCTGTATCTCCATTTGTTAATATATGTTACATATTAAATGTATTTAAAGAAACTGAAAGCAGCTGTGTATGAAACCTGATCCCTCTGTGATGTCACAGATGATGTGATGATGTCACAGATGATGTCACAGATGATGTCACAGATCAGTATTCTGCCCAGTGTCACACAGAGTATCTTTTTGTCCCTGCGGCTCACCGTACTCCATGCCGTCCTCTGACATGCCGGGCAGCAGGTTCAGGTTGTAGCGGTCCCGCATCTTATCCCCGGGTCGGTTCCTGGTCCAGAACTTACTGCAACACACACACACACACACACGTCAGGAAACACCACAACACACACACGTCAGGAAACACCACAACACACACACGTCAGGAAACACCACAACACACACACGTCAGGAAACACCACAACACAAACACATCAGGAAACACCACAACACACACGTCAGGAAACAACACCACAACACACACACGTCAGGAAACACCACAACACACACACGTCAGGAAACACCACAACACACACACGTCAGGAAACACCACAACACACACACGTCAGGAAACACCACAACACACACACGTCAGGAAACACCACAACACACACACGTCAGGAAACAACACAACACACACATCAGGAAACACCACAACACACACGTCAGGAAACACCACAACACACACACGTCAGGAAACACCACAACACACACACGTCAGGAAACACCACAACACACACACGTCAGGAAACACCACAACACACACACGTCAGGAAACAACACAACACACACACGTCAGGAAACACCACAACACACACACGTCAGGAAACACCACAACACACACACGTCAGGAAACAACACAACACACACACATCAGGAAACACCACAACACACACGTCAGGAAACAACACCACAACACACACACGTCAGGAAACACCACAACACACACACGTCAGGAAACACCACAACACACACACGTCAGGAAACACCACAACACAAACACGTCAGGAAACACCACAACACACACACGTCAGGAAACACCACAACACACACACATCAGGAAACACCACAACACACACGTCAGGAAACAACACCACAACACACACACGTCAGGAAACACCACAACACACACACGTCAGGAAACACCACAACACACACACGTCAGGAAACACCACAACACACACACGTCAGGAAACACCACAACACACACACGTCAGGAAACACCACAACACAAACACGTCAGGAAACACCACAACACACACACGTCAGGAAACACCACAACACACACACGTCAGGAAACACCACAACACACACGTCAGGAAACAACACAACACACACACGTCAGGAAACACCACAACACACACACGTCAGGAAACACCACAACATACACACGTCAGGAAACAACACAACACACACACGTCAGGAAACACCACAACACACACGTCAGGAAACAACACCACAACACACACACGTCAGGAAACACCACAACACACACATGTCAGGAAACACCACAACACACACACGTCAGGAAACACCACAACACAAACACGTCAGGAAACACCACAACACACACACGTCAGGAAACACCACAACACACACGTCAGGAAACACCACAACACACACACGTCAGGAAACACCACAACACACACGTCAGGAAACACCACAACACACACACGTCAGGAAACACCACAACACACACACGTCAGGAAACACCACAACACACACGTCAGGAAACACCACAACACACACACGTCAGGAAACACCACAACACACACGTCAGGAAACACCACAACACACACACGTCAGGAAACACCACAACACACACACGTCAGGAAACACCACAACACACACGTCAGGAAACACCACAACACACACATCAGGAAACACCACAACACACACGTCAGAAAACACCACAACACACACACGTCAGGAAACACCACAACACACACGTCAGGAAACAACACCACAACACACACGTCAGCGAACACACACAGGACGCGTGTTAGTGTGTGAGTATCTGTGTGTTTGTGTCAAATTCCTCGTACGTGTAAACCTACCTGGTAATAAACCTGATTCTGTGTGTGTCTCTGTGAGTGTGTGTGTGAGTGTGTGTGTGTGTGTGTGAGAGTCTGTGTGAGTGTACCTGGTGTGGTCGTTGGATCCAGAACACAGGATGTGACCCAGAGGATGCCAGGCCAGACTCCAGATCATCCCCTCGTGAGCCATCTCCATCCCCCCCACCTCCTTCTCCACCCTACACACACACACACACACACACACACACACACACACACACACACACACACACACACACACACACACACACACACACACACACACACACACACACACACACACACACACACACACACACACACACACACACACACACACACACACACACACACACACACACACACACACACACACACACACACACACACACACACACACACACACACACACACACACACACACAGTATGATTAAAGAACTAAATGAAGTATTAATATATGAGTGACGGTGCGTTCAGGGTCCTCTGGTTACCCGGCGTTCCAGAAGAGCAGAGAGCCGTCAGAGCCTCCGCTGGCGAACAGACCCTCGTGGACCGGGTGCCAGGCCACGGCTGCAGAGAGAGAGAGAGAGACTGCTGGGTATACAGACTATAACATATCACTATATACACATGTCTCTGTACCACGGCTGCAGAGAGAGAGAGACTACCCCTGAACACCTGCAGCCCCTCCCTCAGGTTGTATATATAGAGCAGGGGTAGCCAACACGGTGCCCGCGGGCACTCAGTGGCCCGCAGGGGCCACGTGAGGCGCCCGCGGGCACGTTCTAAAAATAGCTCGCCAAGAAAATCCAAAATGTATAAAATACACAAAACAAAAAAGGAAATGTAATTAAAGGAATCTACCCTGTGCATAAAGGAAACCTCAATCATAGCGAACTCTATCTACTTACTACAACTCTATATCTATCCAACACCCCCCTCCCCCCTCCCCCACAATGAATATCGACCAATCACGTTCTTGCTTGATTTGCGGGACCAGCGTTGCAGTCGGGAAGAAAAGCAGTGTGGCTCCTCCCCGCTGATTTCCCTTCTGGCAGAAAACATCAGCCCCGTTGAACAGAGTCATGCAGCCTATGCAGCACATGAGGGGCGGAGCTTCACTCTGTGTGTTGCAACTTCAATATATATTTATTCCACTCGACGCACACACACACGCACACACACACACACACGCATGGCGTAATCTCCACTGAGGACAGGGGGGGGGGACATGTCCCCAGCACTTTTTGAAATCCCGTTTGTGTCCCCCCACTTTACAAATATGTTTATTATTATTGTTTAACGCAAGTCGTCATCGCCACGGAGGAGCACACAGCCTGTGTGTGTGTGTGTGTGTGTGTGTGTGAGAGAGCACCCCTTTATCTATTTAATATAGATAAAGTAAGACATAATTCCAATGTGTACAATAGGACAGTACAAAGGGGGTGAGGACCCCCCTGGAGGAGGTGAGGTCCCCCCTGGAGGAGGTGAGGTCCCCCCTAGAGGAGGTGAGGACCCCCCTGGAGGAGGTGAGGTCCCCCCTAGAGGAGGTGAGGACCCCCCTGGAGGCGGTGAGGTCCCCCCTAGAGGAGGTGAGGACCCCCCTGGAGGAGGTGAGGTCCCCCCTAGAGGAGGTGAGGACCCCCCTGGAGGAGGTGAGGTCCCCCCTAGAGGAGGTGAGGTCCCCCCTAGAGGAGGTGAGGACCCCCCTAGAGGAGGTGAGGACCCCCCTGGAGGAGGTGAGGTCCACCCTAGAGGAGGTGAGGACCCCCCTAGAGGAGGTGAGGTCCCCCCTAGAGGAGGTGAGGTCCCCCCTAGAGGAGGTGAGGACCCCCCTGGAGGAGGTGAGGTCCCCCCTAGAGGAGGTGAGGACCCCCCTAGAGGAGGTGAGGACCCCCCTGGAGGAGGTGAGGTCCACCCTAGAGGAGGTGAGGACCCCCCTGGAGAAGGTGAGGTCCCCCCTGGAGGAGGTGAGGTCCCCCCTAGAGGAGGTGAGGACCCCCCTGGAGGAGGTGAGGTCCCCCCTAGAGGAGGTGAGGACCCCCCTGGAGGAGGTGAGGTCCCCCCTAGAGGAGGTGAGGTCCCCCCTAGAGGAGGTGAGGACCCCCCTAGAGGAGGTGAGGACCCCCCTGGAGGAGGTGAGGTCCCCCCTAGAGGAGGTGAGGACCCCCCTGGAGGAGGTGAGGTCCCCCCTAGAGGAGGTGAGGACCCCCCTGGAGGAGGTGAGGTCCCCCCTAGAGGAGGTGAGGTCCCCCCTAGAGGAGGTGAGGACCCCCCTAGAGGAGGTGAGGACCCCCCTGGAGGAGGTGAGGTCCCCCCTAGAGGAGGTGAGGACCCCCCTGGAGGAGGTGAGGTCCCCCCTAGAGGAGGTGAGGACCCCCCTGGAGGAGGTGAGGTCCCCCCTAGAGGAGGTGAGGTCCCCCCTAGAGGAGGTGAGGACCCCCCTAGAGGAGGTGAGGACCCCCCTGGAGGAGGTGAGGTCCACCCTAGAGGAGGTGAGGTCCACCCCCAAATAAAGCAGGTTACATTAATTGAATACATGTTCTTTGAGTAAACCCTGCAAAGGGTCCCACAGACCCAAACAGCACTCAGAGGTTAAAGGTCAGCATATGTTAAAATGTGCTAAATATATACACTGCAAAAAGCAAAAAAAAGAGGAGTAAAAGTAGCCCCCACCCTAAAAAAGGTTGGTGACCCCTGATATAGAGTATAGAGAGTTACCTGTGGCCTCCTTCTTGTGGCCCCTGAACACCTGCAGCCCCCCCCTCAGGTTGTATATATAGATTATAGAGAGTTACCTGTGGCCTCCTTCTTGTGGCCCCTGAACACCTGCAGCCCCCCCCCTCAGGTTGTATATATAGATTATAGAGAGTTACCTGTGGCCTCCTTCTTGTGGCCCCTGAACACCTGCAGCCCCCCTCAGGTTGTATATATAGAGTATAGAGAGTTACCTGTGGCCTCCTTCTTGTGGCCCCTGAACACCTGCAGCCCCCCCCTCAGGTTGTATATATAGAGTATAGAGAGTTACCTGTGGCCTCCTTCTTGTGGCCCCTGAACACCTGCAGCCCCCCTCAGGTTGTATATATAGAGTATAGAGAGTTACCTGTGGCCTCCTTCTTGTGGCCCCTGAACACCTGCAGCCCCCCCCCTCAGGTTGTATATATAGAGTATAGAGAGTTACCTGTGGCCTCCTTCTTGTGGCCCCTGAACACCTGCAGCCCCCCCCGTCAGGTTGTATATATAGAGTATAGAGAGTTACCTGTGGCCTCCTTCTTGTGGCCCCTGAACACCTGCAGCCCCCCCCTCAGGTTGTATATATAGAGTATAGAGAGTTACCTGTGGCCTCCTTCTTGTGGCCCCTGAACACCTGCAGCCCCCCCCTCAGGTTGTATATATAGAGTATAGAGAGTTACCTGTGGCCTCCTTCTTGTGGCCCCTGAACACCTGCAGCTCCTCCTTCAGGTTGCGGATGTCGAACAGTTTGCACAGGTGGTCTCTGGAGGCCGTCAGCAGCCAGTTCCCGTTCAGGTTCCACTTCACCTCCATCACCGTGTTCTTGTGGGCGTGGCTGAGAGCAGAAGGAGGTCAGCAGGGGGTCATCAGGAGGTCACAGGCATTATATCAACACTACACTGAGGTAGGGGTGCATACCGGTACCCGGTTACTGTATACGGTATACCGTACCGAAATCAGATCCAGTTTTCGATTATTTTTTTATAAAAGTGAGGCGTAATATCCTTAAACTCCCGCCCAAACCGTCAAAATTACGATGTCAATTTCACCGTGAAACTCCGCAAACGAGTGACTTTAGAACATCTAAAGTGTGGCTGCATATGAATGGTGGGGTCTCTAACCACTGCCAGTCTGAAGGGTGGGGTCTGTAACCACTGCCAGTCTGATGGTGGGGTCTCTAACCACTGCCAGTCTGATGGTGGGGTCTGTAACCACTGCCAGTCTGATGGTGGGGTCTGTAACCACTGCCAGTGCCAGTCTGATGGTGGGGTCTCTAACCACTGCCAGTCTGATGGTGGGGTCTGTAACCACTGCCAGTCTGATGGTGGGGTCTCTAACCACTGCCAGTCTGATGGTGGGGTCTGTAACCACTGCCAGTCTGATGGTGGGGTCTGTAACCACTGCCAGTCTGATGGTGGGTCTGTAACCACTGCCAGTCTGATGGTGGGGGTCTGTAACCACTGCCAGTCTGATGGTGGGGTCTCTAACCACTGCCAGTCTGATGGTGGGGTCTGTAACCACTGCCAGTCTGATGGTGTGGTCTGTAACCACTGCCAGTCTGATGGTGGGGTCTGTAACCACTGCCAGTCTGATGGTGGGGTCTGTAACCACTGCCAGTCTGATGGTGGGGTCTCTAACCACTGCCAGTCTGATGGTGGGGTCTGTAACCACTGCCAGTCTGATGGTGGGGTCTCTAACCACTGCCAGTCTGATGGTGGGGTCTCTAACCACTGCCAGTCTGATGGTGGGGTCTGTAACCACTGCCAGTCTGATGGTGGGGTCTCTAACCACTGCCAGTCTGATGGTGGGGTCTGTAACCACTGCCAGTCTGATGGTGGGGTCTGTAACCACTGCCAGTCTGATGGTGGGGTCTGTAACCACTGCCAGTCTGATGGTGGGGTCTGTAACCACTGCCAGTCTGATGGTGGGGTCTGTAACCACTGCCAGTCTGAATGGTGGGGTCTGTAACCATTGCCAGTCTGAATGGTGGGGTCTGTAACCACTGCCAGTCTGAAGGGTGGGGTCTGTAACCACTGCCAGTCTGATGGTGGGGTCTGTAACCACTGTCAGTCTGAATGGTGGGGTCTGTAACCACTGTCAGTCTGATGGTGGGGTCTGTAACCACTGCCAGTCTGAAGGGTGGGGTCTGTAACCACTGCCAGTCTGATGGTGGGGTCTGTAACCACTGCCAGTCTGATGGTGGGGTCTGTAACCACTGCCAGTCTGATGGTGGGGTCTGTAACCACTGCCAGTCTGAATGGTGGGATCTGTAACCACTGTCAGTCTGATGGTGGGGTCTGGAACCACTGCCAGTCTGATGGTGGGGTCTGTAACCACTGCCAGTCTGAATGGTGGGGTCTGTAACCACTGTCAGTCTGAATGGTGGGGTCTGTAACCACTGTCAGTCTGAGTGGTGGGGTCTGTAACCACTGCCAGTCTGAATGGTGGGGTCTGTAACCACTGCCAGTCTGATGGTGGGGTCTCTAACCACTGCCAGTCTGATGGTGGGGTCTGTAACCACTGCCAGTCTGATGGTGGGGTCTGTAATCACTGCCAGTCTGATGGTGGTGTCTCTAACCACTGCCAGTCTGATGGTGGGGTCTGTAACCACTGCCAGTCTGAATGGTGGGGTCTGTAACCACTGCCAGTCTGATGGTGGGGTCTCTAACCACTGCCAGTCTGATGGTGGGGTCTGTAACCACTGCCAGTCTGATGGTGGGGTCTGTAACCACTGCCAGTCTGATGGTGGGGTCTGTAACCACTGCCAGTCTGAATGGTGGGGTCTGTAACCACTGTCAGTCTGAATG
Organism: Pogonophryne albipinna; assembly: GCA_028583405.1. Taxonomy (NCBI): domain Eukaryota; kingdom Metazoa; phylum Chordata; class Actinopteri; order Perciformes; family Artedidraconidae; genus Pogonophryne; species Pogonophryne albipinna. The sequence goes on along the minus strand of JAPTMU010000522.1, from coordinate 16,178 downwards.
GTGGAGTCTGTAACCACTGTCAGTCTGAGTGGTGGGGTCTGTAACCACTGCCAGTCTGAATGGTGGGGTCTTTAACCACTGCCAGTCTTAATGGTGGGGTCTGTAACCACTGCCAGTCTGATGGTGGGGTCTGTAACCACTGCCAGTCTGATGGTGGGGTCTGTAACCACTGCCAGTCTGATGGTGGGGTCTGTAACCACTGCCAGTCTGAAGGGTGGGGTCTGTAACCACTGCCAGTCTGATGGTGGGGTCTGTAACCACTGCCAGTCTGATGGTGGGGTCTGTAACCACTGTCCAGTCTGATGGTGGGGTCTGTAACCACTGCCAGTCTGAATGGTGGGGTCTGTAACCACTGCCAGTCTGATGGTGGGGTCTGTAACCACTGCCAGTCTGAATGGTGGGGTCTGTAACCACTGCCAGTCTGATGGTGGGGTCTGTAACCACTGCCAGTCTGAAGGGTGGGGTCTGTAACCACTGCCAGTCTGAGGGTGGGGTCTGTAACCACTGCCAGTCTGATGGTGGGGTCTGTAACCACTGCCAGTGCCAGTCTGATGGTGGGGTCTCTAACCACTGCCAGTCTGATGGTGGGGTCTGTAACCACTGCCAGTCTGATGGTGGGGTCTGTAACCACTGCCAGTCTGATGGTGGGGTCTGTAACCACTGCCAGTCTGATGGTGGGGTCTGTAACCACTGCCAGTCTGATGGTGGGGTCTGTAACCACTGCCAGTCTGATGGTGGGGTCTGTAACCACTGGCCAGTCTGATGGTGGAGTCTCTAACCACTGCCAGTCTGATGGTGGGGTCTGTAACCACTGCCAGTCTGATGGTGGGGTCTGTAACCACTGCCAGTCTGATGGTGGGGTCTGTAACCACTGCAGTCTGATGGTGGGGTCTGTAACCACTGCCAGTCTGAGTGGTGGGGTCCTGTAACCACTGCCAGTCTGATGGTGGGGTTTGTAACCACTTGCCAGTCTGATGGTGGGTTCTGTCTAAACCACTGCCAGTCACTGATGGTGGGGTCTCGTAACCCTTGCCAGTTCTGAAGGGTGGGGTCTGTAACACTGGGGGGGCCAGTCTGAATGGGTGGGGTACTAGTAACCACTGCCAGTCTGGAGGGTGGGGTCTGTAACCACTGCCTAGTCGGATGGTGGGGTCTGTAAACCACTGGTCAGTCCTGAATGGTGGGGGTCTGGTAACCACTGTCAGTCTGATGGTGGGGTCGTAACCACTGCCAGTCCTGAAGGGTGGGGTTCTTGTAAACCACTGCCAGTCTGAATGGTGGGTCCTGTAACCACTGGCCAGTCTGAATGGTGGGTCTGTAACCACTGCCAGTCTGAAGGGGGGGTCTGTAACCACTGCCAGTCTGAATGGTGGGGATCTGTAACCACTGTCAGTCTGATGGTGGGGGTCTGTAACCACTGCCAGTCTGAATGGTGGGGTCTGTAACCACTGCCAGTCTGAAGGGTGGGGTCTGTAACCACTGCCAGTCTGATGGTGGGGTCTGTAACCACTGCCAGTCTGATGGTGGGGTCTGTAACCACTGCCAGTCTGATGGTGGGGTCTGTAACCACTGCCAGTCTGAATGGTGGGATCTGTAACCACTGTCAGTCTGATGGTGGGGTCTGGAACCACTGCCAGTCTGATGGTGGGGTCTGTAACCACTGCCAGTCTGAATGGTGGGGTCTGTAACCACTGTCAGTCTGAATGGTGGGGTCTGTAACCACTGTCAGTCTGAGTGGTGGGGTCTGTAACCACTGCCAGTCTGAATGGTGGGGTCTGTAACCACTGCCAGTCTGATGGTGGGGTCTCTAACCACTGCCAGTCTGATGGTGGGGTCTGTAACCACTGCCAGTCTGATGGTGGGGTCTGTAATCACTGCCAGTCTGATGGTTGTGTCTCTAACCACTGCCAGTCTGATGGTGGGGTCTGTAACCACTGCCAGTCTGAATGGTGGGGTCTGTAACCACTGCCAGTCTGATGGTGGGGTCTCTAACCACTGCCAGTCTGATGGTGGGGTCTGTAACCACTGCCAGTCTGATGGTGGGGTCTGGAACCACTGCCAGTCTGATGGTGGGGTCTGTAACCACTGCCAGTCTGAATGGTGGGGTCTGTAACCACTGTCAGTCTGAATGGTGGAGTCTGTAACCACTGTCAGTCTGAGTGGTGGGGTCTGTAACCACTGCCAGTCTGAATGGTGGGGTCTGTAACCACTGCCAGTCTGATGGTGGGGTCTCTAACCACTGCCAGTCTGATGGTGGGGTCTGTAACCACTGCCAGTCTGATGGTTGTGTCTCTAACCACTGCCAGTCTGATGGTGGGGTCTGTAACCACTGCCAGTCTGAAGGGTGGGGTCTGTAACCACTGCCAGTCTGATGGTGGAGTCTGTAACCACTGCCAGTCTGATGGTGGGGTCTGTAACCACTGTCAGTCTGAATGGTGGGGTCTGTAACCACTGCCAGTCTGAAGGGTGGGGTCTGTAACCACTGCCAGTCTGATGGTGGGGTATGTAACCACTGTCGGTCTGAATGGTGGGGTCTGTAACCACTGTCAGTCTGAATGGTGGGGTCTGTAACCACTGCCAGTCTGAAGGGTGGGGTCTGTAACCACTGCCAGTCTGAGGGTGGGGTCTGTAACCACTGCCAGTCTGATGGTGGGGTCTGTAACGACTGCCAGTCTGATGGTGGGGTCTGTAACCACTGCCAGTCTGATGGTGGGGTCTGTAACCACTGCCAGTCTGATGGTGGGGTCTGTAACCACTGTCAGTCTGATGGTGGGGTCTGTAACCACTGTCAGTCTGAATGGTGGGGTCTGTAACCACTGTCAGTCTGAATGGTGGGGTCTTTAACCACTGTCAGTCTGAATGGTGGGGTCTGTAACCACTGTCAGTCTGATAGTGGGGTCTGTAACCACTGCCAGTCTGAATGGTGGGGTCTGTAACCACTGTCAGTCTGATGGTGGGGTCTGTAACCACTGCCAGTCTGATGGTGGGGTCTGTAACCACTGTCAGTCTGATGGTGGGGTCTGTAACCACTGTCAGTCTGAATGGTGGAGTCTGTAACCACTGCCAGTCTGATGGTGGGGTCTGTAACCACTGCCAGTCTGAAGGGTGGGGTCTGTAACCACTGCCAGTCTGATGGTGGGGTCTGTAACCACTGTCAGTCTGATGGTGGGGTCTGTAACCACTGTCAGTCTGATGGTGGGGTCTGTAACCACTGTCAGTCTGATGGTGGGGTCTGTAACCACTGCCAGTCTGAATGGTGGGGTCTGTAACCACTGTCAGTCTGATGGTGGGGTCTGTAACCACTGCCAGTCTGATGGTGGGGTCTGTAACCACTGTCAGTCTGATGGTGGGGTCTGTAACCACTGTCAGTCTGAATGGTGGAGTCTGTAACCACTGCCAGTCTGAAGGGTGGGGTCTGTAACCACTGTCAGTCTGATGGTGGGGTCTGTAACCACTGTCAGTCTGAATGGTGGAGTCTGTAACCACTGTCAGTCTGAAGGGTGGGGTCTGTAACCACTGTCAGTCTGATGGTGGGGTATGTAACCACTGTCAGTCTGATGGTGGGGTCTGTAACCACTGTCAGTCTGATGGTGGGGTCTGTAACCACTGTCAGTCTGAATGGTGGAGTCTGTAACCACTGTCAGTCTGAAGGGTGGGGTCTGTAACCACTGTCAGTCTGAAGGGTGGGGTCTGTAACCACTGTCAGTCTGATGGTGGGGTCTGTAACCACTGTCAGTCTGATTGTGGGGTCTGTAACCACTGTCAGTCTGAATGGTGGGGTCTGTAACCACTGCCAGTCTGATTGTGGGGTCTGTAACCACTGCCAGTCTGATGGTGGGGTCTGTAACCACTGTCAGTCTGATGGTGGGGTCTGTAACCACTGTCAGTCTGAATGGTGGAGTCTGTAACCACTGCCAGTCTGAAGGGTGGGGTCTGTAACCACTGTCAGTCTGATGGTGGGGTCTGTAACCACTGTCAGTCTGAATGGTGGAGTCTGTAACCACTGTCAGTCTGAAGGGTGGGGTCTGTAACCACTGTCAGTCTGATGGTGGGGTATGTAACCACTGTCAGTCTGATGGTGGGGTCTGTAACCACTGTCAGTCTGATGGTGGGGTCTGTAACCACTGTCAGTCTGAATGGTGGAGTCTGTAACCACTGTCAGTCTGAAGGGTGGGGTCTGTAACCACTGTCAGTCTGATGGTGGGGTCTGTAACCACTGTCAGTCTGATGGTGGGGTCTGTAACCACTGTCAGTCTGATTGTGGGGTCTGTAACCACTGTCAGTCTGAATGGTGGGGTCTGTAACCACTGCCAGTCTGATTGTGGGGTCTGTAACCACTGTCAGTCTGATGGTGGGGTCTGTAACCACTGTCAGTCTGAATGGTGGGGTCTGTAACCACTGCCAGTCTGATGGTGGGGTCTGTAACCACTGCCAGTCTGATGGTGGGGTCTGTAACCACTGTCAGTCTGATTGTGGGGTCTGTAACCACTGCCAGTCTGAAGGGTGGGGTCTGTAACCACTGCCAGTCTGAAGGGTGGGGTGTGTAACCACTGCCAGTCTGAAGGGTGGGGTCTGTAACCACTGCCAGAAGTTTATTTCTGGAACAGGTGGCAACACATCCAACCTCCAACCAATGCCGTCTCGTATGGCAATAGTACCTTTGTGTAGGCAAGCAGCGTGCCGAGCGAGAGAGTTCAGTTCAGCAGGTGATATGCTACGCTGTGAAATGTCAGAGGTGGGGACTCTAGTCACATGACTTGACACGCATATTTTGAGACTTGCTTGACTAACATAGATAAAAGACTTGACTTTGACTTGGTATTCATGACTTGAGACAGATTACTCGAAAGGACTTTTTAATGTTTGCATTTGTATCGCACGGAGCCCCTAAAGGGCAATGAAAGAAATAAGATGCTGTTTCTCGTTCCCACGAGAAAGTTAGCGGAGCGCCAAGTAGGAAGTGGAGCGCAGGAGACAGCCGTCTCATTGCAGACTGTAATGTTTATGTTGGGAAATGGCAGTGCATACATTATTTTGGATATATTTTGAACTCGGACTCTCGTTCACTTCATGAAATCTCTGCAGCACCAGGAGGCAGCGGGACGTGTGAGAAGAGCAGCACCAGCGCGCAAAGAGGTACGCACGCCTTCCCTGTGTTTACTTTCATTAGAACAGCTAAAAAGCCACCGCAGGCCGCTACACACACACATCTCTACACACACACACACCTCTACACACATCGAACTGCCCGATTATTCCCCCTATTACTCGTTTTATGAAGGAGATGTCCGGTCACTAAGGCGCATGATGCGTGTGTGCTCTGCGTGTGTGTGTGTGTGTCTGTCCGACAACGGCATTTGTTTTCAAATTACCATGGACAGTAACTTATGTGGGTTTTCCCAAATGACACACACACACACACACACACACACACACACACACACACACACACACACACACACACACACACACACACACACACACACACACACACACACACACACACACACACACACACACACACACACACACACACACACACACACACACACACACACACACACACACACACACGAAAACAATGAGACGGAGTCACATGGGAGCACCGTAGACAGGAGACATGCTGTGACCCTGCTGAAGGCGAGCCAGGGCAGGAGGCGAGCCAGGGCAGGGCAGGAGGCGAGCCAGGGCAGGAGGCGAGCCAGGGCAGGAGGCGAGCCAGGGCAGGAGGCGAGCCAGGGCAGGAGGCGAGCCAGGGCAGGAGGCGAGCCAGGGCAGGGCAGGAGGCGAGCCAGGGCAGGGCAGGAGGCGAGCCAGGGCAGGGCAGGAGGCGAGCCAGGGCAGGAGGCGAGCCAGGGCAGGAGGCGAGCCAGGGCAGGAGGCGAGCCAGGGCAGGAGGCGACCCAGGGCAGGAGGCGAGCCAGGGCAGGAGGCGAGCCAGGGCAGGAGGCGAGCCAGGGCAGGGCAGGAGGCGAGCCAGGGCAGGGCAGGAGGCGAGCCAGGGCAGGGCAGGAGGCGAGCCAGGGCAGGGCAGGAGGCGAGCCAGGGCAGGAGGCGAGCCAGGGCAGGAGGCGACCCAGGGCAGGAGGCGAGCCAGGGCAGGGCAGGAGGCGAGCCAGGGCAGGGCAGGAGGCGAGCCAGGGCAGGGCAGGAGGCGAGCCAGGGCAGGAGGCGAGCCAGGGCAGGAGGCGAGCCAGGGCAGGAGGCGAGCCAGGGCAGGAGGCGAGCCAGGGCAGGAGGCGAGCCAGGGCAGGAGGCGAGCCAGGGCAGGAGGCGAGCCAGGGCAGGAGGCTTCACATGTTGATGGCACATATCTGAGTTGTCCTCCTGTTATCACTTCAGAGCCCTTTCAGAACGTAGTTAGGGATCATGTGCAGCGAGGCGGTCAATCTGGGGAAGAGCACCCGACAGGCAGATCAGGAGCCCGGCGCAAAGCGGAGGGACCTTGATCTGTAACGATTATCACACGGCCACATTCTCAACAAAGTAACGACATGACTCCCAATATTAATTGAAATGCTTTTATAAATTAAGAAAAGAGTAAGCTAATATTGATTTAAAATGACATGCATCCGCTAAGAAAAATAGCCCGTTGTTACCGTTTGAACTACGTAGCAACGGCAGGAACCGCTTCGAGAGCGTTTTTGCGGACCTTTTGGATTACAGATTTGAAAACATCGTTGCTTGCTTTAAAAGTAGCACAATTCATTATGTCAAACCTTGCAGGGCTCCACGCTAACTTTTAAAAGTGGTTGCCAGGCAACCAGGCATCAGCTTTTGGTTGCTAAAACTGAAAATACGGTTGCCATTTTTAGCACCTTGTATTTTAAATAATTAAGATACTATACAGTTATACATCAACTTAATGATGAACATGTGACACAAAAGAATGTTCAAATGCTTTACAATAAGTAATTAACACAATGATTTGAAACCTAAGTGGGAGGAAACGTGCCCACCCTCAATTGCTGGTATGCTAAACACCAGGAGTGCAGCTGCTGTTCTTCACAGATCACTAGTTTCTTGGTCATCCATTGACTCCCTTTCAAATGTGGGTTTTCCTGACCTTTGTGCTGACCCCCACCATAGATCCACTGGCCCTTCAGCATTGAAGTCTTGACCTCTGTGCTGACCCCCACCATAGATCCACTGGCCCTTCAGCATTGAAGTCTTGACCTCTGTGCTGACCCCCACCATAGATCCACTGGCCCTTCAGCATTGAAGTCTTGACCTCTGTGCTGACCCCCACCATAGATCCACTGGCCCTTCAGCATTGAAGTCTTGACCTTTGTGCTGACCCCCACCATAGATCCACTGGCCCTTCAGCATTGAAGTCTTGACCTTTGTGCTGACCCCCACCATAGATCCACTGGCCCTTCAGCATTGAAGTCTTGACCTCTGTGCTGACCCCCACCATAGATCCACTGGCCCTTCAGCATTGAAGTCTTGACCTTTGTGCTGACCCCCACCATAGATCCACTGGCCCTTCAGCATTGAAGTCTTGACCTCTGTGCTGACCCCCACCATAGATCCACTGGCTTGCTTGACTCACCTCTGGAAGATGTGCTCCTCCCGCCTGATGGTTGATATAAATGATACTGCAGAATCTGTGTTCTTCATAGCTGAGGTGTTTTTCATTGTTTGTTCAGTACTAAAAGGTCCAAGTCCCACAATTGAATTTAATATTCATTTGACATGTTAGCTACATCATAAAGTGCTTCATGGGAGCAATTGCAGGATGATTCCATTTTTCCCCTATGCAACATGAAAGTATCACGATATGTATCGGCTGAGTATCGGTTGAGTATCGTTCAGCGGCATCGGTATCGTTCAGCGGTATCGGTATCGTTCAGCGGTATCGGTTGAGTATCGTTCAGCGGTATCGGTTGAGTATCGTTCAGCGGTATCGGTTGAGTATCGTTCAGCGGTATCGGTATCGTTCAGCGGTATCGGTTGAGTATCGTTCAGCGGTATCGGTTGAGTATCGTTCAGCGGTATCGGTTGAGTATCGTTCAGCGGTATCGGTTGAGTATCGTTCAGCGGTATCGGTTGAGTATCGGTATCGTAGAAAAGTAAACGATATGCAACCCTACACTGAGGAGTAATCATTATAATAACAGAGCCTCACAGAGTATGCTCTGTTTATCTAATGTAACAACAACAACACTCACAGCGTGGCCAGGCTCTGCCCGGTCTTCGGGTCCCAGAACTTGATCGGCTGCTGGTTGTCTTTGCTGCCGGAGACCACCAGGCCTTTGGAGGGGTGCCAGTCCACGCACTTCACATCTGCACCGTGACCTACACACACACACACACACACACACACATTTATTTATTGACTTTAGTATTTTTATAATCTGATTGGTCAGCTCGCCCACTCTGTTCTGATGAGTCCACCCCCGTTGCAGCGGAACATCAGTGATTATGTGTTACCATGGCGTTTGTTAGCAACCAGGAAATGACGCCAGTAATGACAAACAGATGAGAATGCTGCGTGGGGTCTGGGGGCCGTGTTGGGGGGACGTTGGGGGGCTCGCTGCTCCGCCCTGTGATGCTCGAGGAGCGGACACTGTGAGCTGGGTCACTGGTGCCAGGCTGCGGGTGTGTGTGTGTGTGTGTCTCACTGACCCCACACAGCAACCAGGAAACCACACCAGTAATCCAGCTCACACGGTCTG
>JAPTMU010000522.1:0-2500 GCA_028583405.1 Pogonophryne albipinna | reverse complement strand
CAGCAGAGTGTGTGTACAGCAGAGTGTGTACAGCAGAGTGTGTACAGCAGAGTGTGTGTACAGCAGAGTGTGTACAGCAGAGTGTTTACAGCAGAGTATGTACAGCAGAGTGTGTGTACAGCAGAGTGTGTACAGCAGAGTGTGTACAGCAGAGTGTGTACAGCAGAGTATGTACAGCAGAGTGTGTGTACAGCAGAGTGTGTGTACAGCAGAGTGTGTGTACAGCAGAGTGTGTACAGCAGAGTGTGTGTACAGCAGAGTGTGTGTACAGCAGAGTGTGTACAGCAGAGTGTGTGTACAGCAGAGTGTGTACAGCAGAGTGTGTGTACAGCAGAGTGTGTGTACAGCAGAGTGTGTGTACAGCAGAGTGTGTACAGCAGAGTGTGTACAGCAGAGTGTGTGTACAGCAGAGTGTGTACAGCAGAGTGTGTGTACAGCAGAGTGTGTACAGCAGAGTGTGTACAGCAGAGTGTGTACAGCAGAGTGTGTGTACAGCAGAGTGTGTGTACAGCAGAGTGTGTGTACAGCAGAGTGTGTACAGCAGAGTGTGTACACAGCAGAGTGTGTGTACAGCAGAGTGTGTACAGCAGAGTGTGTGTGTAGGAGTGTGTACCTGGAGGATGGTCTCGAAGTTGAAGGTGAGTCCGTTCCACAGGGTGAACTCCCCGCTGGAGGCTCCGGTGACGAGCCGGCGGCCCTCAGGGGTCCACTGCAGGGAACAGGAGGTAAACAACAACAGGTCAGTATATATAATGCTGACCCTGCAGGCCAGAGCATCAGACGGGCTCCTCCAGAGGCCGTCAGACGGGCTCCTCCAGAGGCCGTCAGACGGGCTCCTCCAGAGGCCAGCAGACGGGCTTCTCCAGAGGCCAGCAGACGGGCTCCTCCAGAGGCCGTCAGACGGGCTCCTCCAGAGGCCGTCAGACGGGCTCCTCCAGAGGCCGTCAGACGGGCTCCTCCAGAGGCCAGCAGACGGGCTCCTCCAGAGGCCAGCAGACGGGCTCCTCCAGAGGCCAGCAGACCCCCTGAGCTCCGTGAGGAACATCCCCTTTGCTGCAGACAGACTCGTTGTATGAACGTGCACATCTCAAAACATTCCGTAGCACTGTTGTATCTGTGGTAGGTCCTATATGCATGCTGCTCTGCTGGAGGAGGACTTCAGTGTGCCACCTCCATGTGTCCTCTGTAGCTGCTGAGCTCACGGTGAGAGAGAACTGAATTGTGATGGTGTATATATCTCTTTGATCTCCAGCAGGCGACTCACCCTGATCACAAACACGGGACACTTCACTTTGTTGGTGGAGGTTCGGACAAACTTGGTGGTGACGGCGTTCATCGAGTTGTTCACCATCCCCACAGGAGGAACCAGCTGAAACACACACACACACACGGATATTACTACACACACAACCTCATTTCCAATGTTTGGACTGATACTGTAAAAACAATAGGATTCAAGACGGAGGATGTGCTGTATTCACCTGGCTGCTACATCTCCAGAGCTGCTACAGGATGTGTGTTTTGGAAACTGTACCTTTTGTATTTGTGTGTATGCATGTTTCTTAGGTAACACCAAGCTGTCTGTGGCTCTGTCTGCTGTAACAGACCAATAAAGGGCGACTGACTCTGTAGAGTAATGTCTGCAGTGCGGAGGACTGAGCTCATGAGTAGGGATGTCCCGATCACATTTTTTTGCTCCCGATCCGATTCCGATCATTTGATTTTGACAATCTGCCGATACCGATTTTTCCCGATCCGATCTTTATGCAATGCATTAAGAGAAAAAAAAGGTAACAGATAACGGCTGGTCATCCAACGTGATGAGTTCAGCTATCTTGACTGTTATTTGTTTGGCCTTTTCACTGTTCTGGGGCAGTTTCTCTTTCCTTTTAAAAGTCTCTGAAAGTGTCGGTTGTTTCAGTGCCGTTACCTGAGTGGCCGCTGTGTACTCGTCCTGTTGTTGTTGGTGTTTGTTTCTCAGGTGGCGTATTAGATTGGTCGTGTTGAACGTAGCTCTGTTCTTTCCACCACGCGGAACCTCCGCCTTGCAAACATCGCATCTGGCTGTTACACTGCCCTCGCTTTCAATTTTATAATACTTCCAAACTCCTGACATTTTCTCTGTCCCGAGTCCCGGGTCACCAGCTGAACGTAGCCTCTCGTTAGCTTACTGCTAGACACTGCGCGCCCACTCTGTTGCCAGCTTTGAGAGAAATAAGCAACCAGTTCTGAAAACAAGCCCAAAAGAAGCAACACATACATGATGTTGTGTCATTTCAAACCAAAACTAAGGCCTCAGGATGACTTTAAGACGTGAACATGGTCATTTTTGTTTTGTAACATTAAATCAAATAAAAAAAAAATAATAATAAAAAAAAAAAAAAAAAATCCCGATCCCCGATTTTTTTTCTCCCGATCCCGATCTTTTGAAGATCACGTGATCGGCTCCGATCCCCGATCACGTGATCGGATCGGGACATCTCTACTCATGAGCGATCTG
>JAPTMU010000521.1:55784-69024 GCA_028583405.1 Pogonophryne albipinna | reverse complement strand
AGAGGAGGTCAGAGGTCAGCGCTGCAGACACATCGACCTTTAAAAGCGTCTCGTCTTTATTGTATTTGTTACTTGCTCTGTTTCTGCTCCAGAGGAGAGAGTCAGCACAGATCATCTGCGGCTGAGAGTCCTGCACGGGTCAGATTCCAGGCCCGCTCCCGCCCACACATTTTGCCAATTAGTTCCGCAACCCGACCCGAACCCGAACATCCATTGATCAGTGAAAACGTGCAATTATTAACACACAGGTGCATATTGGTCTCAAAGAGCGTGGGGTGTTGGTTCTTTTCTCGTCTGGGAGGACAGTGACACCAAAGCCTCCAGACGTTGGGTTTCGCTCTTGAGGAAGTTGACAATGCTGTAATCTCCGAGCTCCGCCTTCACCTCAGCCATCTCCAATGTGGTGCTCAGCAGCAGACCGCGGGGGAGAGGTCTGAGGATTCAAACATTAAAGTGGACGCATCATGCTGTATTTGAAACACATACTGTTGGGCCATACCTCTATAAGACATGTGTGTGAAGTTTTTGTTTCAAAATACCAAACAGATCCTGCATTTTAGCTTCATTTCGCTATATTTGCTCTCTTCCAGCCCTGCAGCAGGGGGGCGTGGCACGAGCGTCATGTCACCATGCTGTCTCCATGCTGTCTCCATGCTGTCACCATGCTGTCTCCATGCTGTCTCCATGCTGTCTCCATGCTGTCACCATGCTGTCACCATGCTGTCTCCATGCTGTCTCCATGCTGTCTCCATGCTGTCACCATGCTGTCTCCATGCTGTCTCCATGCTGTCACCATGCTGTCACCATGCTGTCTCCATGCTGTCTCCATGCTGTTACCATGCTGTCACCATGCTGTCTCCATGCTGTCACCATGCTGTCTCCATGCTGTTACCATGCTGTCACCATGCTGTCACCATGCTGTCACCATGCTGTCGCCATGCTGTCGCCATGCTGTCACCATGCTGTCACCATGCTGTCTCCATGCTGTTACCATGCTGTCACCATGCTGTCTCCATGCTGTCACCATGCTGTCTCCATGCTGTCTCCATGCTGTCACCATGCTGTCTCCATGCTGTCTCCATGCTGTCTCCATGCTGTCACCATGCTGTCACCATGCTGTCTCCATGCTGTCTCCATGCTGTCTCCATGCTGTCTCCATGCTGTCACCATGCTGTCTCCATGCTGTCTCCATGCTGTTACCATGCTGTTACCATGCTGTCACCATGCTATCTCCATGCTGTCTCCATGCTGTCTCCATGCTGTCACCATGCTGTCTCCATGCTGTCTCCATGCTGTCTCCATGCTGTCACCATGCTGTCTCCATGCTGTCTCCATGCTGTTACCATGCTGTTACCATGCTGTCTCCATGCTGTCTCCATGCTGTCTCCATGCTGTCACCATGCTGTCTCCATGCTGTCTCCATGCTGTCACCATGCTGTCTCCATGCTGTCACCATGCTGTCTCCATGCTGTCTCCATGCTGTTACCATGCTGTCTCCATGCTGTCAGCATGCTGTCTCCATGCTGTCTCCATGCTGTTACCATGCTGTCACCATGCTGTCTCCATGCTGTCTCCATGCTGTCTCCATGCTGTCACCATGCTGTCACCATCCTGTCACCATGCTGTCTCCATGCTGTCTCCATGCTGTCACCATGCTGTCACCATGCTGTCTCCATGCTGTTACCATGCTGTCACCATGCTGTCACCATGCTGTCACCATGCTGTCTCCATGCTGTCTCCATGCTGTCACCATGCTGTCACCATGCTGTCTCCATGCTGTTACCATGCTGTCACCATGCTGTCACCATGCTGTCTCCATGCTGTCTCCATGCTGTCTCCATGCTGTCACCATGCTGTCACCATGCTGTCTCCATGCTGTCTCCATGCTGTCTCCATGCTGTCTCCATGCTGTCACCATGCTGTCTCCATGCTGTCTCCATGCTGTTACCATGCTGTTACCATGCTGTCTCCATGCTGTCTCCATGCTGTCTCCATGCTGTCACCATGCTGTCTCCATGCTGTCTCCATGCTGTCACCATGCTGTCTCCATGCTGTCACCATGCTGTCTCCATGCTGTCTCCATGCTGTTACCATGCTGTCTCCATGCTGTCAGCATGCTGTCTCCATGCTGTCTCCATGCTGTTACCATGCTGTCTCCATGCTGTCTCCATGCTGTCTCCATGCTGTCTCCATGCTGTCACCATGCTGTCACCATCCTGTCACCATGCTGTCTCCATGCTGTCTCCATGCTGTCACCATGCTGTCACCATGCTGTCTCCATGCTGTTACCATGCTGTCACCATGCTGTCACCATGCTGTCACCATGCTGTCTCCATGCTGTCTCCATGCTGTCACCATGCTGTCACCATGCTGTCTCCATGCTGTTACCATGCTGTCACCATGCTGTCACCATGCTGTCTCCATGCTGTCTCCATGCTGTCTCCATGCTGTCACCATGCTGTCACCATGCTGTCTCCATGCTGTCTCCATGCTGTCTCCATGCTGTCTCCATGCTGTTACCATGCTGTTACCATGCTGTCACCATGCTATCTCCATGCTGTCTCCATGCTGTCACCATGCTGTCTCCATGCTGTCACCATGCTGTCTCCATGCTGTCTCCATGCTGTCTCCATGCTGTCTCCATGCTGTCACCATGCTGTCTCCATGCTGTCTCCATGCTGTTACCATGCTGTCTCCATGCTGTCTCCATGCTGTCTCCATGCTGTCTCCATGCTGTCACCATGCTGTCACCATGCTGTCTCCATGCTGTCTCCATGCTGTCTCCATGCTGTCACCATGCTGTCACCATGCTGTCTCCATGCTGTCTCCATGCTGTCTCCATGCTGTCACCATGCTGTCTCCATGCTGTCTCCATGCTGTCACCATGCTGTCTCCATGCTGTCTCCATGCTGTTACCATGCTGTTACCATGCTGTCTCCATGCTGTCTCCATGCTGTCTCCATGCTGTCACCATGCTGTCTCCATGCTGTCTCCATGCTGTCAACATGCTGTCTCCATGCTGTCACCATGCTGTCTCCATGCTGTCTCCATGCTGTTACCATGCTGTCTCCATGCTGTCAGCATGCTGTCTCCATGCTGTCACCATGCTGTCTCCATGCTGTCTCCATGCTGTCCTCCATGCGTGTCTCCATGCTGTCTCCATGCTGTCTCCATGCTGTTACCATGCTGTCACCATGCTATCTCCATGCTGTCTCCATGCTGTCTCCATGCTGTTCACCATGCTGTCCTCCATGCTGTCTCCATGCTGTCTCCATGCTGTCACCATGCTGTCTCCATGCTGTCTCCATGCTGTTACCATGCTGTTACCATGCTGTCTCCATGCTGTCTCCATGCTGTCTCCATGCTGTCACCATGCTGTCTCCATGCTGTCTCCATGCTGTCCAACATGCTGTCTCCATGCTGTCACCATGCTGTCTCCATGCTGTCTCCATGCTGTTACCATGCTGTCTCCATGCTGTCAGCATGCTGTCTCCATGCTGTCACCATGCTGTCTCCATGCTGTCTCCATGCTGTCACCATGCTGTCACCATGCTGTCTCCATGCTGTCTCCATGCTGTCACCATGCAGACAGCATGGAGACAGCATGCTGTCTACCATGCTGTCTCCATGCTGTTCACCATGCTGTCACCATGCTGTCTCCATGCTGTCTCCATGCTGTCTCCATGCTGTCACCATGCTGTCTACCATGCTGTCTCCATGCTGTCTACCATGCTGTCTCCATGCTGTCTCCATGCTGTCTCCATGCTGTCTCCATGCTGTCACCATGCTGTCGTTACCATGCTGTCACCATGCTGTCTCCATGCTGTCTCCATGCTGTCACCATCCTGTCACCATGCTGTCATCCATGCTGTCTCCATGCTGTCACCATGCTGTCTCCATGCTGTCTCCATGCTGTCACCATGCTGTCTACCATGCTGTCACCATGCTGTCACCATGCTGTCTACATTGCTGTCACCATGCCTGTTACCATGCTGTCCCATGCTGTCACCATGCTGTCACCATGCTGTCTCCATGCTGTCTCCATGCTGTCTCCATGCTGTTACCATGCTGTCACCATGCTGTCTCCATGCTGTCTCCATGCTGTCACCATCCTGTTACCATGCTGTCACCATGCTGTCTCCATGCTGTCTCCATGCTGTCTCCATGCTGTCACCATGCTGTCTCCATGCTGTCTCCATGCTGTCACCATGCTGTCACCATGCGGTCACCCTAATGTCTCCATGCTGTCTCCATGCTGTCTCCATGCTGTCTCCATGCTGTTACCATGCTGTCACCATGCTGTCTCCATGCTGTCTCCATGCTGTCACCATCCTGTCACCATGCTGTCACCATGCTGTCACCATGCTGTCCCATGCTGTCTCCATGCTGTCACCATGCTGTCACCATGCTGTCACCATGCTGTCAACATGCTGTCTCCATGCTGTTCACCATCCTGTCACCATGCTGTCACCATGCTGTCACCATGCTGTTACCATGCTGTCACCCATGCTGTCTCCATGCTGTCTCCATGCTGTCTCCATGCTGTCACCATCCTGTTACCATGCTGTCACCATGCTGTCTCCATGCTGTCTCCATGCTGTTACCATGCTGTCACCATGCTGTCACCATGCTGTCTCCATGCTGTCACCATCCTGTTACCATGCTGTCACCATGCTGTTACCATGCTGTCACCATGCTGTCTCCATGCTGTCTCCATGCTGTCTCCATGCTGTCTCCATGCTGTCACCATCCTGTCACCATGCTGTCACCATGCTGTCTCCATGCTGTCTCCATGCTGTCTCCATGCTGTCACCATGCTGTCACCATGCTGTCACCATGCTGTCTCCATGCTGTCTCCATGCTGTCTCCATGCTGTCACCATCCTGTTACCATGCTGTCTCCATGCTGTCTCCATGCTGTCTCCATGCTGTCACCATGCTGTCACCATGCTGTCACCATGCTGTCTCCATGCTGTCTCCATGCTGTCACCATGCTGTCTCCATGCTGTCACCATGCTGTCACCATGCTGTCACCATGCTGTCTCCATGCTGTCTCCATGCTGTCACCATGCTGTCACCATGCTGTCTCCATGCTGTCTCCATGCTGTCACCATGCTGTCACCATGCTGTCTCCATGCTGTCTCCATGCTGTCTCCATGCTGTCTCCATGCTGTCACCATGCTGTCTCCATGCTGTCTCCATGCTGTTACCATGCTGTCACCATGCTGTCACCATGCTATCTCCATGCTGTCTCCATGCTGTCTCCATGCTGTCTCCATGCTGTCACCATGCTGTCTCCATGCTGTCTCCATGCTGTCCTCCATGCTGTCATCCATGCTGTCACCATGCTGTCTCCATGCTGTCTCCATGCTGTCACCATGCTGTCTACCATGCTGTCTCCATGCTGTCTCCATGCTGTCTCCATGCTGTCACCATGCTGTCTCCATGCTGTCTCCAATGCTGTCACCATGCTGTCTCCATGCTGTCACCATGCTGTCTCCATGCTGTCTCCATGCTGTCTACCATGCTGTCATCCATGCTGTCACCATGCTGTCACCATGCTGTCTCCATGCTGTCTCCATGCTGTCACCATGCTGTCACCATGCTGTCTCCATGCTGTCTCCATGCTGTCACCATGCTGTCTCCATGCTGTCTCCATGCTGTCTCCCATGGCTGTCTACCATGCTGTCACCATGCTGTTACCATGCTGTCACCATGCTATCTCCATGCTAGTCTCCATGCTGTCCTCCATGCTGTCACATGCTGTCTCCATGCTGTCTCCATGCTAGTCTCCATGCCTGTCTCCATGCTGTTACCATGCTGTTACCATGCTGTCTCCATGCTGTCTCCAGTGCTGTCTCCTGCTGTCACCATGCTGTCTCCATGCTGTCTCCATGCTGTCACCATGCTGTCTCCATGCTGTCACCATGCTGCTCCATGCTGTTACCAATGCTGTCTCCATGCTTGTCAGCATGCTGTCTCCATGCTGTCCCCATGCTGTCTCCATGCTGTCTCCATGCTGTTACCTGCTTGTCACCATGCTGTCTCCATGCTGTCTCCATGCTGTCTCCATGCTGTCTCCATGCTGTTACCATGCTGTCACCATGCTGTCTCCATGCTGTCTCCATGCTGTCTCCATGCTGTCACCATGCTGTCACCATGCTGTCTCCATGCTGTTACCATGCTGTCTCCATGCTGTCTCCATGCTGTCTCCATGCTGTCTCCATGCTGTCACCATGCTGTCAGTTACCATGCTGTCACCATGCTGTCTCCATGCTGTCTCCATGCTGTCTCCATGCTGTTACCATGCTGTCTCCATGCTGTCAGCATGCTGTCTCCATGCTGTCACCATGCTGTCTCCATGCTGTCTCCATGCTGTCACCATGCTGTCACCATGCTGTCTCCATGCTGTCTCCATGCTGTCACCATGCAGACAGCATGGAGACAGCATGCTGTCCACCATGCTGTCTCCATGCTGTCTCCATGCTGTTACCATGCTGTCACCATGCTGTCTCCATGCTGTCTCCATGCTGTCTCCATGCTGTCACCATGCTGTCTACCATGCTGTCTACCATGCTGTTACCATGCTGTCTCCATGCTGTCTCCATGCATGGATCCTCCATGCATGTCTCCATGCTGTCTCCATGCTGTCACCATGCTGTCAGTTACCATGCTGTCACCATGCGTCTCCATGCTGTCTCCATGGCTGTCACCATCCTGTCACCATGCTGTCCTCATGCTGTCACCATGCTGTCCACCATGCTGTCTCCATGCTGTCTCCAATGCTGTCACCATGCTGTCACCATGCTGTCACACATGCTGTCACCATGCTGTCATCCATGCTGTTCACCATCCTGTTACCATGGCTGTCACCGATGCTGTCAGCCATGCTGGTCACCATGCTGTCTCCATGCTGTCTCCATGCTGTCTCCATGCTGTTACCATGCTGTCACCATGCTGTCCTCCATGCTGTCTCCATGCTGTCTCCATGCTGTCACCATCCTGTTACCAGGCTGTCGAGCCATGCTGTCTCCATGCTGTCTCCATGCTGTCTCCAATGCTGTCACCATGCTGTCTCCATGCTGTCTCCATGCCTGTCACCATGCTGTCACCATGCTGTCACACCATAATGTCTCCATGCTGTATCCATGCTGTCCTCCATGCTGTCTCCATGCTGTCTCCATGCTGTCTCCATGCTGTTACCATGCTGTCACCATGCTGTCTCCATGCTGTCTCCATGCTGTCACCATCCTGTCACCATGCTGTCCACCATGCTGTCACCATGCTGTCCTCCATGCTGTACTCCATGCTGTTACCATGCTGTCACCATGCTGTCACCATGCTGTCAACATGCTGTCTCCATGCTGTCACCATCCTGTTACCATGCTGTCACCATGCTGTCACCATGCTGTTACCATGCTGTCACCATGCTGTCTCCATGCTGTCTCCATGCTGTCTCCATGCTGTCACCATGCTGTTACCATGCTGTCACCATGCTGTCTCCATGCTGTCTCCATGCTGTCACCATGCTGTCACCATGCTGTCTCCATGCTGTCACCATCCTGTTACCATGCTGTCACCATGCTGTCACCATGCTGTCACCATGCTGTCTCCATGCTGTCTCCATGCTGTCACCATCCTGTTACCATGCTGTCACCATGCTGTCTCCATGCTGTCTCCATGCTGTCTCCATGCTGTCACCATTCTGTCACGATGCTGTCACCATGCTGTCTCCATGCTGTCTCCATGCTGTCTCCATGCTGTCACCATCCTGTTACCATGCTGTCACCATGCTGTCTCCATGCTGTCTCCATGCTGTCTCCATGCTGTCACCATGCTGTCACCATGCTGTCACCATGCTGTCTCCATGCTGTCTCCATGCTGTCACCATGATGTCTCCATGCTGTCACCATGCTGTCACCATGCTGTCACCATGCTGTCTCCATGCTGTCACCATGCTGTCACCATGCTGTCTCCATGCTGTCACCATGCTGTCACCATGCTGTCTCCATGCTGTCTCCATGCTGTCTCCATGCTGTCTCCATGCTGTCACCATGCTGTCTCCATGCTGTCTCCATGCTGTCACCATGCTGTTACCATGCTGTCACCATGCTATCTCCATGCTGTCTCCATGCTGTCTCCATGCTGTCTCCATGCTGTCTCCATGCTGTTACCATGCTGTTACCATGCTGTTACCATGCTGTCTCCATGCTGTCTCCATGCTGTCTCCATGCTGTCACCATGCTGTCTCCATGCTGTCTCCATGCTGTCACCATGCTGTCTCCATGCTGTCACCATGCTGTCTCCATGCTGTCTCCATGCTGTTACCATGCTGTCTCCATGCTGTCACCATGCTGTCACCATGCTGTCTCCATGCTGTCTCCATGCTGTCACCATGCTGTCACCATGCTGTCTCCATGCTGTCTCCATGCTGTCACCATGCTGTCACCATGCTGTCTCCATGCTGTCTCCATGCTGTCTCCATGCTGTTACCATGCTGTTACCATGCTGTCACCATGCTGTCTCCATGCTGTCTCCATGCTGTCTCCATGCTGTCTCCATGCTGTTACCATGCTGTTACCATGCTGTCTCCATGCTGTCTCCATGCTGTCTCCATGCTGTCACCATGCTGTCTCCATTTGTCTCCATGCTGTCACCATGCTGTCTCCATGCTGTCACCATGCTGTCTCCATGCTGTCTCCATGCTGTTACCATGCTGTCTCCATGCTGTCAGCATGCTGTCTCCATGCTGTCACCCATGCTGTCTCCATGCTGTCTCCATTGCTGTTACCATGCTGTCACCATGCTGTTCTCCATGCTGTCTCCATGCTGTCACCATTGCAGACAGCATGGAGACAGCATGCTGTCACCATGCTGTCTCCATGCTGTCTCCATGCTGTTACCATGCTGTCACCATGCTGTCTCCATGCTGTCTCCATGCTGTCACCATGCTGTTCACCATGCTGTCTCCATGCTGTTACCATGCTGTCTCCATGCTGTCTCCATGCTGTCTCCATGCTGTCTCCATGCTGTCACCATGCTTGTCAGTTACCATGCTGTCCACCATGCTGTCTCCATGCTGTCTCCATGCTGTCACCATCCTGTCACCATGCTGTCATCATGCTGTCACCATGCTGTCACCATGCTGTCTCCATGCTGTCTCCATGCTGTCACCATGCTGTCACCATGCTGTCACCATGCTGTCTCCATGCTGTCACCATCCTGTTACCATGCTGTCACCATGCTGTCACCATGCTGTCACCATGCTGTCACCATGCTGTCACCATGCTGTCTCCATGCTGTCTCCATGCTGTCTCCATGCTGTTACCATGCTGTCACCATGCTGTCTCCATGCTGTCTCCATGCTGTCACCATCCTGTTACCATGCTGTCACCATGCTGTCTCCATGCTGTCTCCATGCTGTCACCATGCTGTCACCATGCTGTCTCCATGCTATGCTGTCTCCATGCTGTCTCCATGCTGTCTCCATGCTGTTACCATGCTGTCACCATGCTGTCTCCATGCTGTCTCCATGCTGTCACCATCCTGTCACCATGCTGTCTCCATGCTGTCACCATGCTGTCACCATGCTGTCTCCATGCTGTCTCCATGCTGTCTCCATGCTGTCACCATCCTGTCACCATGCTGTCCTCCATGCTGTCACCATGCTGTCACCATGCTGTCTCCATGCTGTCTCCATGCTGTCTCCATGCTGTCTCCATGCTGTCACCATGCTGTCACCATCCTGTCACCATGCTGTCACCATGCTGTCACCATGCTGTCACCATGCTGTCTCCATGCTGTCTCCATGCTGTTACCATGCTGTCACCATGCTGTCACCATGCTGTCAACATGCTGTCTCCATGCTGTCACCATCCTGTTACCATGCTGTCACCATGCTGTCAACATGCTGTTACCATGCTGTCACCATGCTGTCTCCATGCTGTCTCCATGCTGTCTCCATGCTGTCACCATCCTGTTACCATGCTGTCACCATGCTGTCTCCATGCTGTCTCCATGCTGTCACCATCCTGTCACCATGCTGTCACCATGCTGTCACCATGCTGTCTCCATGCTGTCTCCATGCTGTCACCATGCTGTCACCATGCTGTCACCATGCTGTCTCCATGCTGTCACCATCCTGTTACCATGCTGTCACCATGCTGTCACCATGCTGTCACCATGCTGTCTCCATGCTGTCTCCATGCTGTCTCCATGCTGTCACCATCCTGTCACCATGCTGTCACCATGCTGTCTCCATGCTGTCTCCATGCTGTCTCCATGCTGTCACCATTCTGTTACCATGCTGTCACCATGCTGTTACCATGCTGTCACCATGCTGTCTCCATGCTGTCTCCATGCTGTCACCATTCTGTCACCATGCTGTCACCATGCTGTCACCATGCTGTTACCATGCTGTCACCATGCTGTCTCCATGCTGTCTCCATGCTGTCTCCATGCTGTCACCATGCTGTTACCATGCTGTCACCATGCTGTCTCCATGCTGTTACCATGCTGTCACCATGCTGTCACCATGCTGTCACCATGCTGTCTCCATGCTGTCTCCATGCTGTCACCATTCTGTTACCATGCTGTCACCATGCTGTCACCATGCTGTCACCATGCTGTCTCCATGCTGTCTCCATGCTGTCACCATCCTGTCTCCATGCTGTCACCATGCTGTCTCCATGCTGTCACCATGCTGTTACCTGATAGGTGGAGAATTGCCCATATGACACCAGTGGCGGCTCCAGAGTATTTGTGTTGGGTAATCTATGGTAGGGCTAACCCATACAGTGGTGGGGCTCAAGTCAGTATTTGCAATGTAATTACATACACGCTCCCCTTGATAGTGAAACGCCACGCGTGAGGTCTAGATGATTTCCCGTCTCAATCCAAATGGAACTGTATTAAATAAAACGGCACATTTATGTTGTAGTAAATAAAAAGGGATGTGAACGTGACGTATGATAGCACACGTTGAAAATCCAATGGGGATGCTGAATGGCGGTTCCGATTGATCTCATCAGTAAGGCATGACGCAGACCCAACGTTTCGCTCTGATTGGCTGAAGGTCTATTCAAATTGCATTCAGAGGCATTTTGATCTGACCGCGGCCGCGCTGATTTTATAACGCCAGAGAATTTTCACATCTTTAGTTTATAAAACTCGCCCACTACTTAGACTGTTCCTTGCACCCCTCTAGCATGAGCCCGAATGGCCTAACCCAGGGCTCTCCAACCTTTTTTAGGGTGAGAGCTACTTTCACAAAGTGAAGTGTCCCCCCCTGTCCCCAGTGGAAATTACGCCATTCGTGTGTGTGCGTCAAGCAGACCCGGCGTCATGGGCGGGCCCCATGGGGCTGGGCCCGTCCATTCCAGGATTTGGGGGCCGCTGTTTTAACCAGGGCTGAATACAACATTTTAATTGTTTTATTATTATGTTCAGTGGCGGCGCCAGGGTATACTGGGGTAGGCTACACCCATACCAAGAAATGGCTTAGCCCCACCATGAAAATGATTTTAAAGTAAGCAAAATAAAGTCCGCCAACTCGCGCGGAGTAAATTGCACAGACAGCAGTAAATACCGAAGACTAGAAACGGTTTGAAAACTTTTGTCACGTAGTGATCATCTTCTCAATAGGACATCTTTGATAATGTCTTCTGGCCAATCAGAATCACGATAACGGCGTGGTGTTGTTGCAGGAAGTCCCGACGGAGAATACTTGCTGTAGTAAATCTCTATACATCGATACAACATTACGTGTTGATAGAAATCAACACGTAATGAAATAAGACCCCACGGTTTGATGAGTGATAGGTGTGTGGGCTGTCTTTCATTTTGACACACAGAACAATGGGGGCTATCCACCCTTATCCACAATGTAAAGTAATTCACAGCCTCTTCCTCTTCTCTCTGTGAGGAGCAGCAGGTTCAGCTTTCAGAACAAAGTAACACAAAACTAAAATACCATTCATTTTTTTAAATATGTCTTGTAGTGATAGATTTATTTATTTCTCTTCTCAAGAGAGTACCAGAATGTGTATTTCATGTTAGTATTTCAAAAAATCTCCTGGGGGAGAATCCCCCCAGACCCCCTGCAGGGGTTGGTTTTCAGCAGGTCAACTCTTTCACCTGTGGGGAAGTAGCAGGATTGGCTCCAGGTCGCCCTTTTTATTTACTACAAGACAAATGAGCCTTTTTATTTCACACAGTTCCATTTGGATTGAGACAGGGAAATAATCTGAACCTCACGCGTTTCACTGTCAAGGGGGGCGTGTATGTAATTACATTACAAATACTGACATGAGCCCCCCCACTGTATGGGTCAGCCCTACCATAGATTACCCAACACAAACACTCAGGAGCCGCCACTGATTATGTTTATTGTTGTTATTTGTAGGGCTTTGTCCTAATATTTATTTTTGTTTTTAAACTATGTTGAAAGTTTAGTTTAATATCATTTTTTGCTATGAAATTCTGAATGAAATTCTGAATGAAATTCTGAATGAAAGGCTGCGCGTGAGACTGGGTTCTCGCTGGGTTGAGTCGTGTGGGGTCTTGAGTGAGATGCTGCACAGCAGCCTGTCAGTTTACTCTTGCTAGGTTAGTTTGGCTTTTATCATTTATATTTATCTGCAACAATGGATATCAGGAAGTGGTTCACAAAAGGAATATGGCAACTCGGCGCCAGATGCAGCACATTAGAAGACATCAGTTATACGTTACCAACGAGCTAGAAAGCAAGGGAGGCTGGCAATCAATTATATTTTGACGAGAAATTGACACTCAAGCCGGCTCTCTCACAAACTCCTGCTCTGTGCGCAAGCAGACCGCTGCACATGCTCTCTGCCTCGCTCAATCTCTCTCTCTCTCTCTCTCTCTCTCTCTCCCCCTCTCTCTCTCTCTCTCTCTCTCGCTCAATCTCTCTCTCTCCCTTTCTCTCCATCGCTCAACCTCACTCCACCTCTCCACCCTGTGTGCGCTCCTCAAGTTTGCCTGCGCTTGCCCAAGTTGGCACAGCGTTACAAATGTGCCACAAAACCAACCAATGGATGTAGCCTATACTAAGACCGTCAACAGCCTTATGGCAACCCCCCCCCCCCCCCCCCCCCTTGACAAATCTCGAGATTCCCGGGAAATGTAAGTTTTCGGGGTGGGCCCGCCCTGGTAAATCAAATGCCCGCCCAGAGACGTATGTCTGCCGCCGGGTCTGGCGTCAAGTGCAATAAATATATATG
>JAPTMU010000521.1:38284-50784 GCA_028583405.1 Pogonophryne albipinna | reverse complement strand
AGCTGTTTAAATGTTACTAAGGTACCGTGATACCCTTAGCTGTTTAAATGTTGCTAAGGTACGTGGATACCCGTTAGCTGTTTAAATGTTACTGAGGTACGTGATACCCGTTAGCTGTTTAAATGTTACTGAGGTACGTGATACCCGTTAGCTGTTTAAATGTTACTGAGGTTCGTGATACCCGTTAGCTGTTTAAATGTTACTGAGTACGTGATACCCGTTAGCTGTTTAAATGTTACTGAGGTACGTGTACCCGTTAGCTGTTTAAAATGTTACTAAGGTACGTGATACCCGTTAGCTGTTTAAATGTTACTAAGGTACGTGATACCCGTTAGTGTTTAAATGGTACTAAGGTACGTGATACCCGTTAGCTGTTTAAATGTAACTAAGGTACGTGATACCCGTTAGCTGTTTAAATGTTACTAAGGTACGTGATACCCGTTAGCTGTTTAAATGTTACTAAGGTACGTGATACCCGTTAGCTGTTTAAATGTAACTAAGGTACGTGATTCCCGTTAGCTGTTTAAATGTTACTGAGGTACGTGATACCCGTTAGCTGTTTAAATGTTACAAGGTACGTGATACCGTTAGCTGTTTAAATGTTACTGAGGTACGTGATACCCGTTAGCTGTTTAAATGTTACTGAGGTACGTGATACCCGTTAGCTGTTTAAATGTTACTGAGGTATGTGATACCCGTTAGCTGTTTAAATGTAACTAAGGTACGTGATACCCGTTAGCTGTTTAAATGTTACTGAGGTACGTGATACCCGTTAGCTGTTTAAATGTTACTAAGGTACGTGATACACGTTAGCTGTTTAAATGTTACTGAGGTACGTGATACCCGTTAGCTGTTTAAATGTTACTGAGGTTCGTGATACCCGTTAGCTGTTTAAATGTTACTAAGGTACGTGATACCCGTTAGCTGTTTAAATGTTCTGAGGTACGTGATACCGTTAGCTGTTTAAATGTTACTAAGGTACGTGATACCCGTTAGCTGTTTAAATGTTACTAGGTACGTGATACCCGTTAGCTGTTTAAATGTGACTGAGGTACGTGATCCCGTTAGCTGTTTAATGTTACTGAGGTACGTGATACCCGTTAGCTGTTTAAATGTTGCTAAGGTACGTGATACCCGTTAGCTGTTTAAATGTTACTGAGGTACGTGATACCCGTTAGCTGTTTAAATGTAACTAAGGTACGTGATACCCGTTAGCTGTTTAAATGTAGTGAGGTACGTGATACCGTTAGCTGTTTAAATGTTACTGAGGTACGTGATACCCGTTAGCTGTTTAAATGTAACTAGTACGTGATACCCGTTAGCTGTTTAAATGTTACTAAGGTACGTGATACCCGTTAGCTGTTTAAATGTTACTGAGGTACGTGATACCCGTTAGCTGTTTAAATGTAACTGGTACGTGATACCCGTTAGCTGTTAAATGTTACTGAGGTACGTGATACCCGTTAGCTGTTTAAATGTAACTAAGTACGTGATACCCGTTAGCTGTTTAAATGTTACTGAGGTACGTGATACCCGTTAGCTGTTTAAATGTTACTAAGGTACGTGATACCCGTTAGCTGTTTAAATGTTGCTAAGGTACGTGATACCCGTTAGCTGTTTAAATGTTACTGAGGTACGTGATACCCGTTAGCTGTTTAAATGTTACTGAGGACTGATACCCGTTAGCTGTTTAAATGTTACTGAGGTCGTGATACCCGTTAGCTGTTTAAATGTTACTGAGGTACGTGATACCCGTTAGCTGTTTAAATGTTACTGAGGTACGTGATACCCGTTAGCTGTTTAAATGTTACTAAGGTACGTGATACCCGTTAGCTGTTTAAATGTTACTAAGGTACGTGATACCCGTTAGCTGTTTAAATGGTACTAAGGTACGTGATACCCGTTAGCTGTTTAAATGTAACTAAGGTACGTGATACCCGTTAGCTGTTTAAATGTTACTAAGGTACGTGATACCCGTTAGCTGTTTAAATGTTACTAAGGTACGTGATACCCGTTAGCTGTTTAAATGTAACTAAGGTACGTGATTCCCGTTAGCTGTTTAAATGTTACTGAGGTACGTGATACCCGTTAGCTGTTTAAATGTTACTAAGGTACGTGATACCCGTTAGCTGTTTAAATGTTACTGAGGTACGTGATACCCGTTAGCTGTTTAAATGTTACTGAGGTACGTGATACCCGTTAGCTGTTTAAATGTTACTGAGGTATGTGATACCCGTTAGCTGTTTAAATGTTACTAAGGTACGTGATACCCGTTAGCTGTTTAAATGTTACTGAGGTACGTGATACCCGTTAGCTGTTTAAATGTAACTAAGGTACGTGATACCCGTTAGCTGTTTAAATGTTACTGAGGTACGTGATACCCGTTAGCTGTTTAAATGTTACTAAGGTACGTGATACCCGTTAGCTGTTTAAATGTTACTGAGGTACGTGATACCCGTTAGCTGTTTAAATGTTACTAAGGTACGTGATACCCGTTAGCTGTTTAAATGTTACTGAGGTACGTGATACCCGTTAGCTGTTTAAATGTTACTAAGGTACGTGATACCCGTTAGCTGTTTAAATGTTACTAAGGTACGTGATACCCGTTAGCTGTTTAAATGTGACTGAGGTACGTGATACCCGTTAGCTGTTTAAATGTTACTGAGGTACGTGATACCCGTTAGCTGTTTAAATGTTGCTAAGGTACGTGATACCCGTTAGCTGTTTAAATGTTACTGAGGTACGTGATACCCGTTAGCTGTTTAAATGTAACTAAGGTACGTGATACCCGTTAGCTGTTTAAATGTTAGTGAGGTACGTGATACCCGTTAGCTGTTTAAATGTTACTAAGGTACGTGATACCCGTTAGCTGTTTAAATGTTACTGAGGTACGTGATACCCGTTAGCTGTTTAAATGTAACTAAGGTACGTGATACCCGTTAGCTGTTTAAATGTTACTAAGGTACGTGATACCCGTTAGCTGTTTAAATGTTACTAAGGTACGTGATACCCGTTAGCTGTTTAAATGTAACTAAGGTACGTGATACCCGTTAGCTGTTTAAATGTTACTGAGGTACGTGATACCCGTTAGCTGTTTAAATGTTACTAAGGTACGTGATACCCGTTAGCTGTTTAAATGTTACTGAGGTACGTGATACCCGTTAGCTGTTTAAATGTTACTGAGGTACGTGATACCCGTTAGCTGTTTAAATGTTACTAAGGTACGTGATACCCGTTAGCTGTTTAAATGTTACTGAGGTACGTGATACCCGTTAGCTGTTTAAATGTTACTAAGGTACGTGATACCCGTTAGCTGTTTAAATGTTACTAAGGTACGTGATACCCGTTAGCTGTTTAAATGTGACTGAGGTACGTGATACCCGTTAGCTGTTTAAATGTTACTGAGGTACGTGATACCCGTTAGCTGTTTAAATGTTACTAAGGTACGTGATACCCGTTAGCTGTTTAAATGTTACTGAGGTACGTGATACCCGTTAGCTGTTTAAATGTTACTGAGGTACGTGATACCCGTTAGCTGTTTAAATGTTACTAAGGTACGTGATACCCGTTAGCTGTTTAAATGTTACTGAGGTACGTGATACCCGTTAGCTGTTTAAATGTTACTAAGGTACGTGATACCCGTTAGCTGTTTAAATGTTACTGAGGTACGTGATACCCGTTAGCTGTTTAAATGTAACTAAGGTACGTGATACCCGTTAGCTGTTTAAATGTTACTGAGGTACGTGATACCCGTTAGCTGTTTAAATGTTACTAAGGTACGTGATACCCGTTAGCTGTTTAAATGTTACTGAGGTACGTGATACCCGTTATCTGTTTAAATGTTACTAAGGTACGTGATACCCGTTAGCTGTTTAAATGTTACTGAGGTACGTGATACCCGTTAGCTCTTTAAATGTCACTAAGGTACGTGATACCCGTTAGCTGTTTAAATGTTACTGAGGTACGTGATACCCGTTAGCTGTTTAAATGTTACTGAGGTACGTGATACCCGTTAGCTGTTTAAATGTTACTGAGGTACGTGATACCCGTTAGCTGTTTAAATGTTACTAAGGTACGTGATACCCGTTAGCTGTTTAAATGTAACTGAGGTACGTGATACCCGTTAGCTGTTTAAATGTAACTAAGGTACGTGATACCCGTTAGCTGTTTAAATGTAACTAAGGTACGTTATTCCCGTTAGCTGTTTAAATGTCACTAAGGTACGTGATACCCGTTAGCTGTTTAAATGTTACTAAGGTACGTGATACCCGTTAGCTGCTGTTTAAATGTTACTAAGGTACGTGATACCCGTTAGCTGTTTAAATGTTACTAAGGTACGTGATACCCGTTAGCTGTTTAAATGTAACTAAGGTACGTTATTCCCGTTAGCTGTTTAAATGTTACTAAGGTACGTGATACCCGTTAGCTGTTTAAATGTAACTAAGGTACGTTATTCCCGTTAGCTGTTTAAATGTCACTAAGGTACGTGATACCCGTTAGCTGTTTAAATGTTACTAAGGTACGTGATACCCGTTAGCTGTTTAAATGTACTAAGGTACGTGATACCCGTTAGCTGTTTAAATGTTACTTAGGTACGTGATACCCGTTAGCTGTTTAAATGTAACTAAGGTACGTTATTCCCGTTAGCTGTTTAAATGTTACTGAGGTACGTGATACCCGTTAGCTGTTTAAATGTTACTAAGGTACGTGATACCCGTTAGCTGTTTAAATGTTACTAAGGTACGTGATACCCGTTAGCTGTTTAAATGTAACTGAGGTACGTGATACCCGTTAGCTGTTTAAATGTAACTAAGGTACGTGATACCCGTTAGCTGTTTAAATGTCACTAAGGTACGTGATACCCGTTAGCTGTTTAAATGTTACTAAGGTACGTGATACCCGTTAGCTGTTTAAATGTTACTGAGGTACGTGATACCCGTTAGCTGTTTAAATGTTACTAAGGTACGTGATACCCGTTAGCTATTTAAATGTTACTGAGGTACGTGATACCCGTTAGCTGTTTAAATGTTACTGAGGTACGTGATACCCGTTAGCTGTTTAAATGTTACTAAGGTACGTGATACCCGTTAGCTGTTTAAATGTTACTGAGGTACGTGATACCGTTAGCTGTTTAAATGTTACTGAGGTACGTGATACCCGTTAGCTGTTTAAATGTTACTGAGGTACGTGATACCCGTTAGCTGTTTAAATGTTACTGAGGTACGTGATACCCGTTAGCTGTTTAAATGTAACTAAGGTACGTGATACCCGTTAGCTGTTTAAATGTTACTGAGGTACGTGATACCCGTTAGCTGTTTAAATGTAACTAAGGTACGTGATACCCGTTAGCTGTTTAAATGTTACTGAGGTACGTGATACCCGTTAGCTGTTTAAATGTTACTAAGGTACGTGATACCCGTTAGCTGTTTAAATGTAACTAAGGTACGTGATACCCGTTAGCTGTTTAAATGTTACTGAGGTACGTGATACCCGTTAGCTGTTTAAATGTTACTAAGGTACGTGATACCCGTTAGCTGTTGGTACGTTTGAATCAAAAGTGATCAATTCAATATATTTAGTTGCTCAGTTAAAACAGTTTCATGAGAAATGCATATAACTGTAAATGAAATCCTGATGTAATTGAGTACATCTCTTTTATTGATCAAATAGAATTGAATGGGTTTGATGTCACTTTAAATATAAAAACACATGTATTTATTATTATTCTCAGTTTGATAGAAACCGTTACAGGAAGTGTAAAGAGTTCAGGATGATACACGATGTGATCACATGCCTCCTTCTGATGTCACGGCTGCAGCCTGTCCTCCTACAAAAAACGACCATATAGGTCGATTGCTCGGTACGGAGGAAAAGAGAGAGGGTTTTATTTTCTGACGCTGTGTGAGTTCCCCGACGCACCGGGACACATATTTATGTATCAAAGACATCACAAAGTGCATTTTGCATGATAGGTTGTCTTTAACTTAAAGTAATCTTTAATGTTTAAACAAAGCCTTATTGGTTGGTCTGTTTTGCACATCCATCCATCCATCTTCTTCCGCTTATCCGTGGTCGGGTCGCGGGGGTAGCAGTTCCAGCAGAGAGCCCCAAACTTCCTTTTCCCTGGCGACATCAACCAGCTCTGACTGGGGGATCCAAGGCGCTCCCAGGCCAGCGAAGAGATATAATCCCTCCACCTGGTCCTAGGTCTACCCCTTGGTCTCTTCCCAGCTGGACGTGCCTGGAACACCTCCCTAGGGAGGCGCCCAGGTGGCATCCTAACTAGGTGCCCGAACCACCTCAACTGGCTTCTTTCGACGCGAAGGAGGAGCGGCTCAACTCCGAGTCCCTCCCTGATGACCGAACTTCTCACCTTATCCCTAAGGGAGACACCAGCCACCCTGCGGAGAAAACCCATCTCGGCCGCTTGTATCCGCGATCTCGTTCTTTCGGTCATGACCCATCCTTCATGACCATAGGTGTTTTGCACATCCTCCTGTTAATATCTTTGGACGTCCTGCACTAAACTGTTTGATTGTAGAGATCACTACAGTATCTTCTTGATATTTTATATTCTATATTTCTATCATGTCTTCTACTTTCCCCCTAATGTTGTATGTCGGCTACTCTTAATATTTAAATGTTTTCATCAAATAAAACGTATTCAACAACAACATTCAATAACGTGCTTTAACCACTAGGCGGCGCGGGTTAAAAAAACCAGTGGTGTATTTAATAAAACATAATAATATCAAACATAATATGACTATTAACTTTATTGTGAGATTAAAACAGAACGGTAAAGGAAAATACAGTTTCAGTCTCTGGATGTGAAGCCTATGCATTGTACCATGAACTTGTATAGACCTGTAACAGTCAACTGCATGAGGAGTTGGAAAGGTAGTTCAGTAAATAATATCTTTAAAAACTACAAGTCCTTTTCTATCAGCTGTGCACCGTTATGGTGTAAATATAACCTATCTACCAATTGGATCAAATATAAAAGTCAGCCGAATTAGTGTTGATACTGCAAGGAGACGTATTGTGTGAAATGAAATGTAAGATGTTGTTTAATTGCTGATATATTATGATCCACGTCAAGTATTCAGTTTTGGCGGCAGTTCTTCCTGTTTGTCAAAAGGTCTTCTCATCAGGGCTCTATAAATACAGAACTACGGCAGATATGTAATATTTAATGCAGCCGAACCGTGTATTACAATGCCGTTATGTGATGACTTCCAAAGAGAAAAGCAAGAACACTCAGAATAAAGTATTATTTTATTTAAAAAAAATTGTTTTCCGATTTCATATCACATAAACACCATATCCCAACATGCATTGGGGCTAAAACATCCAGGATTATGGGTAGTTCGATGTTTTAGCCAATCAAAACCTCTGAAAGAAGAAAGGTGTCTCTCAGAATCGAAAGAGAAAAACCTATGGGAAAAACACAAAAGCATTGCACACAATTTAAACCAATAAATGTTGTATAATTAACTAGGATAAACTGATGTGTTTTAGTGGATGAGTGCTGCAGATATCACTGTTACATCATTTGATCATTGGTTTTATTATGAAAACGTTGAGACCGGAAATACTGTTTTCAACCCGTAACTTTACATGGAGGCTGCCGCATGCCTCAAATCATCTTCGTGATATCTATCAAACTATAGATCCTACATATCGACTGGACGTGGATTCTAAAAGTACCATATACACTTCTCGCCAGAAATCTAATCAAAAAGCGTTTTAATGACCAAACTATCCTACAAGTTAGGATTTTACAGAGAGGGTTATTTGTGAATAAACGACCATCTGTAACGTTTGCATTCAACGGGAGCACTAGAGGGCGAACACTTTAAAACGTCGTATTAAGCGCTTGAACAAACGACATATTTGGTCGTAATAAGGGTCCGAACAATCGGCCCATTTGGTCGTATGAGTTGGAGGATTTGTTGCACTGCTGATCTGCTGTAAGATAGCTAGCTAACGTAGCTAACCTTCAGATATCCTGACAAACACTAAAGTTATGAGACGACTGACTGAGACAGAGACAGATGCTTTGTAACCCCCCCGAACAAAGACAGCGCAACTCAGCTTTAGTTATTTTAGTCGCCAACATTAAATTATTTTCTTTTTCTTTGGGTCAACCTTTTTTCATAATTTCCCTTGATTTGTCATCAAGCGTTTTGTATTTTCAGCTTTTAGTAAACGCTGCATGTTTCCTCAAGCTGCTAAATGTTCTCTAAACGCTGCCATGTCTCCTCAAGCTGCTGAATGTTCTCTAAACGCTGCCATGTCTCCTGAAGCTGCTGAATGTTCTCTAAACGCTGCCATGTCTCCTGAAGCTGCTAAATGTTCTCTAAACGCTGCCATGTCTCCTCAAGCTGCTGATGTTCTCTAAACGCTGCCATGTCTCCTCAAGCTGCTGAATGTTCTCTAAACGCTGCCATGTCTCCTGAAGCTGCTGAATGTTCTCTAAACGCTGCCATGTCTCCTCAAGCTGCTGAATGTTCTCTAAACGCTGCCATGTTCCTCAAGCTGCTGAATGTTCTCTAAACGCTGCCATGTCTCCTGAAGCTGCTGAGTGTTCTCTAAACGCTGCCATGTCTCCTCAAGCTGCTGAATGTTCTCTAAACGCTGCCATGTCTCCTCAAGCTGCTGAATGTTCTCTAAACGCTGCCATGTCTCCTCAAGCTGCTGAATGTTCTCTAAACGCTGCCATGTTTCCTGAAGCTGCTGAATGTTCTCTACTCGCTGCCTTGTCTCCTCAAGCTGCTGAATGTTCTCTAAACGCTGCCATGTCTCCTCAAGCTGCTGAATGTTCTCTAAACGCTGCCATGTCTCCTCAAGCTGCTGAATGTTCTCAAACGCTGCCATGTTCCTCAAGCTGCTGAATGTTCTCTACACGCTGCCATGTCTCCTCAAGCTGCTGAATGTTCTCTAAACGCTGCCATGTCTCCTCAAGCTGCTGAATGTTCTCTAAACGCTGCCATGTCTCCTCAAGCTGCTGAATGTTCTCTAAACGCTGCCATGTCTCCTGAAGCTGCTGAATGTTCTCTAAACGCTGCCATGTCTCCTCAAGCTGCTGAATGTTCTCTAAACGCTGCCATGTCTCCTCAAGCTGCTGAATGTTCTCTAAACGCTGCCATGTCTCCTCAAGCTGCTGAATGTTCTCTAAACGCTGCCATGTCTCCTGAAGCTGCTGAATGTTCTCTAAACGCTGCCATGTCTCCTCAAGCTGCTGAATGTTCTCTAAACGCTGCCATGTCTCCTCAAGCTGCTGAATGTTCTCTAAACGCTGCCATGTCTCCTCAAGCTGCTGAATGTTCTCTAAACGCTGCCATGTCTCCTCAAGCTGCTGAATGTTCTCTAAACACTGCCATGTCTCCTCAAGCTGCTGAATGTTCTCTAAACGCTGCCATGTCTCCTGAAGCTGCTGAATGTTCTCTAACGCTGCCATGTCTCCTCAAGCTGCTGATGTTCTCTACACGCTGCCATGTCTCCTGAAGCTGCTGAATGTTCTCTACACGCTGCCATGTCTCCTCAAGCTGCTGAATGTTCTCTACACGCTGCCATGTCTCCTGAAGCTGCTGAATGTTCTCTAAACGCTGCCATGTCTCCTGAAGCTGCTGAATGTTCTCTAAACGCTGCCATGTCTCCTGAAGCTGCTGAATGTTCTCTAACGCTGCCATGTCTCCTCAAGCTGCTGAATGTTCTCTACACGCTGCCATGTCTCCTGAAGCTGCTGAATGTTCTCTAAACGCTGCCATGTCTCCTGAAGCTGCTGAATGTTCTCTAAACGCTGCCATGTCTCCTGAAGCTGCTGAATGTTCTCTACACGCTGCCATGTCTCCTCAAGCTGCTGAATGTTCTCTACACGCTGCCATGTCTCCTGAAGCTGCTGAATGTTCTCTAAACGCTGCCATGTCTCCTCAAGCTGCTGAATGTTCTCTAAACGCTGCCATGTCTCCTCAAGCTGCTGAATGTTTCTCTAAACGCTGCCATGTCTCCTCGAGCTGCTGAATGTTCTCTAAACGCTGCCATGTCTCCTCAAGCTGCTGAATGTTCTCTACTCGCTGCCATGTCTCTCAAGCTGCTGAATGTTCTCTAAACGCTGCCATGTCTCCTCAAGCTGCTGAATGTTCTCTAAACGCTGCCATGTCTCCTGAAGCTGCTGGATGTTCTCTAAACACTGCCATGTCTCCTCAAGCTGCTGAATGTTCTCTAAACGCTGCATGTTTCCTCAAGCTGCTGAATGTTCTCTAAACGCTGCCATGTCTCCTGAAGCTGCTGAATGTTCTCTAACGCTGCCATGTCTCCTCAAGCTGCTGAATGTTCTCTAAACGCTGCATGTTCCTCAAGCTGCTGAATGTTCTCTAAACGCTGCCATGTCTCCTGAAGCTGCTGAATGTTCTCTAAACGCTGCCATGTCTCCTGAAGCTGCTGAATGTTCTCTAAACGCTGCCATGTCTCCTCTAGCTGCTGAATGTTCTCTAATCGCTGCCATGTCTCCTCAAGCTGCTGAATGTTCTCTAAACGCTGCCATGTCTCCTCAAGCTGCTGAATGTTCTCTAAACGCTGCCATGTCTCCTCAAGCTGCTGAATTTTCTCTAAACGCTGCCATGTTTCCTGAAGCTGCTGAATGTTCTCTACTCGCTGCCTTGTCTCCTCAAGCTGCTGAATGTTCTCTACTCGCTGCCTTGTCTCCTCAAGCTGCTGAATGTTCTCTAAACGCTGCCATGTCTCCTCAAGCTGCTGAATGTTCTCTACTCGCTGCCTTGTCTCCTCAAGCTGCTGAGTGTTCTCTAAACGCTGCCATGTCTCCTCAAGCTGCTGAGTGTTCTCTACTCGCTGCCATGTCTCCTCAAGCTGCTGAATGTTCTCTAAACGCTGCCATGTCTCCTGAAGCTGCTGAGTGTTCTCTAAACGCTGCCATGTCTCCTGAAGCTGCTGAGTGTTCTCTAAACGCTGCCATGTCTCTCAAGCTGCTGAGTGTTCTCTAAACGCTGCCATGTCTCCTCAAGCTGCTGAATGTTCTCTAAACGCTGCCATGTTCCTGAAGCTGCTGAATGTTCTCTAAACGCTGCCATGTCTCCTCAAGCTGCTGAATGTTCTCTAAACGCTGCCATGTCTCCTCAAGCTGCGCTGTTCTCTAAACGCTGCCATGTCTCCTCAAGCTGCTGAGTGTTCTCTAAACGCTGCCATGTCTCCTCAAGCTGCTGAATGTTCTCTAAACGCTGCCATGTCTCCTGAAGCTGCTGAGTGTTGTCTAAACGCTGCCATGTCTCCTCAAGCTGCTGAGTGTTCTCTAAACGCTGCCATGTCTCCTCAAGCTGCTGAATGTTCTCTAAACGCTGCCATGTCTCCTGAAGCTGCTGAGTGTTCTCTAAACGCTGCCATGTCTCCTCAAGCTGCTGGATGTTCTCTAAACGCTGCCATGTTTCCTGAAGCTGCTGAATGTTCTCTAAACGCTGCCATGTCTCCTCAAGCTGCTGAGTGTTCTCTACTCGCTGCCATGTCTCCTCAAGCTGCTGAATGTTCTCTAAACGCTGCCATGTCTCCTGAAGCTGCTGAGTGTTCTCTAAACGCTGCCATGTCTCCTCAAGCTGCTGAGTGTTCTCTAAACGCTGCCATGTCTCCTCAAGCTGCTGAATGTTCTCTAAACGCTGCCATGTCTCCTCAAGCTGCGGATGTTCTCAAAACGCTGCCATGTTTCCTGAAGCTGCTGAATGTTCTCTAAACGCTGCCATGTCTCCTCAAGCTGCTGAATGTTCTCTAAACGCTGCCATGTCTCCTCAAGCTGCTGAATGTTCTCTAAACGCTGCCATGTCTCCTCAAGCTGCTGAATGTTCTCTAAACGCTGCCATGTCTCCTCAAGCTGCTGAATGTTCTCTACTCGCTGCCATGTCTCCTGAAGCTGCTGAATGTTCTCTACTCGCTGCCATGTCTCCTGAAGCTGCTGAATGTTCTCTAAACGCTGCCATGTCTCCTCAAGCTGCTGAATGTTCTCTAAACGCTGCCATGTCTCCTGAAGCTGCTGAGTGTTCTCTAAACGCTGCCATGTCTCCTCAAGCTGCTGGATGTTCTCTAAACGCTGCCATGTTTCCTGAAGCTGCTGAATGTTCTCTAAACGCTGCCATGTCTCCTCAAGCTGCTGAGTGTTCTCTACTCGCTGCCATGTCTCCTCAAGCTGCTGAATGTTCTCTAAACGCTGCCATGTCTGAAGCTGTGAGTGTTCTCTAAACGCTGCCATGTCTCCTCAAGCTGCTGATTTGTTCTCTAAACGCTGCCATGTCTCCTCAAGCTGCTGAATGTTCTCTAAAACGCTGCCATGTCTCCTCAAGCTGCTGATGTTCTCTAAACGCTGCCATGTTCCTGAAGCTGCTGAATGTCTCTAAACGCTGCCATGTCTCCTCAAGCTGCTGAATGTTCTCTAAACGCTGTCATGTCTCCTCAAGCTGCTGAATGTTCTCTAAACGCTGCCATGTCTCCTCAAG
>JAPTMU010000521.1:17500-37284 GCA_028583405.1 Pogonophryne albipinna | reverse complement strand
TCCTCCTCCTCTCCTCCTCCCCCTCCTCCTCCTCTCCTCTTCCCCCTCCCCTCCTCTTCCTCCTCCTCCTCCTCTCCTCCCCCTCCCCCTCCTCCTCCTCTCCCCTCCTCTCCCCTCCCCCTCCCCCCTCCCCTCCTCCTCCTCCCCCCCCCTCCCTCTCCCCCCCCTCCCCTCTCCTCCCTCCTCCTCTCTCCCCCTCCTCTCCCTCTCCCCCTCCCCTCTCCTCCTCTCCCCCCTCCCCCTCCCCTCTCCTCCCTCCTCCTCCTCTCCTCTCCCCCCCCTCCTCTCTCCTCCCTCTCCTCAGCAGGAGTCAGAGGACGGACCGAAGCACATCTTCTCGTTCAGTTGGCTGAACCAGAAGTGATACTAACGTTTCCCTGAAGCTCGCTCTGTTATATTTCCACCAGTTGTTAAATGCAGTTGTTCTGAAACTAGAGACATTGTAGAAAATGAAATATGAAACTTTGTTTGTTTCTATAGTTAAACTGTGTAGTTGTCGGTGGAGGCGTGTGGCTCAGTGTGTTGTGCGTTGGGATCAGGTTCGAGCCCCACTGCAGTCAGCCTGTGAGACGCTTCACCCAAAGTGCTGATGTGATGTGATTGCCATTAAAAATCAGCTGTTTCTCACTTCATGTTCTGATCTGAATACTCTGCTCACACCCTGCTGTTGTTGTTGTTGTTGTTGTTGTTGTTGTTGTTGTTGACATAAGGATTCAAGGATCCTAATGAAGACCGCACCAGTTGAGAGGAAGAGCAGATATTTATTCACAAACAGGGTCCAAATAAATGATCACTTTTTTATTTCAAAAGACTGAAAAAGGAAGAATCAAGAGTTTAATCAAATAATCAAATTACATTAAATATATATATGTATTTAAATACAAATATGAACTCTCTTTGATGTATTTTTGAATCTTTAAAAGTTTTTATTTATTTTATATTTATAAGAAAAATGTCAGAATTCTGCAATTAAAGAAAAACAATCAGATCTGGGAGGGGCTTCAGTAGTCTGTGGGAGGAGCTTCAGTGCTCTGTGGGAGGGGCTTCATTAGTCTGTGGGAGGAGCTTCAGGATGCTGTGGGAGGGACTTCAGTAGTCTGTGGGAGGAGCTTCAGTGCTCTGTGGGAGGGGCTTCATTAGTCTGTGGGAGGGGCTTCAGTAGTCTGTGGGAGGAGCTTCAGGGCTCTGTGGGAGGGGCTTCAGTAGTCTGTGGGAGGAGCTTCAGGAATCTGTGGGAGGAGCTTCAGGACTCTGTGGGAGGGCTTCAGTAGTCTGTGGGAGGAGCTTCAGTAGTCTGTGGGAGGAGCTTCAGGATGCTGTGGGAGGAGCTTCAGGACTCTGTGGGAGGGTCTTCAGTAGTCTGTGGGAAGAGCTTCAGGACTCTGTGGGAGGGGCTTCAGTAGTCTGTGGGAGGGGCTTCAGTAGTCTGTGGGAGGAGCTTCAGTAGTTTGTGGAGGGGCTTCAGTAGTCTGTGGGAAGAGCTTCAGGACTCTGTGGGAGGGGCTTCAGTAGTCTGTGGGAGGAGCTTCAGGAATATGTGGGAGGGGCTTCAGTAGTATGTGGGAGGAGCTTCCGTATGCTGTGGGAGGAGCTTCATGACTATGTGGGAGGGGCTTCAGTAGTCTGTGGGAAGAGCTTCAGGACTATGTGGGAGGGGCTTCAGTAGTCTGTGGGAGGGGCTTCAGTAGTCTGTGGGAGGAGCTTCAGTAGTATGTGGGAGGGGCTTCAGTAGTATGTGGGAGGAGCTTCAGTACTCTGTGGGAGGGGCTTCAGTAGTCTGTGGGAGGAGCTTCAGTACTCTGTGGGAGGAGCTTCAGTAGTAGGAGCATCAGTAGTATGTGGGCGGGGCTTCAGTAGGGGGTCCTGAGGGTGTCTCACTTCCCGAAGCTGTCCATCAGGGCCCTGTTGCTGGTGGCCTGCTGGTTCAGCCTCTCGTTGCGGGCCATCTGCAGAACCTCCCTCAGCAGGTGAAAGGTGAGGTCCAGAGAGAGGGGGGGCTCCTCAGACCTCTTCTCCTTCTCCCCATCCCCTCAGGGGAGCCCCCCCCCACCCGGAGGGAGAGCTCCTCCCCCAGGTGGAGCAGCAGGGGGCGGGGCAAGAGCAGGTGGCGGGGCAAGAGGGGGAGGCATTCAGCAGGGAGGGGGGCGAGCAGAACCACGAGCCAGAGCAGCAGCTTCATCTCCACACACACTGCACACACACACACGCACACGCACACACACACACACACACACACACACACACACACACACACACACACACACACACACACACACACACACAGGGAGACACACACACAGGAGTCTGTTTAATGTCAACCATATATTCAGCAGCATACAGAGGCCAACAGGTGCTTAACCCTTCCATTAGGAGAAGCAGCTCAGAGAGGTCAGATATAAACCTCATGAAGAAACATCTCCAGCAGCAACAATGCAGCGTTTAGAGAACATCCATGAGGAGACATGGCAGCGTTTAGAGAACATTCAGCATTCAGGAGACATGGCAGCGTGTAGAGAACATTCAGCAGCTTGAGGAGACATGGCAGCGTTTAGAGAACATTCAGCAGCTTCAGGAGACATGGCAGCGTGTAGAGAACATTCAGCAGCTTGAGGAGACATGGCAGCGTGTAGAGAACATTCAGCAGCTTCAGGAGACATG
The DNA here is from genome assembly GCA_028583405.1 of Pogonophryne albipinna. NCBI lineage: Eukaryota > Metazoa > Chordata > Actinopteri > Perciformes > Artedidraconidae > Pogonophryne > Pogonophryne albipinna. The sequence goes on along the minus strand of JAPTMU010000521.1, from coordinate 34,626 downwards.
GCAGCGTTTAGAGAACATTCAGCAGCTTCAGGAGACATGGCAGCGTTTAGAGAACATTCAGCAGCTTGAGGAGACATGGCAGCGTGTAGAGAACATTCAGCAGCTTGAGGAGACATGGCAGCGTTTAGAGAACATTCAGCAGCTTCAGGAGACATGGCAGCGTTAGAGAACATTCAGCAGCTTGAGGACACATGGCAGCGTTTAGAGAACATTCAGCAGCTTGAGGAGACATGGCAGCGTTTAGAGAACATTCAGCAGCTTCAGGAGACATGGCAGCGTTTAGAGAACATTCAGCAGCTTGAGGAGACATGGCAGCGTTTAGAGAACATTCAGCAGCTTCAGGAGACATGGCAGCGTTTAGAGAACATTCAGCAGCTTCAGGAGACATGGCAGCGTTTAGAGAACATTCAGCAGCTTCAGGAGACATGGCAGCGTTAGAGAACATTCAGCAGCTTCAGGAGACATGGCAGCGTGTAGAGAACATTCAGCAGCTTGAGGAGACATGGCAGCGTTTAGAGAACATTCAGCAGCTTCAGGAGACATGGCAGCGTTAGAGAACATTCAGCAGCTTGAGGAGACATGGCAGCGTTAGAGAACATTCAGCAGCTTGAGGAGACATGGCAGCGTTTAGAGAACATTCAGCAGCTTCAGGAGACATGGCAGCGTTTAGAGAACATTCAGCAGCTTGAGGAGACATGGCAGCGTTTAGAGAACATTCAGCAGCTTGAGGAGACATGGCAGCGTTAGAGAACATTCAGCAGCTTGAGGAGACATGGCAGCGTTTAGAGAACACTCAGCAGCTTCAGGAGACATGGCAGCGTTTAGAGAACATTCAGCAGCTTGAGGAGACATGGCAGCGTTTAGAGAACATTCAGCAGCTTGAGGAGACATGGCAGCGTTTAGAGAACATTCAGCAGCTTGAGGAGACATGGCAGCGTTTAGAGAACATCAGCAGCTTCAGGAGACATGGCAGCGTTTAGAGAACATCAGCAGCTTGAGGAGACATGGCAGCGTTTAGAGAACATTCAGCAGCTTGAGGAGACATGGCAGCGTTTAGAGAACATTCAGCAGCTTGAGGAGACATGGCAGCGTTTAGAGAACATTCAGCAGCTTCAGGAGACATGGCAGCGTTTAGAGAACATTCAGCAGCTTGAGGAGACATGGCAGCGTTTAGAGAACATTCAGCAGCTTGAGGAGACATGGCAGCGTTTAGAGAACACTCAGCAGCTTGAGGAGACATGGCAGCGTTTAGAGAACTTCAGCAGCTTCAGGAGACATGGCAGCGTTTAGAGAACATTCAGCAGCTTGAGGAGACATGGCAGCGTTTAGAGAACATCAGCAGCTTCAGGAGACATGGCAGCGTTTAGAGAACATTCAGCAGCTTGAGGAGACATGGCAGCGTTTAGAGAACATTCAGCAGCTTCAGGAGACATGGCAGCGTTTAGAGAACATTCAGCAGCTTGAGGAGACATGGCAGCGTTTAGAGAACATTCAGCAGCTTGAGGAGACATGGCAGCGTTTAGAGAACATTCAGCAGCTTGAGGAGACATGGCAGCGTTTAGAGAACATTCAGCAGCTTCAGGAGACATGGCAGCGTTTAGAGAACATTCAGCAGCTTCAGGAGACATGGCAGGCAGCGTTTAGAGAACATTCAGCAGCTTGAGGAGACATGGCAGCGCGTAGAGAACACTCAGCAGCTTGAGGAGACATGGCAGCGTTTAGAGAACATCAGCAGCTTCAGGAGACATGGCAGCGTAGAGAACATTCAGCAGCTTGAGGAGACATGGCAGCGAGAGAACATCAGCAGCTTCAGGAGACATGGCAGCGTTTAGAGAACATTCAGCAGCTTGAGGAGACATGGCAGCGTTTAGAGAACATTCAGCAGCTTGAGGAGACATGGCAGCGTTTAGAGAACATTCAGCAGCTTGAGGAGACATGGCAGCGTTAGAGAACATTCAGCAGCTTGAGGAGACATGGCAGCGTTTAGAGAACATTCAGCAGCTTCAGGAACATGGCAGCGTTTAGAGAACATTCAGCAGCTTGAGGAGACATGGCAGCGTTTAGAGAACATTCAGCAGCTTGAGGAGACATGGCAGCGTTTAGAGAACATTCAGCAGCTTGAGGAGACATGGCAGCGTTTAGAGAACACTCAGCAGCTTGAGGAGACATGGCAGCGTTTAGAGAACATTCAGCAGCTTGAGGAGACATGGCAGCGTTAGAGAACACTCAGCAGCTTGAGGAGACATGGCAGCGTTTAGAGAACATTCAGCAGCTTGAGGAGACATGGCAGCGTTTAGAGACATCAGCAGCTTGAGGAGACATGGCAGCGTTTAGAGAACATCAGCAGCTTCAGGAGACATGGCAGCGTTTAGAGAACATTCAGCAGCTTGAGGAGACATGGCAGCGTTTAGAGAACATCAGCAGCTTGAGGAGACATGGCAGCGAGTTTAGAGAACATTCAGCAGCTTCAGGAGACATGGCAGCGTTTAGAGAACATTCAGCAGCTTGAGGAGACATGGCAGCGTTTAGAGAACATCAGCAGCTTCAGGAGACATGGCAGCGTTTAGAGAACATTCAGCAGCTTGAGGAGACATGGCAGCGTTTAGAGAACATTCAGCAGCTTGAGGAGACATGGCAGCGTTTAGAGAACATTCAGCAGTTCAGGAGACATGGCAGCGTTAGAGAACATTCAGCAGCTTAGGAGACATGGCAGCGTTTAGAGAACATTCAGCAGCTTGAGGAGACATGGCAGCGTTTAGAGAACATTCAGCAGCTGAGGAGACATGGCAGCGTTAGAGAACACTCAGCAGCTTGAGGAGACATGGCAGCGTTTAGAGAACATTCAGCAGCTTGAGGAGACATGGCAGCGTTTAGAGAACATCAGCAGCTTGAGGAGACATGGCAGCGTTTAGAGAACATTCAGCAGCTTCAGGAGACATGGCAGCGTTTAGAGAACATTCAGCAGCTTGAGGAGACATGGCAGCGTTTAGAGAACACTCAGCAGCTTCAGGAGACATGGCAGCGTTTAGAGAACATCAGCAGCTTGAGGAGACATGGCAGCGTTTAGAGAACACTCAGCAGCTGAGGAGACATGGCAGCGTTTAGAGAACCACTCAGCAGCTTCAGGAGACATGGCAGCGTTTAGAGAAACATTCAGCAGCTTGAGGAGACATGGCAGCGTTTAGAGAACACTCAGCAGCTTGAGGAGACATGGCAGCGGTTTAGAGAACATTCAGCAGCTTGAGGAGACATGGCAGCGTTTAGAGAACATTCAGCAGCTTGAGGAGACATGGCAGCGTTTAGAGAACACTCAGCAGCTTCAGGAAACATGGCAGCGTTTAGAGAAATTCAGCAGCTTGAGGAGACATGGCAGCGTTTAGAGAACACTCAGCAAGCTTGAGGAGACATGGCAGCGTTTAGAGACACTCAGCAGCTTCAGGAGACATGGCAGCGTTTAGAGAACACTCAGCAGCTTGAGGAGACATGGCAGCGTTTAGAGAAACATTCAGCAGCTTGAGGAGACATGGCAGCGGTTTAGAGAACATCAGCAGCTTGAGGAGACATGGCAGCGTTTAGAGAACACTCAGCAGCTTGAGGAGACATGGCAGCGTTTAGAGAACATTCAGCAGCTTGAGGAGACATGGCAGCGTTTAGAGAACACTCAGCAGCTTGAGGAGACATGGCAGCGTTTAGAGAACATTCAGCAGCTTGAGGAGACATGGCAGCGAGTAGAGAACATTCAGCAGCTTGAGGAGACATGGCAGCGTTTAGAGAAACACTCAGCAGCTTGAGGAGACATGGCAGCGTTTAGAGAACATTCAGCAGCTGAGGAGACATGGCAGCGTTTAGAGAACATTCAGCAGCTTGAGAGACATGGCAGCGAGTAGAGAACATTCAGCAGCTGAGGAGACATGGCAGCGTTTAGAGAACATTCAGCAGCTTCAGGAGACATGGCAGAGTTAGAGAACATTCAGCAGCTTCAGGAGACATGGCAGCGTTTAGAGAACATTCAGCAGCTTGAGGAGACATGGCAGCGTTTAGAGAACATTCAGCAGCTTGAGGAGACACAGGCAGCGTTTAGAGAACATTCAGCAGCTTGAGGAGACATGGCAGCGTTTAGAGAACATCAGCAGCTTCAGAGACATGGCAGCGTTTAGAGAACATTCAGCAGCTTGAGGAGACATGGCAGCGTTTAGAGAACATTCAGCAGCTTGAGGAGACATGGCAGCGTTTAGAGAACATTCAGCAGCTTCAGGAGACATGGCAGCGTTTAGAGAACATTCAGCAGCTTCAGGAGACATGCAGCGTTTAGAGAACATCCAGCAGCTTGAGGAGACATGGCAGCGTTTAGAGAACATTCAGCAGCTTGAGGAGACATGGCAGCGTTTAGAGAACATCAGCAGCTTGAGGAGACATGGCAGCGTTTAGAGAACATTCAGCAGCTTCAGGAGACATGGCAGCGTTTAGAGAACATTCAGCAGCTTCGAGGAGACATGGCAGCGAGTAGAGAACACTCAGCAGCTTGAGGAGACATGGCAGCGTTTAGAGAACATTCAGCAGCTTCAGGAGACATGGCAGCGTTTAGAGAACATTCAGCAGCTTCGAGGAGACATGGCAGCGTTAGAGAACATTCAGCAGCTTGAGGAGACATGGCAGCGTTTAGAGAACATTCAGCAGCTTGAGGAGACATGGCAGCGTTTAGAGAACATTCAGCAGCTTGAGGAGACATGGCAGCAGTGTAGAGAACATTCAGCAGCTTGAGGAGACATGGCAGCGTTTAGAGAACATCAGCAGCTGAGGAGACATGGCAGCGTTTAGAGAACATTCAGCAGCTTGAGGAGACAGGCAGCGTTTAGAGAACACTCAGCAGCTTCAGGAGACATGGCAGCGTTTAGAGAACATCAGCAGCTTCAGGAGACATGGCAGCGTTTAGAGAACATTCAGCAGCTTCAGGAGACATGGCAGCGTTTAGAGAACATTCAGCAGCTTGAGGAGACATGGCAGCGGTTAGAGAACACTCAGCAGCTTGAGGAGACATGGCAGCGTTTAGAGAACATTCAGCAGCTTCAGGAGACATGGCAGCGTTGTAGAGAACATCAGCAGCTTGAGGAGACATGGCAGCGAGTAGAGAACATTCAGCAGCTTGAGGAGACATGGCAGCGAGTAGAGAACATTCAGCAGCTTGAGGAGACATGGCAGCGTTAGAGAACATTCAGCAGCTTGAGGAGACATGGCAGCGTTTAGAGAACATTCAGCAGCTTGAGGAGACATGGCAGCGTTTAGAGAACATTCAGCAGCTTGAGGAGACATGGCAGCGTTTAGAGAACATTCAGCAGCTTCAGAGGAACATGGCAGCGTTTAGAGAACATCAGCAGCTTGAGGAGACATGGCAGCGTTAGAGAACATTCAGCAGCTTGAGGAGACATGCAGCGTTTAGAGAACATCAGCAGCTTGAGGAGACATGGCAGCGTTTAGAGAACATTCAGCAGCTTGAGGAGACATGGCAGCGTTTAGAGAACATTCAGCAGCTTGAGGAGACATGGCAGCGAGTAGAGAACACTCAGCAGCTTGAGGAGACATGGCAGCGTTTAGAGAACATTCAGCAGCTTGAGGAACATGGCAGCGTTTAGAGAACATCCAGCAGCATGAGGAGACATGGCAGCGTTTAGAGAACACAGCAGCTTGAGGAGACATGGCAGCGTTAGAGAACATTCAGCAGCTTGAGGGACATGGCAGCGTTTAGAGAACATTCAGCAGCTTGAGGAGACATGGCAGGAGTAGAGAACATTCAGCAGCTTCAGGAGGACATGGCAGCGAGTAGAGAACATTCAGCAGCTTGAGGAGAATGGCAGCGTTTAGAGAACATCAGCAGCTTGAGGAGACATGGCAGCGTTTAGAGAACATTCAGCAGCTTGAGGAGACATGGCAGCGTTTAGAGAACATTCAGCAGCTTGAGGAGACATGGCAGCGTTTAGAGAACATTCAGCAGCTTCAGGAAACATGGCAGCGTTTAGAGAACATCCAGCAGCTTGAGGAGACATGGCAGCGTTTAGAGAACATTCAGCAGCTTGAGGAGACATGGCAGCGTTTAGAGAACAATCAGCAGCTTGAGGAGACATGGCAGCGTTTAGAGAACACTCAGCAGCTTCAGGAGACATGGCAGCGTTTAGAGAACATTCAGCAGCTTGAGGAGACATGGCAGCGAGTAGAGAACATTCAGCAGCTTGAGGAGACATGGCAGCGTTTAGAGAACATCCAGCAGCTTCAGGAACATGGCAGCGTTTAGAGAACATTCAGCAGCTTGAGGAGACATGGCAGCGTTTAGAGAACATCAGCAGCTTGAGGAGACATGGCAGCGTTTAGAGAACATTCAGCAGCTTGAGGAACATGGCAGCGTTTAGGAGAACACTCAGCAGCTTGAGGAGACATGGCAGCGTTTAGACAACACTCAGCAGCTTCAGGAGACATGGCAGCGTTTAGAGAACATTCAGCAGCTTGAGGAGACATGGCAGCGTTTAGAGAACACTCAGCAGCTTGAGGAGACATGGCAGCGTTTAGAGAACATTCAGCAGCTTGAGGAGACATGGCAGCGTTTAGAGAACATTCAGCAGCTTGAGGAGACATGGCAGCGTTTAGAGAACATTCAGCAGCTTCAGGAAACATGGCAGCGTTTAGAGAACATTCAGCAGCTTGAGGAGACATGGCAGCGTTTAGAGAACACTCAGCAGCTTGAGGAGACATGGCAGCGTTTAGAGAACACTCAGCAGCTTCAGGAGACATGGCAGCGTTTAGAGAACACTCAGCAGCTTCAGGAGACATGGCAGCGTTTAGAGAACATTCAGCAGCTTGAGGAGACATGGCAGCGAGTAGAGAACACTCAGCAGCTTGAGGAGACATGGCAGCGTTTAGAGAACACTCAGCAGCTTGAGGAGACAAGGCAGCGAGTAGAGAACATTCAGCAGCTTGAGGAGACATGGCAGCGTTTAGAGAACATTCAGCAGCTTGAGGAGACAATGGCAGCGTAGAGAACATTCAGCAGCTTGAGGAGACAAGGCAGCGAGTAGAGAAACATTCAGCAGCTTCAGGAAACATGGCAGCGTTTAGAGAAATTCAGCAGCTTGAGGAGACATGGCAGCGTTTAGAGAACATTCAGCAGCTTGAGGAGACATGGCAGCGTTTAGAGAACATTCAGCAGCTTGAGGAGACATGGCAGCGATTAGAGAACATTCAGCAGCTAGAGGAGACATGGCAGCGTTTAGAGAACATTCAGCAGCTTCAGGAGACATGGCAGCGTTTAGAGAACATTCAGCAGCTTCAGGAGACATGGCAGCGTTTAGAGAACATTCAGCAGCTTGAGGAAACATGCAGCGTTTAGAGAACATTCAGCAGCTTGAGGAGACATGGCAGCGTTTAGAGAACATTCAGCAGCTTCAGGAGACATGGCAGCGTTTAGAGAACATTCAGCAGCTTGAGGAAACATGCAGCGTTTAGAGAACATTCAGCAGCTTGAGGAGACATGGCAGTGTTTAGAGAACATCCAGCAGCTTCAGGAGACATGGCAGCGTTTAGAGAACATTCAGCAGCTTGAGGAGACATGGCAGCGTTTAGAGAACATTCAGCAGCTTGAGGAGACATGGCAGCGAGTAGAGAACATTCAGCAGCTTGAGGAGACATGGCAGCGTTTAGAGAACATTCAGCAGCTCGAGGAGACATGGCAGCGTTTAGAGAACATTCAGCAGCTTGAGGAGACATGGCAGCGTTTAGAGAACATTCAGCAGCTTGAGGAGACATGGCAGCGTTTAGAGAACATTCAGCAGCTTCAGGAGACATGGCAGCGTGTAGAGAACATTCAGCAGCTTGAGGAGACATGGCAGCGTGTAGAGAACATTCAGCAGCTTCAGGAGACATGGCAGCGTTTAGAGAACATTCAGCAGCTTCAGGAGACATGGCAGCGTTAGAGAACATTCAGCAGCTTGAGGAGACATGGCAGCGTTTAGAGAACATTCAGCAGCTTGAGGAGACATGGCAGCGTGTAGAGAACATTCAGCAGCTTGAGGAGACATGGCAGCGTGTAGAGAACATTCAGCAGCTTCAGGAGACATGGCAGCGTTTAGAGAACATTCAGCAGCTTCAGGAGACATGGCAGCGTTTAGAGAACATTCAGCAGCTTCAGGAGACATGGCAGCGTGTAGAGAACATTCAGCAGCTTGAGGAGACATGGCAGCGTGTAGAGAACATTCAGCAGCTTCAGGAGACATGGCAGCGTTGTAGAGAACACTCAGCAGCTTGAGGAGACATGGCAGCGTTGTAGAGAACATTCAGCAGCTTCAGGAGACATGGCAGCGTTTAGAGAACATTCAGCAGCTTGAGGAGACATGGCCAGTGTTTAGAGAACATTCAGCAGCTTGAGGAGACATGGCAGCGTTTAGAGAACATTCAGCAGCTTGAGGAGACATGGCAGCGTTTAGAGAACATTCAGCAGCTTGAGGAGACATGGCAGCGTTTAGAGAACATTCAGCAGCTTGAGGAGACATGGCAGCGTGTAGAGAACATTCAGCAGCTTGAGGAAACATGGCAGCGTTTAGAGAACATTCAGCAGCTTGAGGAGACATGGCAGCGTTTAGAGAACATTCAGCAGCTTGAGGAGACATGGCAGCGTTTAGAGAACATTCAGCAGCTTGAGGAGACAAGGCAGCGAGTAGAGAACATTCAGCAGCTTCAGGAAACATGGCAGCGTTTAGAGAACATTCAGCAGCTTGAGGAGACATGGCAGCGTTAGAGAACATTCAGCAGCTTGAGGAGACATGGCAGCGTTTAGAGAACATTCAGCAGCTTGAGGAGACATGGCAGCGTTTAGAGAACACTCAGCAGCTTCAGGAGACATGGCAGCGTTTAGAGAACATTCAGCAGCTTGAGGAAACATGGCAGCGTTTAGAGAACATTCAGCAGCTTGAGGAGACATGGCAGCGTTTAGAGAACATTCAGCAGCTTCAGGAGACATGGCAGCGTTTAGAGAACATTCAGCAGCTTGAGGAGACATGGCAGCGTTTAGAGAACATTCAGCAGCTTGAGGAGACATGGCAGCGTTTAGAGAACATTTAGCAGCTTCAGGAGACATGGCAGCGTTTAGAGAACATTCAGCAGCTTCAGGAGACATGGCAGCGTTTAGAGAACATTCAGCAGCTTGAGGAGACATGGCAGCGTTTAGAGAACATTTAGCAGCTTGAGGAAACATGCAGCGTTTACTAAAAGCTGAAAATACAAAACGCTTGATGACAAAATCAAGGGAAATTATGAAAAAAAGGTTGACCCAAAGAAAAAGAAAATAATTTAATGTTGGCGACTAAAATAACTAAAGCTGAGTTGCGCTGTCTTTGTTCGGGGGGGTTACAAAGCATCTGTCTCTGTCTCAGTCAGTCGTCTCATAACTTTAGTGTTTGTCAGGATATCTGAAGGTTAGCTACGTTAGCTAGCTATCTTACAGCAGATCAGCAGTGCAACAAATCCTCCAACTCATACGACCAAATGGGCCGATTGTTCGGACCCTTATTACGACCAAATATGTCGTTTGTTCAAGCGCTTAATACGACGTTTTAAAGTGTTCGCCCTCTAGTGCTCCCGTTGAATGCAAACGTTACAGATGGTCGTTTATTCACAAATAACCCTCTCTGTAAAATCCTAACTTGTAGGATAGTTTGGTCATTAAAACGCTTTTTGATTAGATTTCTGGCGAGAAGTGTATATGGTACTTTTAGAATCCACGTCCAGTCGATATGTAGGATCTATAGTTTGATAGATATCACGAAGATGATTTGAGGCATGCGGCAGCCTCCATGTAAAGTTACGGGTTGAAAACAGTATTCCGGTCTCAACGTTTTCATAATAAAACCAATGATCAAATGATGTAACAGTGATATCTGCAGCACTCATCCACTAAAACACATCAGTTTATCCTAGTTAATTATACAACATTTATTGGTTTAAATTGTGTGCAATGCTTTTGTGTTTTTCCCATAGGTTTTTCTCTTTCGATTCTGAGAGACACCTTTCTTCTTTCAGAGGTTTTGATTGGCTAAAACATCGAACTACCCATAATCCTGGATGTTTTAGCCCCAATGCATGTTGGGATATGGTGTTTATGTGATATGAAATCGGAAAACAATTTTTTTTAAATAAAATAATACTTTATTCTGAGTGTTCTTGCTTTTCTCTTTGGAAGTCATCACATAACGGCATTGTAATACACGGTTCGGCTGCATTAAATATTACATATCTGCCGTAGTTCTGTATTTATAGAGCCCTGATGAGAAGACCTTTTGACAAACAGGAAGAACTGCCGCCAAAACTGAATACTTGACGTGGATCATAAATATATCAGCAATTAAACAACATCTTACATTTCATTTCACACAATACGTCTCCTTGCAGTATCAACACTAATTCGGCTGACTTTTATATTTGATCCAATTGGTAGATAGGTTATATTTACACCATAACGGTGCACAGCTGATAGAAAAGGACTTGTAGTTTTTAAAGATATTATTTACTGAACTACCTTTCCAACTCCTCATGCAGTTGACTGTTACAGGTCTATACAAGTTCATGGTACAATGCATAGGCTTCACATCCAGAGACTGAAACTGTATTTTCCTTTACCGTTCTGTTTTAATCTCACAATAAAGTTAATAGTCATATTATGTTTGATATTATTATGTTTTATTAAATACACCACTGGTTTTTTTAACCCGCGCCGCCTAGTGGTTAAAGCACGTTATTGAATGTTGTTGTTGAATACGTTTTATTTGATGAAAACATTTAAATATTAAGAGTAGCCGACATACAACATTAGGGGGAAAGTAGAAGACATGATAGAAATATAGAATATAAAATATCAAGAAGATACTGTAGTGATCTCTACAATCAAACAGTTTAGTGCAGGACGTCCAAAGATATTAACAGGAGGATGTGCAAAACAGACCAACCAATAAGGCTTTGTTTAAACATTAAAGATTACTTTAAGTTAAAGACAACCTATCATGCAAAATGCACTTTGTGATGTCTTTGATACATAAATATGTGTCCCGGTGCGTCGGGGAACTCACACAGCGTCAGAAAATAAAACCCTCTCTCTTTTCCTCCGTACCGAGCAATCGACCTATATGGTCGTTTTTTGTAGGAGGACAGGCTGCAGCCGTGACATCAGAAGGAGGCATGTGATCACATCGTGTATCATCCTGAACTCTTTACACTTCCTGTAACGGTTTCTATCAAACTGAGAATAATAATAAATACATGTGTTTTTATATTTAAAGTGACATCAAACCCATTCAATTCTATTTGATCAATAAAAGAGATGTACTCAATTACATCAGGATTTCATTTACAGTTATATGCATTTCTCATGAAACTGTTTTAACTGAGCAACTAAATATATTGAATTGATCACTTTTGATTCAAACGTACCAACAGCTAACGGGTATCACGTACCTTAGTAACATTTAAACAGCTAACGGGTATCACGTACCTCAGTAACATTTAAACAGCTAACGGGTATCACGTACCTTAGTTACATTTAAACAGCTAACGGGTATCACGTACCTCAGTAACATTTAAACAGCTAAGGTATCACGTACCTTAGTTACATTTAAACAGCTAACGGGTATCACGTACCTCAGTAACATTTAAACAGCTAACGGGTATCACGTACCTCAGTAACATTTAAACAGCTAACGGGTATCACGTACCTCAGTAACATTTAAACAGCTAACGGTATCACGTACCTCAGTAACATTTAAACAGCTAACGGGTATCACGTACCTTAGTAACATTTAAACAGCTAACGGGTATCACGTACCTCAGTAACATTTAAACAGCTAACGGGTATCACGTACCTCAGTAACATTTAAATAGCTAACGGGTATCACGTACCTTAGTAACATTTAAACAGCTAACGGGTATCACGTACTCAGTAACATTTAAACAGCTAACGGGTATCACGTACCTTAGTAACATTTAAACAGCTAACGGGTATCACGTACCTTAGTGACATTTAAACAGCTAACGGGTATCACGTACCTTAGTACATTTAAACAGCTAACGGGTATCACGTACCTTAGTTACATTTAAACAGCTAACGGGTATCACGTACCTTAGTAACATTTAAACAGCTAACGGGTATCACGTACCTTAGTACATTTAAACAGCTAACGGGTATCACGTACCTCAGTAACATTTAAACAGCTAACGGGTAACGTACCTTAGTACATTTAAACAGCTAACGGGTATCACGTACCTAAGTAACATTTAAACAGCTAACGGTATCACGTACCTTAGTAACATTTAAACAGCTAACGGGTATCACGTACCTTAGTAACATTTAAACAGCTAACGGGTATCACGTACCTTAGTGACATTTAAACAGCTAACGGGTAACGTACCTTAGTAACATTTAAACAGCTAACGGGTATCACGTACCTTAGTAACATTTAAACAGCTAACGGGAATAACGTACCTTAGTTACATTTAAACAGCTAACGGGTATCACGTACCTTAGTAACATTTAAACAGCTAACGGGTATCACGTACCTTAGTAACATTTAAACAGCTAACGGGTATCACGTACCTTAGTAACATTTAAACAGCTAACGGGTATCACGTACCTTAGTAACATTTAAACAGCTAACGGGTAACGTACCTTAGTTACATTTAAACAGCTAACGGGTATCACGTACCTTAGTTACATTTAAACAGCTAACGGGTATCACGTACCTCAGTTACATTTAAACAGCTAACGGGTATCACGTACCTTAGTAACATTTAAACAGCTAACGGGTATCACGTACCTCAGTAACATTTAAACAGCTAACGGGTATCACGTACCTCAGTAACATTTAAACAGCTAACGGGTATCACGTACCTCAGTAACATTTAAACAGCTAACGGGTATCACGTACCTTAGTACATTTAAACAGCTAACGGGTATCACGTACCTCAGTAACATTTAAACAGCTAACGGGTATCACGTACCTTAGTAACATTTAAACAGATAACGGGTATCACGTACCTCAGTAACATTTAAACAGCTAACGGGTATCACGTACCTTAGTAACATTTAAACAGCTAACGGGTATCACGTACCTCAGTAACATTTAAACAGCTAACGGGTATCACGTACCTTAGTACATTTAAACAGCTAACGGGTATCACGTACCTCAGTAACATTTAAACAGCTAACGGGTATCACGTACCTTAGTAACATTTAAACAGCTAACGGGTATCACGTACCTCAGTAACATTTAAACAGCTAACGGGTATCACGTACCTTAGTAACATTTAAACAGCTAACGGGTATCACGTACCTCAGTAACATTTAAACAGCTAACGGGTATCACGTACCTCAGTAACATTTAAACAGCTAACGGGTATCACGTACCTTAGTAACATTTAAACAGCTAACGGGTATCACGTACCTCAGTAACATTTAAACAGCTAACGGGTATCACGTACCTCAGTCACATTTAAACAGCTAACGGGTATCACGTACCTTAGTAACATTTAAACAGCTAACGGGTATCACGTACCTTAGTAACATTTAAACAGCTAACGGGTATCACGTACCTCAGTAACATTTAAACAGCTAACGGGTATCACGTACCTTCAGTAACATTTAAACAGCTAACGGGTATCACGTACCTCAGTAACATTTAAACAGCTAACGGGTATCACGTACCTCAGTAACATTTAAACAGCTAACGGGTATCACGTACCTTAGTAACATTTAAACAGCTAACGGGTATCACGTACCTCAGTAACATTTAAACAGCTAACGGGTATCACGTACCTTAGTACATTTAAACAGCTAACGGGTATCACGTACCTTAGTAACATTTAAACAGCTAACGGGTATCACGTACCTTAGTAACATTTAAACAGCTAACGGGTATCACGTACCTTAGTTACATTTAAACAGCTAACGGGTATCACGTACCTCAGTAACATTTAAACAGCTAACGGGTATCACGTACCTTAGTAACATTTAAACAGCTAACGGGTATCACGTACTCACTAACATTTAAACAGCTAACGGGTATCACGTACCTTAGTTACATTTAAACAGCTAACGGGTATCACGTACCTCAGTAACATTTAAACAGCTAACGGGTATCACGTACCTTAGCAACATTTAAACAGCTAACGGGTATCACGTACCTCAGTAACATTTAAACAGCTAACGGGTATCACGTACCTCAGTCACATTTAAACAGCTAACGGGTATCACGTACCTTAGTAACATTTAAACAGCTAACGGGTATCACGTACCTAGTAACATTTAAACAGCTAACGGGTATCACGTACCTCAGTAACATTTAAACAGCTAACGGGTATCACGTACCTTAGTAACATTTAAACAGCTAACGGGTATCACGTACCTCAGTAACATTTAAACAGCTAACGGGTATCACGTACCTTAGTAACATTTAAACAGCTAACGGGTATCACGTACCTCAGTAACATTTAAACAGCTAACGGGTATCACGTACCTTAGTTAACATTTAAACAGCTAACGGGTATCACGTACCTCAGTAACATTTAAACAGCTAACGGGTATCACGTACCTTAGTAACATTTAAACAGCTAACGGGTATCACGTACCTCAGTAACATTTAAACAGCTAACGGGTATCACGTACCTCAGTAACATTTAAACAGCTAACGGGTATCACGTACCTCAGTAACATTTAAACAGCTAACGGGTATCACGTACCTTAGTAACATTTAAACAGCTAACGGGTATCACGTACCTCAGTAACATTTAAACAGCTAACGGGAATCACGTACCTTAGTACATTTAAACAGCTAACGGGTATCACGTACCTTAGTAACATTTAAACAGCTAACGGGTATCACGTACCTTAGTAACATTTAAACAGCTAACGGGTATCACGTACCTTAGTTACATTTAAACAGCTAACGGGTATCACGTACCTTAGTACATTTAAACAGCTAACGGGTATCACGTACCTTAGTAACATTTAAACAGCTAACGGGTATCACGTACCTTAGTAACATTTAAACAGCTAACGGGTATCACGTACCTCAGTAACATTTAAACAGCTAACGGGTATCACGTACCTCAGTAACATTTAAACAGCTAACGGGTATCACGTACCTCAGTAACATTTAAACAGCTAACGGGTATCACGTACCTCAGTAACATTTAAACAGCTAACGGGTATCACGTACCTCAGTAACATTTAAACAGCTAACGGGTATCACGTACCTAGCAACATTTAAACAGCTAACGGGTATCACGTACCTTAGTAACATTTAAACAGCTAACGGGTATCACGTACCTCAGTAACATTTAAACAGCTAACGGGTATCACGTACCTTAGTTACATTTAAACAGCTAACGGGTATCACGTACCTCAGTAACATTTAAACAGCTAACGGGTATCACGTACCTTAGTTACATTTAAACAGCTAACGGGTATCACGTACCTCAGTAACATTTAAACAGCTAACGGGTATCACGTACCTTAGTAACATTTAAACAGCTAACGGGTATCACGTACCTTAGTTACATTTAAACAGCTAACGGGTATCACGTACCTCAGTAACATTTAAACAGCTAACGGGTATCACGTACCTCACTAACATTTAAACAGCTAACGGGTATCACGTACCTTAGTTACATTTAAACAGCTAACGGGTATCACGTACCTCAGTAACATTTAAACAGCTAACGGGTATCACGTACCTTAGCAACATTTAAACAGCTAACGGGTATCACGTACCTCAGTAACATTTAAACAGCTAACGGGTATCACGTACCTCAGTCACATTTAAACAGCTAACGGGTATCACGTACCTTAGTAACATTTAAACAGCTAACGGGTATCACGTACCTTAGTAACATTTAAACAGCTAACGGGTATCACGTACCTCAGTAACATTTAAACAGCTAACGGGTATCACGTACCTTAGTAACATTTAAACAGCTAACGGGTATCACGAACCTCAGTAACATTTAAACAGCTAACGGGTATCACGTACCTCAGTAACATTTAAACAGCTAACGGGTATCACGTACCTTAGTAACATTTAAACAGCTAACGGGTATCACGTACCTCAGTAACATTTAAACAGCTAACGGGTATCACGTACCTAGTACATTTAAACAGCTAACGGGTATCACATACCTCAGTAACATTTAAACAGCTAACGGGTATCACGTACCTCAGTAACATTTAAACAGCTAACGGGTATCACGTACCTCAGTAACATTTAAACAGCTAACGGGTATCACGTACCTTAGTAACATTTAAACAGCTAACGGGTATCACGTACCTCAGTAACATTTAAACAGCTAACGGGAATCACGTACCTTAGTTACATTTAAACAGCTAACGGGTATCACGTACCTTAGTAACATTTAAACAGCTAACGGGTATCACGTACCTTAGTAACATTTAAACAGCTAACGGGTATCACGTACCTTAGTTACATTTAAACAGCTAACGGGTATCACGTACCTTAGTACCATTTAAACAGCTAACGGGTATCACGTACCTTAGTAACATTTAAACAGCTAACGGGTATCACGTACCTTAGTAACATTTAAACAGCTAACGGGTATCACGTACCTCAGTAACATTTAAACAGCTAACGGGTATCACGTACCTCAGTAACATTTAAACAGCTAACGGGTATCACGAACCTCAGTAACATTTAAACAGCTAACGGGTATCACGTACCTCAGTAACATTTAAACAGCTAACGGGTATCACGTACCTCAGTAACATTTAAACAGCTAACGGGTATCACGTACCTTAGCAACATTTAAACAGCTAAGGGTATCACGTACCTAGTAACATTTAAACAGCTAACGGGTATCACGTACCTCAGTAACATTTAAACAGCTAACGGGTATCACGTACCTTAGTTACATTTAAACAGCTAACGGGTATCACGTACCTCAGTAACATTTAAACAGCTAACGGGTATCACGTACCTAGTTACATTTAAACAGCTAACGGGTATCACGTACCTCAGTGACATTTAAACAGCTAACGGTATCACGTACCTCAGTAACATTTAAACAGCTAACGGGTATCACGTACCTTA
>JAPTMU010000521.1:0-12500 GCA_028583405.1 Pogonophryne albipinna | reverse complement strand
AGAGAGAGAGAGAGAGAGAGAGGGGGAGAGAGAGAGAGAGAGAGAGAGAGAGAGATTGAGCGAGGCAGAGAGCATGTGCAGCGGTCTGCTTGCGCACAGAGCAGGAGTTTGTGAGAGAGCCGGCTTGAGTGTCAATTTCTCGTCAAAATATAATTGATTGCCAGCCTCCCTTGCTTTCTAGCTCGTTGGTAACGTATAACTGATGTCTTCTAATGTGCTGCATCTGGCGCCGAGTTGCCATATTCCTTTTGTGAACCACTTCCTGATATCCATTGTTGCAGATAAATATAAATGATAAAAGCCAAACTAACCTAGCAAGAGTAAACTGACAGGCTGCTGTGCAGCATCTCACTCAAGACCCCACACGACTCAACCCAGCGAGAACCCAGTCTCACGCGCAGCCTTTCATTCAGAATTTCATTCAGAATTTCATTCAGAATTTCATAGCAAAAAATGATATTAAACTAAACTTTCAACATAGTTTAAAACAAAAATAAATATTAGGACAAAGCCCTACAAATAACAACAATAAACATAATCAGTGGCGGCTCCTGAGTGTTTGTGTTGGGTAATCTATGGTAGGGCTGACCCATACAGTGGGGGGGCTCATGTCAGTATTTGTAATGTAATTACATACACGCCCCCCTTGACAGTGAAACGCGTGAGGTTCAGATTATTTCCCTGTCTCAATCCAAATGGAACTGTGTGAAATAAAAAGGCTCATTTGTCTTGTAGTAAATAAAAAGGGCGACCTGGAGCCAATCCTGCTACTTCCCCACAGGTGAAAGAGTTGACCTGCTGAAAACCAACCCCTGCAGGGGGGTCTGGGGGGATTCTCCCCCAGGAGATTTTTTGAAATACTAACATGAAATACACATTCTGGTACTCTCTTGAGAAGAGAAATAAATAAATCTATCACTACAAGACATATTTAAAAAAATGAATGGTATTTTAGTTTTGTGTTACTTTGTTCTGAAAGCTGAACCTGCTGCTCCTCACAGAGAGAAGAGGAAGAGGCTGTGAATTACTTTACATTGTGGATAAGGGTGGATAGCCCCCATTGTTCTGTGTGTCAAAATGAAAGACAGCCCACACACCTATCACTCATCAAACCGTGGGGTCTTATTTCATTACGTGTTGATTTCTATCAACACGTAATGTTGTATCGATGTATAGAGATTTACTACAGCAAGTATTCTCCGTCGGGACTTCCTGCAACAACACCACGCCGTTATCGTGATTCTGATTGGCCAGAAGACATTATCAAAGATGTCCTATTGAGAAGATGATCACTACGTGACAAAAGTTTTCAAACCGTTTCTAGTCTTCGGTATTTACTGCTGTCTGTGCAATTTACTCCGCGCGAGTTGGCGGACTTTATTTTGCTTACTTTAAAATCATTTTTCATGGTGGGGCTAAGCCATTTCTTGGTATGGGTGTAGCCTACCCCAGTATACCCTGGCGCCGCCACTGAACATAATAATAAAACAATTAAAATGTTGTATTCAGCCCTGGTTAAAACAGCGGCCCCAAATCCTGGATGGACGGGCCCAGCCCCATGGGGCCCGCCCATGACGCCGGGTCTGCTTGACGCACACACACGAATGGCGTAATTTCCACTGGGGACAGGGGGGACACTTCACTTTGTGAAAGTAGCTCTCACCCTAAAAAAGGTTGGAGAGCCCTGGGTTAGACCATTCGGGCTCATGCTAGAGGGGTGCAAGGAACAGTCTAAGTAGTGGGCGAGTTTTATAAACTTATGATGTGAAAATTCTCTGGCGTTATAAAATCAGCGCGGCCGCGGTCAGATCAAAATGCCTCTGAATGCAATTTGAATAGACCTTCAGCCAATCAGAGCGAAACGTTGGGTCTGCGTCATGCCTTACTGATGAGATCAATCGGAACCGCCATTCAGCATCCCCATTGGATTTTCAACGTGTGCTATCATACGTCACGTTCACATCCCTTTTTATTTACTACAACATAAATGTGCCGTTTTATTTAATACAGTTCCATTTGGATTGAGACGGGAAATCATCTAGACCTCACGCGTGGCGTTTCACTATCAAGGGGAGCGTGTATGTAATTACATTGCAAATACTGACTTGAGCCCCACCACTGTATGGGTTAGCCCTACCATAGATTACCCAACACAAATACTCTGGAGCCGCCACTGGTGTCATATGGGCAATTCTCCACCTATCAGGTAACAGCATGGTGACAGCATGGAGACAGCATGGTGACAGCATGGAGACAGGATGGTGACAGCATGGAGACAGCATGGAGACAGCATGGTGACAGCATGGTGACAGCATGGTGACAGCATGGTAACAGAATGGTGACAGCATGGAGACAGCATGGAGACAGCATGGTGACAGCATGGTGACAGCATGGTGACAGCATGGTAACAGCATGGAGACAGCATGGTGACAGCATGGTAACAGCATGGTGACAGCATGGAGACAGCATGGAGACAGCATGGAGACAGCATGGTGACAGCATGGTAACAGCATGGTGACAGCATGGTGACAGCATGGTAACAGAATGGTGACAGCATGGAGACAGCATGGAGACAGCATGGTGACAGCATGGTAACAGCATGGTGACAGCATGGTAACAGAATGGTGACAGCATGGAGACAGCATGGAGACAGCATGGAGACAGCATGGTGACAGCATGGTGACAGGATGGTGACAGCATGGAGACAGCATGGAGACAGCATGGAGACAGCATGGTGACAGCATGGTGACAGCATGGTGACAGCATGGTAACAGGATGGTGACAGCATGGAGACAGCATGGTGACAGCATGGTGACAGCATGGTGACAGCATGGAGACAGCATGGAGACAGCATGGTGACAGCATGGTGACAGCATGGTGACAGGATGGTGACAGCATGGAGACAGCATGGAGACAGCATGGTGACAGCATGGTAACAGGATGGTGACAGCATGGAGACAGCATGGAGACAGCATGGAGACAGCATGGTGACAGCATGGTAACAGCATGTTGACAGCATGGTGACAGCATGGTAACAGCATGGAGACAGCATGGAGACAGCATGGAGACAGCATGGTGACAGCATGGTGACAGCATGGTAACAGCATGGAGACAGCATGGAGACAGCATGGTGACAGCATGGTGACAGCATGGTGACAGCATGGTGACAGGATGGTGACAGCATGGTGACAGCATGGAGACAGCATGGAGACAGCATGGAGACAGCATGGAGACAGCATGGTGACAGCATGGTGACAGCATGGAGACAGCATGGTGACAGGATGGTGACAGCATGGAGACAGCATGGAGACAGCATGGAGACAGCATGGTGACAGCATGGTGACAGCATGGAGACAGCATGGTGACAGGATGGTGACAGCATGGAGACAGCATGGAGACAGCATGGTGACAGCATGGTAACAGCATGGAGACAGCATGGAGACAGCATGGAGACAGCATGGAGACAGCATGGTGACAGCATGGTGACAGCATGGAGACAGCATGGAGACAGCATGGAGACAGCATGGTGACAGCATGGTAACAGGATGGTGACAGCATGGAGACAGCATGGAGACAGCATGGTGACAGCATGGTAACAGCATGGAGACAGCATGGAGACAGCATGGAGACAGCATGGTGACAGCATGGTGACAGCATGGTGACAGCATGGTGACAGCATGGTGACAGCATGGTAACAGGATGGTGACAGCATGGAGACAGCATGGTGACAGCATGGTGACAGCATGGTGACAGCATGGAGACAGCATGGAGACAGCATGGTGACAGCATGGTGACAGCATGATGACAGCATGGTGACAGGATGGTGACAGCATGGAGACAGCATGGAGACAGCATGGTGACAGCATGGTAACTGACAGCATGGTGACAGCATGGAGACAGCATGGAGACAGCATGGAGACAGCATGGAGACAGCATGGTAACAGCATGGAGACAGCATGGTGACAGCATGGTGACAGCATGGAGACAGCATGGAGACAGCATGGTGACAGCATGGTAACAGCATGGAGACAGCATGGAGACAGCATGGTGACAGCATGCTGTCTCCATGCTGTCTGCATGGTGACAGCATGGAGACAGCATGGAGACAGCATGGTGACAGCATGGTAACAGCATGGAGACAGCATGGAGACAGCATGGTGACAGCATGGAGACAGCATGCTGACAGCATGGAGACAGCATGGTAACAGCATGGAGACAGCATGGAGACAGCATGGTGACAGCATGGAGACAGCATGGTGACAGCATGGAGACAGCATGGAGACAGCATGGTGACAGCATGGAGACAGCATGGAGACAGCATGGAGACAGCATGGTAACAGCATGGTAACAGCATGGAGACAGCATGGAGACAGCATGGAGACAGCATGGAGACAGCATGGTGACAGCATGGTAACAGCATGGTAACAGCATGGAGACAGCATGGAGACAGCATGGAGACAGCATGGTGACAGCATGGTGACAGCATGGAGACAGCATGGAGACAGCATGGTGACAGCATGGTGACAGCATGGAGACAGCATGGAGACAGCATGGTGACAGCATGGTGACAGCATGGAGACAGCATGGTAACAGCATGGAGACAGCATGGAGACAGCATGGTGACAGCATGGAGACAGCATGGTGACAGCATGGAGACAGCATGGAGACAGCATGGTGACAGCATGGAGACAGCATGGAGACAGCATGGAGACAGCATGGTAACAGCATGGTGACAGCATGGTAACAGCATGGAGACAGCATGGAGACAGCATGGAGACAGCATGGAGACAGCATGGAGAAAGCATGGTGACAGCATGGTAACAGCATGGTGACAGCATGGAGACAGCATGGAGACAGCATGGTGACAGCATGGAGACAGCATGGAGACAGCATGGAGACAGCATGGAGACAGCATGGTGACAGCATGGTGACAGCATGGAGACAGCATGGTGACAGCATGGTGACAGCATGGAGACAGCATGGTGACAGCATGGTGACAGCATGGTGACAGCATGGAGACATCATGGTGACAGCATGGAGACAGCATGGAGACAGCATGGTGACAGCATGGTGACAGCATGGTGACAGCATGGAGACAGCATGGAGACAGCATGGAGACAGCATGGTGACAGCATGGTAACAGGATGGTGACAGCATGGAGACAGCATGGAGACAGCATGGAGACAGCATGGTGACAGCATCGTGACAGAATGGTGACAGCATGGAGACAGCATGGAGACAGCATGGAGACAGCATGGTGACAGCATGGTAACAGGATGGTGACAGCATGGAGACAGCATGGAGACAGCATGGTGACAGCATGGTGACAGCATGGTGACAGCATGGTAACAGGATGGTGACAGCATGGAGACAGCATGGTGACAGCATGGTGACAGCATGGAGACAGCATGGAGACAGCATGGTGACAGCATGGTAACAGGATGGTGACAGCATGGAGACAGCATGGAGACAGCATGGAGACAGCATGGTGACAGCATGGTAACAGCATGGTGACAGCATGGTGACAGCATGGTTACAGGATGGTGACAGCATGGAGACAGCATGTTGACAGCATGGTGACAGCATGGTGACAGCATGGTAACAGCATGGAGACAGCATGGAGACAGCATGGTGACAGCATGGTGACAGCATGGTGACAGGATGGTGACAGCATGGAGACAGCATGGAGACAGCATGGTGACAGCATGGTAACAGCATGGAGACAGCATGGAGACAGCATGGAGACAGCATGGAGACAGCATGGATACAGCATGGAGACATTATGGTGACAGCATGGTGACAGCATGGTGACAGCATGGAGACAGCATGGAGACAGCATGGTGACAGCATGGAGACAGCATGGAGACAGCATGGAGACAGCATGGTGACAGCATGGTAACAGGATGGTGACAGCATGGAGACAGCATGGAGACAGCATGGAGACAGCATGGTGACAGCATGGTAACAGCATGGAGACAGCATGGAGACAGCATGGAGACAGCATGGTGACAGCATGGTGACAGCATGGTGACAGCATGGTAACAGGATGGTGACAGCATGGAGACAGCATGGTGACAGCATGGTGACAGCATGGTGACAGCATGGTGACAGCATGGAGACAGCATGGAGACAGCATGGTGACAGCATGGTGACAGCATGATGACAGCATGGTGACAGGATGGTGACAGCATGGAGACAGCATGGAGACAGCATGGTGACAGCATGGTAACTGACAGCATGGTGACAGCATGGAGACAGCATGGAGACAGCATGGAGACAGCATGGAGACAGCATGGAGACAGCATGGTAACAGCATGGAGACAGCATGGTGACAGCATGGTGACAGCATGGAGACAGCATGGAGACAGCATGGAGACAGCATGGTGACAGCATGGTAACAGCATGGAGACAGCATGGAGACAGCATGGTGACAGCATGCTGTCTCCATGCTGTCTGCATGGTGACAGCATGGAGACAGCATGGAGACAGCATGGTGACAGCATGGTGACAGCATGGAGACAGCATGGAGACAGCATGGTGACAGCATGGAGACAGCATGCTGACAGCATGGAGACAGCATGGTAACAGCATGGAGACAGCATGGAGACAGCATGGAGACAGCATGGTGACAGCATGGTAACTGACAGCATGGTGACAGCATGGAGACAGCATGGAGACAGCATGGAGACAGCATGGAGACAGCATGGTAACAGCATGGAGACAGCATGGTGACAGCATGGTGACAGCATGGAGACAGCATGGAGACAGCATGGAGACAGCATGGTGACAGCATGGTAACAGCATGGAGACAGCATGGAGACAGCATGGAGACAGCATGGAGACAGCATGGTGACAGCATGGTAACAGCATGGAGACAGCATGGAGACAGCATGGTGACAGCATGGAGACAGCATGCTGACAGCATGGAGACAGCATGGTAACAGCATGGAGACAGCATGGTGACAGCATGGAGACAGCATGGTGACAGCATGGAGACAGCATGGAGACAGCATGGTGACAGCATGGAGACAGCATGGAGACAGCATGGAGACAGCATGGTAACAGCATGGTAACAGCATGGAGACAGCATGGAGACAGCATGGAGACAGCATGGAGACAGCATGGTGACAGCATGGAGACAGCATGGAGACAGCATGGAGATAGCATGGTGACAGCATGGTAACAGCATGGTGACAGCATGGAGACAGCATGGAGACAGCATGGAGACAGCATGGAGACAGCATGGTGACAGCATGGAGACAGCATGGAGACAGCATGGTGACAGCATGGTGACAGCATGGAGACAGCATGGAGACAGCATGGTGACAGCATGGTGACAGCATGGAGACAGCATGGTAACAGCATGGAGACAGCATGGAGACAGCATGGTGACAGCATGGAGACAGCATGGTGACAGCATGGAGACAGCATGGAGACAGCATGGTGACAGCATGGAGACAGCATGGAGACAGCATGGAGACAGCATGGTAACAGCATGGTGACAGCATGGAGACAGCATGGAGACAGCATGGTGACAGCATGGAGACAGCATGGAGACAGCATGGAGACAGCATGGAGACAGCATGGTGACAGCATGGAGACAGCATGGAGACAGCATGGAGACAGCATGGAGATAGCATGGTGA
This sequence comes from Pogonophryne albipinna, assembly GCA_028583405.1. Classification (NCBI taxonomy): domain Eukaryota; kingdom Metazoa; phylum Chordata; class Actinopteri; order Perciformes; family Artedidraconidae; genus Pogonophryne; species Pogonophryne albipinna. The sequence continues at coordinate 4,855 of JAPTMU010000521.1, read as the reverse complement.
CAGCATGGTAACAGCATGGTAACAGCATGGAGACAGCATGGAGACAGCATGGTGACAGCATGGAGACAGCATGGAGACAGCATGGAGACAGCATGGAGACAGCATGGTGACAGCATGGTGACAGCATGGAGACAGCATGGAGACAGCATGGTGACAGCATGGTGACAGCATGGAGACAGCATGGAGACAGCATGGTGACAGCATGGTGACAGCATGGTGACAGCATGGAGACAGCATGGTGACAGCATGGAGACAGCATGGAGACAGCATGGTGACAGCATGGTGACAGCATGGTGACAGCATGGAGACAGCATGGAGACAGCATGGAGACAGCATGGTAACAGGATGGTGACAGCATGGAGACAGCATGGAGACAGCATGGAGACAGCATGGTGACAGCATGGTGACAGCATGGTGACAGCATGGAGACAGCATGGAGACAGCATGGAGACAGCATGGTGACAGCATGGTGACAGGATGGTGACAGCATGGAGACAGCATGGAGACAGCATGGAGACAGCATGGAGACAGCATGGTGACAGCATGGTAACAGCATGGTGACAGCATGGTAACAGGATGGTGACAGCATGGAGACAGCATGGTGACAGCATGGTGACAGCATGGTAACAGCATGGAGACAGCATGGAGACAGCATGGTGACAGCATGGTAACAGGATGGTGACAGCATGGAGACAGCATGGAGACAGCATGGAGACAGCATGGTGACAGCATGGTAACAGCATGGTGACAGCATGGTGACAGCATGGTGACAGGATGGTGACAGCATGGAGACAGCATGTTGACAGCATGGTGACAGCATGGTGACAGCATGGTGACAGCATGGAGACAGCATGGAGACAGCATGGTGACAGCATGGTGACAGCATGGTGACAGGATGGTGACAGCATGGAGACAGCATGGAGACAGCATGGTGACAGCATGGTAACAGCATGGAGACAGCATGGAGACAGCATGGAGACAGCATGGAGACATTATGGTGACAGCATGGTGACAGCATGGTGACAGCATGGAGACAGCATGGAGACAGCATGGTGACAGCATGGAGACAGCATGGAGACAGCATGGAGACAGCATGGTGACAGCATGGTAACAGGATGGTGACAGCATGGAGACAGCATGGAGACAGCATGGTGACAGCATGGTAACAGCATGGAGACAGCATGGAGACAGCATGGAGACAGCATGGTGACAGCATGGTGACAGCATGGTGACAGCATGGTAACAGGATGGTGACAGCATGGAGACAGCATGGTGACAGCATGGTGACAGCATGGTGACAGCATGGTGACAGCATGGAGACAGCATGGAGACAGCATGGTGACAGCATGGTGACAGCATGATGACAGCATGGTGACAGGATGGTGACAGCATGGAGACAGCATGGAGACAGCATGGTGACAGCATGGTAACTGACAGCATGGTGACAGCATGGAGACAGCATGGAGACAGCATGGAGACAGCATGGAGACAGCATGGTAACAGCATGGAGACAGCATGGTGACAGCATGGTGACAGCATGGAGACAGCATGGAGACAGCATGGAGACAGCATGGTGACAGCATGGTAACAGCATGGAGACAGCATGGTGACAGCATGCTGTCTCCATGCTGTCTGCATGGTGACAGCATGGAGACAGCATGGAGACAGCATGGTGACAGCATGGTGACAGCATGGAGACAGCATGGAGACAGCATGGTGACAGCATGGAGACAGCATGCTGACAGCATGGAGACAGCATGGTAACAGCATGGAGACAGCATGGAGACAGCATGGTGACAGCATGGAGACAGCATGTTGACAGCATGGAGACAGCATGGAGACAGCATGGTGACAGCATGGAGACAGCATGGAGACAGCATGGAGACAGCATGGTAACAGCATGGTAACAGCATGGAGACAGCATGGAGACACATGGTGACAGCATGGAGACAGCATGGAGACAGCATGGAGACAGCATGGTGACAGCATGGAGACAGCATGGAGACAGCATGGAGATAGCATGGTGACAGCATGGTAACAGCATGGAGACAGCATGGAGACAGCATGGAGACAGCATGGAGACAGCATGGAGACAGCATGGAGACAGCATGGTGACAGCATGGAGACAGCATGCTGACAGCATGGAGACAGCATGGTAACAGCATGGAGACAGCATGGAGACAGCATGGTGACAGCATGGAGACAGCATGTTGACAGCATGGAGACAGCATGGAGACAGCATGGTGACAGCATGGAGACAGCATGGAGACAGCATGGAGACAGCATGGTAACAGCATGGTAACAGCATGGAGACAGCATGGAGACAGCATGGTGACAGCATGGAGACAGCATGGAGACAGCATGGTGACAGCATGGAGACAGCATGGAGACAGCATGGAGACAGCATGGTGACAGCATGGTAACAGCATGGAGACAGCATGGAGACAGCATGGAGACAGCATGGTGACAGCATGGTGACAGCATGGAGACAGCATGGAGACAGCATGGAGACAGCATGGAGACAGCATGGTAACAGCATGGAGACAGCATGGAGACAGCATGGTGACAGCATGGAGACAGCATGGAGACAGCATGGAGACAGCATGGAGACAGCATGGTGACAGCATGGAGACAGCATGGAGACAGCATGGAGATAGCATGGTGACAGCATGGTAACAGCATGGTAACAGCATGGAGACAGCATGGAGACAGCATGGAGACAGCATGGAGACAGCATGGTGACAGCATGGTGACAGCATGGAGACAGCATGGAGACAGCATGGAGACAGCATGGTGACAGCATGGTGACAGCATGGTAACAGCATGGAGACAGCATGGTGACAGCATGGTGACAGCATGGAGACAGCATGGAGACAGCATGGTGACAGCATGGTGACAGCATGGTGACAGCATGGTAACAGCATGGAGACAGCATGGTGACAGCATGGTGACAGCATGGAGACAGCATGGAGACAGCATGGTGACAGGATGGTGACAGCATGGTGACAGCATGGAGACAGCATGGAGACAGCATGGAGACAGCATGGAGACAGCATGGTAACAGCATGGAGACAGCATGGAGACAGCATGCTGACAGCATGGAGACAGCATGGTAACAGCATGGAGACAGCATGGAGACAGCATGGTGACAGCATGGAGACAGCATGGTGACAGCATGGAGACAGCATGGAGACAGCATGGTGACAGCATGGAGACAGCATGGAGACAGCATGGAGACAGCATGGTAACAGCATGGTAACAGCATGGAGACAGCATGGAGACAGCATGGTGACAGCATGGAGACAGCATGGAGACAGCATGGAGACAGCATGGAGACAGCATGGTGACAGCATGGTGACAGCATGGAGACAGCATGGAGACAGCATGGAGACAGCATGGTGACAGCATGGTGACAGCATGGTAACAGCATGGAGACAGCATGGTGACAGCATGGTGACAGCATGGAGACAGCATGGAGACAGCATGGTGACAGCATGGTGACAGCATGGTGACAGCATGGTAACAGCATGGAGACAGCATGGTGACAGCATGGTGACAGCATGGAGACAGCATGGAGACAGCATGGTGACAGGATGGTGACAGCATGGTGACAGCATGGAGACAGCATGGAGACAGCATGGAGACAGCATGGTGACAGCATGGTAACAGCATGGAGACAGCATGGAGACAGCATGCTGACAGCATGGAGACAGCATGGTAACAGCATGGAGACAGCATGGAGACAGCATGGTGACAGCATGGAGACAGCATGGTGACAGCATGGAGACAGCATGGAGACAGCATGGTGACAGCATGGAGACAGCATGGAGACAGCATGGAGACAGCATGGTAACAGCATGGTAACAGCATGGAGACAGCATGGAGACAGCATGGTGACAGCATGGAGACAGCATGGAGACAGCATGGAGACAGCATGGTGACAGCATGGAGACAGCATGGAGACAGCATGGAGATAGCATGGTGACAGCATGGTAACAGCATGGTAACAGCATGGAGACAGCATGGAGACAGCATGGTGACAGCATGGAGACAGCATGGAGACAGCATGGAGACAGCATGGAGACAGCATGGTGACAGCATGGTGACAGCATGGAGACAGCATGGAGACAGCATGGAGACAGCATGGTGACAGCATGGAGACAGCATGGAGACAGCATGGTGACAGCATGGAGACAGCATGGTGACAGCATGGTAACAGCATGGAGACAGCATGGTGACAGCATGGTGACAGCATGGAGACAGCATGGAGACAGCATGGTGACAGCATGGTGACAGCATGGTGACAGCATGGTAACAGCATGGAGACAGCATGGTGACAGCATGGAGACAGCATGGTGACAGCATGGTAACAGCATGGAGACAGCATGGAGACAGCATGGTGACAGCATGGTGACAGCATGGAGACAGCATGGAGACAGCATGGTGACAGCATGGAGACAGCATGGAGACAGCATGGAGACAGCATGGTGACAGCATGGTGACAGCATGGAGACAGCATGGAGACAGCATGGAGACAGCATGGTGACAGCATGGAGACAGCATGGAGACAGCATGGTGACATGACGCTCGTGCCACGCCCCCCTGCTGCAGGGCTGGAAGAGAGCAAATATAGCGAAATGAAGCTAAAATGCAGGATCTGTTTGGTATTTTGAAACAAAAACTTCACACACATGTCTTATAGAGGTATGGCCCAACAGTATGTGTTTCAAATACAGCATGATGCGTCCACTTTAATGTTTGAATCCTCAGACCTCTCCCCCGCGGTCTGCTGCTGAGCACCACATTGGAGATGGCTGAGGTGAAGGCGGAGCTCGGAGATTACAGCATTGTCAAC
>JAPTMU010000520.1:0-69984 GCA_028583405.1 Pogonophryne albipinna | reverse complement strand
TAACCTTAGAGTGGCGTTAAATTGGCATGACGTTGAAGTCGTGCAACCCTGCTGTACTCGTCTGTAGTAACGTTAGCATTTTGCTTCTGGCCATTAGATTTATGATTTGAAAATTATAAAAGTAGGGTAGACATGTGGAGATTATCCGGCTGAACAAAACGTGCATTTATCAAGCAGGTTCGTTTTACACAGATCTTATTTCGAGCTATTTTCCAAAATCCTATGGAGAAATCCCATTGACTCTGAGACGAGGGAACCAATAGTTGTAAAATGCTAACTCACTTCCGGGTTGTAGGACTCATCACTGCACTATATCTCCGGTCAAGTAAAGCTAATATGTGTTTAGCTAGCTCGTGCTTTAACCAGTTTAGCCCTGAGCCTGTTTTCAGGTTTCAGGCTCGAAAATGACATTCCCAGAACAAATGACCGTATCTTCCCTTCTAAAAGGGTTAAATTAATAAAAAAAATTCTCAAAGTAATGATAAACCTGCGAGTGGGATGTAGAAAAGTCAGAATCAATATAGATGTTTTTTATTTTAAAGAAAATTCAGATTGAACATAGTAAAAAACTGTAAATTATAGTGTCCGTCCAAAAAATATTTTTTACTTATAGTGAAAACTACCCTTTGATGACAGTAAGGTAGACTAAAAGCTTTAAGAATCCAAAGTACAACATATAATAAGTACCCTGTATCAAGATTGATGCAAAACAAGTGACATTTGACCTTTTTAGAGAGGTTTAGCAAAACAAACTCCACCTCTGAGGTGATTTGGGTGGAAATGGGGGTTTTACCATTTCTCTGGAACCCATTGGTCGATTTTGGTGATTGACATCTCTTTCTGACCGTTAGAGCCAATAGAATCGAAGGGGAATCTCCCCTCTCACACACATGCTAAAACAAAAAGGTGGGGGCTTCGCGCACACAGTTTTGCATCTGAGTGAAAATATTTCTAGCTCTGACATTTAGAAACGGAAAAGCAGATTTATTTCTCATGGATTATCAGAAATCATTTCAAAGGGACACAGACACTATGGATTAACTTCAGCAGCGTTTTTATCGTTTTAATGCCATTGAAGACCACTTTTGACCAGACCACGACACAGGTGAACCATGTTAGCATTTTTAGCTACCTAGCGCCACATGTTTTGATGTCTGTTCTTGTTATTATCTCCGCGAGTTCGTATCATTGAGTGATAATTTCTGCACCCATCGATTCTGTGTCCCCTCACGATGTGAAACGATTGGTTGGATGTGCAGAAAAGATAAATAATAAGGTTTTGTGAGTGAATTTCGATGCAGTCATCTGTTAGCATTTTTCGCTCGTTCCTAATTCAGAGGCTCAGTGTTAGCATTGTGGGTTTTTAAAAAAAAAAAAAATTAAAATGATCAGTTAGATGAGTTTATTCCCGTTACAAGGATATAAAACATTCATAGTTTATTAAATGAACATGCACTCAGACACTGTTTCCTGCAAGATGTTGCGGGAGGGCCCCGGTACCGGGGTCTGTCGGGCTTAACAGGTTAAAAAAATATGTAACTACAACTGATTTACTTGCAATAAACATTAAAATATTGGAGGCATGCGGTGCAGCCAAGCAGCAAACTCTGGGGAAGAGCCGGGACGCCAATACGGAAGTGCCACACACTGCAGTTCATATATTGGCCGATAGGGACTGGTTGCAGAAAGGAGCAATTTCCATAGACCCCCATGTTAAAATGCCCAACTTTACAGCAGAAAAAAACATGTTTCTACCCATGGATGCAATAAATATTATTATGAATATAGTTAGGTTCCACCTTCATGATTATGGATCTGTGAGTGAATTGTTTTCTAACACGACCCTTTTATTTATATTAGGTCTTAAAGTTTTTGCATAAATTAGGGCGTGGTCACATTGAGTGACGGCTCTGTCAAGTGACTGCTGCTGCTAGCTTCTTGTCTCTCTGCTACCTGCTCCGTGAAGCTAGCTACAGGGACTCTGCCTGCTCAGTTCATCCAGGAAACACAACTTGAAGCCGGCCGTGGTTCTTTGTTCTTCATGCTTATATATCGGACTATTGTGACTCGCTCTGCGGTTAAAACAGACGGTGCATGCATGCGGTTTTGCGGTAAGTGAAAATCGAGTGCTTTATTTATGTGTTATTGATTTTAATTGGCTACGTAATGAATGTTAAGGCTTGGTTTAGTGTGTAAACGAGTGGTAGCTACATTGGTGCTAACGATGCTAATCGTAACCTACAAGTTAAAACCATAGACTGTAGATATAAAGGTTAAAACGAAATAGACAAGTGTTAAGCGTTAAGTGGGATAATACTGTAGAACAAACGGCTTCTGTTTGAGATTATAAAATAAGGTCATCCTTGTAACTTAGAGAGATATTTTATTATGTAGGTAGGAACTGTATGCATCGCTAAGGTTAATTTAAATTGGCTATGCTCAAGTATGTAGACAAGCTAACGTTGAAGTAGTGTATGTGAAATCAACCTCACAATAAGATGTGTGTATATTACAATTATTAATGTCATATTTCAAGATGATTACTTAGATATTACAATATGGTTGGTTGAGCTGGAGTTCATTATTGAGCTTACACGTTAACGTCACAGTCATCTGAAGAACTAACCCAAACCTTGTTGTTTTTATTAATTGCATTACCAAATGGGTATCAAATAAACAGTAAGCATTGGTAACACAACTTCCAAAGTTACAGTAAAATAAAAAGGACCCTGACTCGGACAATACACAATCCAACATGTTCAACAGAAGAGAATCAGTTATATTGTTTGTACACATGGTTCTTTACATATATATCTGTTTGTTTAAGGTGTCCAGGTGATGCAGACAGGCTGGACCAGAGAGTGAGAGACAGAACTGGACTCCTCACAGCAGTGAACTTCAGCACAGATACAAAGACTCTATTTTCATACTGTACAAAGAATCAAGAAAGATATTTGTTTAAATAAATGAAGTATTGACTTTAATACACTGATATACATTCCATTAAACAATACTAAATACTAGATCACCTACACATCAGTTAAGTTGAGGGGTTTTTCCATGCAAAAAGTTACATTTTAGATATTTAGCAATATGACTTTGTCAGCTTCTTCTAATTTAATGTATTGAAGGCAAAGCTATTTAACACATAGTGAGAACTGCTACTATTTATCTCTCAATATTGTCTGTAAAAACGTGGTAAAAGTGATTCTTTCAGTGAGACAACAGAGCAAGCTTCTACAGTTGCACTACGTTTTGATAAGTTAAATATTATTTTGATAATAACATATATTTCAATGTTGATGAACTTCATACTGTTCATTTATAATCTGATTGTCTTTGTAGCTCACTGGTGAAATAAAAAAAAACATTACAATTACAAAATAATTATATCTACAGCCCCTAAACACACAAACACACCGCTTTCATAAATAACACACTTGTTCTGCAATAATATGTTTTATGTTTCCTGTCATTTTTGTTAGGAAAGGACATGCCTGAAAGACACGACATGTTCTCCTTCTCTGAGGGTCAAGAAGAACATCCAAGAGGAACATTAAAAGCTGATGTTATGAGATTTTAAGACCAGTACAGGACATTCACTCAGAAACTACTTTTATTGTGAAAACACAGTCAGCTGATCGAATGCACCTATTTCCACATCTACACTCCATCAGCTGATTATTTCTATTTGCCTCACTTTATGAGCTTCACATCACTTGTGCCTTGAACCGCAGAGTTTGCAACGTCACAAATAATTGGGGCCAATCTTCAGTCAGATGTGAATGTGTAATCTAACATTTTCAGTAAGAATAATGGACGAAAGGAGTGCAAATACAATTTGAAGTTAATCAAACATGTTTTAAATAAAAAGCACATATGGACAGAAGGTGTAAACCTATTAAATGTATAAGTAAACACATTTAGTCAAATAAAGTGACAGACTAGGCCTGTGCAGTTGGTATCAGCTTTGCCCAGCATGGGCTCCTCCATCAGGCCTGGTCCTCCTCGCTGAGGAAAGACCCTCAGTCCTCTCCACACCAACAGACTGGACGTCCATCACACAGAGGTTTCTCCCTGAAGTCTCAGCAGCTCTCTGGACACCACGCTGTCTCAATCCGTCCATCACACAGAGGTTTCTCCCTGAAGTCTCTGCAGCTCTCTGGACACCACGATGTCTCAATCCGTCCATCACACGGAGGTTTCTCCCTGAAGTCTCAGCAGCTCTCTGGACACCATGCTGTCTCAATCCGTCCACACTGAATATGAGAGGGAGAAAATGAAAATAATAAATGCTTTAGACAATAAGAAACATAAAGATGACTGTTGAATTGCTCAGTTTTTTTAGATTGTCAATACTATTACTGTATAACTAATATCTCAGGTTAAGAGGCACATTCAAATAAAGATTGGTCTTTAAATACATTTTGTCTTTTGAATTGTTTGTCTAAAGTCAAGGATCTAGAACTGGTACTTAGTTGTAATGATACAGTCTGGTTATTATGCTGTTTGGAGGAGGCCTCACAGGTAAGAGCACTAACTAGCTACCATCACATGTACCTTAGCTTGACTTAAATGTATTAAACGTATAATTAAGTGATATCAAAATAGAAATAACTAATGTCATGCAAACATATTAATATTTGCTTGATTCCAGTGTTGAATTTAGCACAATTGCATACAAACGTTAAGGGATTTTAAGATTCTGAAGTATTATGCTAAAAACTCAATAACTTAGATTATTATTTATAGTTTTGCAGAATAGTTTCATGCAGGCATGAAAACGGGCCAGGGGTGAAAAAGGTGAGAAGGATATTATCCCTCTAGGGGGGTCCAGGGGCATGCTCTCCGGGAAGAACATTTTGAATATTCCATATTTTAAAGCATCAATCTGATGCATTTTGAGATGCATTTTTTTGCCAACCTGGGGAGAGCTGGAGAAACTTAACTTCAGCCATGAGTCAAAAATATTATGGCCTCCTTACTAAGTATTATCAGGGATGCAAACTCATCAGGTATGGAAAAGATGACAAGGACCCGAGCCCCCGACCCCACGGAATATCAGCTTTAAAATGAGGAATAACAGGATGTTAGCAGTCAAAACAACTAAAGCAGCAGGTAATAATAACAGAAACGCTAAAGAGTCACATCTAATAGAAATATATAAAAGCATTTATTTTAATTGTGGAGCAGTCAGTTTATAATTTTGGCAGCACTATTGAGCATTTTGAAAATCTATTGTCATGCCTCTGTGCAAGGCTTAGTCTTTCTATCTTTATGGCATCTGGTGTAAAGTAACTAAATTCATAAACTCAAGTACTATACTTGGGTACAATTTAGAGATACTTGTACTTTATTTAAGTATTTCAATGTTTTGCTACTTTGTTCTTCTTCTCCTCTACATTTCAGAGGTACATGGTGTACTTTGACTCCACTACATGTATTAATACCTTTAGTTACTTTACAGATGTGGATGAATGATGTGAAATCTAATCAAGTGTTGAATCAGACTTTAGTTCCACCTGGAGTAAATCCACAAGCTACCCTGCAGTATACAAAGTCATTCAAACTAGCTGCACTTTCACCAGCTTTGAGAACACTTTCATGATCAATCATTATAAAACATATCATATATATTATTCTGAAATGGACCAATCTGCACAACGACTACTTTTACTGTCGCTACTTTCACTATATTTTGATGAGAATACTTTTCTACTTTTACTTGAGGAACATTTTGAATGCAGTACTTTTACTAACAGAGTATTCCTACACTCTGGTACTTCTACTTTTACTCAAGTACAAGATCTGAGTACTTCTACTGTTACTCAAGTACAAGACCTGAGTACTTCTACTTTTACTCAAGTACAAGATCTGAGTACTTCTACTTTTAATCAAGTACAAGATCTAAGTACTTCTACTTTTACTCAAGTACAAGATCTGAGTATTTCTGCTTTTAATCAAGTACAAGATCTGAGTACTTCTACTTTTACTCAAGTACAAGATCTGAGTATTTCTGCTTTTAATCAAGTACAAGATCTGAGTATTTCTGCTTTTAATCAAGTACAAGATCTGAGTACATCTACTTTTACTCAAGTACAATATCTGAGTATTTCTGCTTTTAATCAAGTACAAGATCTGAGTACTTCTACTTTTAATCAAGTACAAGATCTGAGTATTTCTGCTTTTAATCAAGTACAAGATCTGAGTACTTCTACTTTTACTCTAGTACAAGATCTGAGTGCTTCTACTTTTACTCAAGTACAAGATCTATACTTATACCACCTCCGTTTATAGCCTATGAAAAAAAAGAAAACGAAGGCTAAAGCTAACGTTAGCAGAGAGTGACAATGTATGCAACGATAATATTGCGACAGAAAAACTTTTCAGTTTACATCACGCTCTGCCGCTCCGACAGGGAGCTCTGCTCTGAACACCTGAACGGCCCGTTCTAACAGCTGTTCACCAGCGGTCCAGTATGTACCACAGTGACTCCGGACCGCACAGTTAATATTAACGAACGCACCCGTAGGTAATGTGGCTGCTGAAGCTAGACCATCATCGCGGAGCAGCAGAGCCGACAGGCAGGAAGACTCGAGCACACAACTCGCGCTGCATTATAATATATAAAAAAAGAACACCATGCGTGTTATGATGGCACATAACAGCTCGCGGCCGCAGATTACTCCGGGTCCCTGACCCCCCCATACCCCAAAAATATTTTTATTGCAGATCTACATGAATCACACAAACGACCTATTTTGGATTCAAAACGGCGAATTTCGCCGAAAGGTGAGTGATTTTCATGCCTGTTCATGTCCGCTTACCTTAGAAACGTAAAATGCCACGGCAGTGTGCAGATGGGGAGCATGTTAGCTTAGCTTGGTAGCTTCAGCTAGCTCTGGAACTTCCAGCTCGGTGGCAGCAGGTCCCGCCTCGGCTCCGCCTCTTTGCCCTTATTTGAAGCAGGCTGGAGCAGGCGGGAGTTGAACTCTGAAGTCACTGTCGAGCCGTTAGTGGGAGAAGGGTCTAGCTGCGGCCGCGGACAGTACACGACGGTACACGATGGTACACGACACGCCCACCTGACACGACACTACGGTGGCTGAGAAGGGTCTAGCTGCGGCCGCGAAAGTTGTACTTCCAAATATGGTCAGAAGAGAGCACGTCCAACACGTGAGACGCTGACGCAAGGATATTTAAGGAGACATGGAGGTTTACAGACAACAGACAACAAACAATATGGCGCACCGAGTACAGGTAATTAACGTATTGTGGTTTTAGATATAATTACATACTATTTAGGTTCTCGTTTGTTTGTCGATGTGGCTGTTTAGCGCAGTGTACACAGCAAATTTGAAATCTAAAATTCAACACCCATGTAGTTAATTTTAACACTATGAAAGAGTTTATATTGAAACCACCAGCAAAGTGTTCAATTAACACTTTCCAAAGTGTTGACAATATAACACTATCATAGTGTTACTATACCAACACTAAGAGTGTAAGATGTGAACACCAACACTGAACACCAACGCCGATAACAACACTAACAGTGTTGGCTGCAGCTTCAATTTTACACTGTCCTGGTGTAGAATAAAACTACAGTAGTGATACATCTTCTCCCATTTAACACCTTTAAGAGTTAAACATGTACACTAATAGTGTTGCAATTGTACACTGTCCTGGTGTAGAGTAACACTACAGTAGTGATAATGTATCCCATCTAACACCTTTAAGAGTTAGAAATGTACACTGAGCTAGTGTTGAATGCACATTATACTGGTGTTGCAAATTTGCATTAGCCTCAACCCTCTGGGAGTTCAAAATGAACACTAATCTAGTGTATTGGTATTATGATGTACAACAAACTGGTGTTAAAAGTTACAATGACCAATAAATCATTCCAGATATCAGCATATGACAAGTGCATACTTCTCTTTGGTCAGTCGCTATGGGATTCTCCTGTAGAGCAAAATCAGTCATTTTCAACATTTCATTCATTTAAGTCTAAGAGACTTAGTTTTAGAACATATAAACTTAATGAACTCAATTTATGTAGAAATACAATTGCACCAACTTCATCCACACTTAACCTATACATACATGACACTTTCATGCAAAGCTATAACAAACGGATGGACAGACGTCACTAAAATGTAAAACAATGGTGTACATGACATATTGAACATGCACTCACATTTTTAGCTTGTGGACCCTGCAAAGCCTCCTCCTCTTTTCTGAAGCGTTTCAGAGTGCCACTGTAGAAATCGTTTTCACTGCTGCTTTTCGAAGTGACTGAAATAGTATCTGTGCCTGAAGCGGAGGATGAGGATGGCTCTGGAAAATAATGTCATCACACAAGAGATATTAAATATGAATATTGAAATTATATGGTCTTCCTTTGTCATGTCTATATGTAATCTACTGGTGAAGTGTTCTCAAAAATACAACAAACCCACTGAAAACCTCCATTGCAAGTATGAGTCCCAAAGTCGTTGTCCACAAGAGCGCACTCTACTTGGGACCAATACTTACACAGCAATGGTGGTTTTTAGTCTAGCAAAAGCTTAAGAACAAGGCTTTCAACAAGAACCCCAAGTAAGTACAACATTATTTATTTTCACTAAATCAGTTGAGTATGCCTGTACCCATGCACGTGTCAATCACACCACACATTTGATTCTTATAAACAATACTTTACCTTTTAAGATAGTATTTTTTATAGCAATGAAATGTGTGCTGTGCTTGACACTTGCATGGGGATAATCAGCATACAATACAATTGAGAAATGTAAAATAGACCCTTTTCTCAGCAGCCATGTTGACATGCTGCGTAAACAGAGATGTAATTTAGGATGTAGAAAGGCCAGGGCCCTGATAATATGCTGTCTCACTGGAATGGCTGTGACACAATAGATCGGGCCAACATTTATTTGATCTATTACACCTGTGTTTACCCTGCTATGACGTCAACATAGCTGTTGAGAAAAGGGTTTATTGTCGTCACTCACCACCACTGTCATTCAGTTCATCTTTGATGACAAAGCATATTCCACTGGTAGTGAGTAGATCTGGAAATGCGTAGTCGTCCACTTCTGTGCCAGTCTCATCCTCCACTGATAAGATGTTGTCCACAGGGATGGAAAACCTCTCTTTCACTAAAAGGATTGAAGACCAAATATAAGCTTAAACCATTCACTCACACACACACACACACACACACACACACACACACACACACACACACACACACACACACACACACGGGGGGAAACTGCCTCAACAGTGCATCAAAATGGTGGAATGAGCTCCCCATTGACATCAGGACAGCAGATAGCTTACACCCCTTCCGGCGCAGACTGAAAACTCATCTCTTTCGACTCCACTTCGAGCGATAAAACTATTAACAAAGCACTTATATACTAATAAAGGGCTGGCTTATCTAAAGCCAGTTGAGTAGCACTTGAAATGTTTATGCTCTATGAAGCCTGATGTACTTATATGATTCTGTTTCTATTTTGTTGGTCGAACGCACTTATTGTAAGTCGCTTTGGATAAAAGCGTCAGCTAAATGCAATGTAATGTAATGTCCATCTAATGTAACAGTAGGTTAATGAGGGTGGATCGCAAACTTCCCCTCTGTGGGACTAATCATGGTATTCTGATTCATATGCATAAAGTGGTTTACTTGCCTTCAGTGATGAAGATGTCAAAACAAGCTTCTGGAATTTTGGTGTACTTCTTTTGGTTTCGGTATTGCACTTTGACTATCATCTTCAGCTGGAGAGAAGAGCAAGAGCCCTATATGGGTAAAATGGAGATACACAACATTTGTTATAAGTTATTAGATTTTTCACATGATGCATCACAACTTCCCCTTCTTAAGCAAGCAAATACTCAAATTGTGTAAGGGTGGCATAATATAAATTGGAACTGTCTTTAGATAAATAAATTCTACTTTATGCTATGTTCTTTTATTTTTGTATCTTTAAGCTGAGAGGCATGACATACTTTTCGGGACCAAATTAACCACAGTGTTGGTGTGTTGCAACCCAGTCTCGCGGCATTTTGTGTTATAAAAAAAGTAATCTATTGATTCGTGTTCACCAACACGATTTCCCCATTTTTTTCGTGTCACACAGAACGACTTTGAAAGCAATGTAAATAATAACAAATTAGTAGGAAAAAGAGATTTTAAAAACAAATACAGATTTCAGTATTCTGGCACAGACCGATTTTAGAAGCAATGCATTTGTATTGGTAATATGTTTCGTGCCTGCACCAAATAATAACAAATTACAAGGAAAAAAAGATGACAAAAAATACAGATTTCAGTATTCTGAGCCTCTGAGACATTTATTTTCCTCCGACATTATACCATTTAAAATAAAAGGGTTAGGCCAAGGGTAAGATATTGAGTAAGAAAATGTTTTTATGAACCACACAGCTTCTAGTCTTCCAAGAAAAAAAAAATCGTTCTGTGTGACACAAAACAAATGCGAAAATCGTGTTTGTGAACACGAATCAATAGATTAAATGTATGCCATGAGACTGGGTTGCAAATATTCTTAGCAAGCTAGTTAATATTATTAGCTACCACAAACAACTACAATTATTTTCAAGGGAAATTAACTAATGTTAGCTAACTGGGGAACAAATTCAATTAAATGTAACGTTATCTAGATAAAGTATCCTCACTCACTGCATGCAGTGCTGTTGTCGAGGCCACACAAGAGGGCTGCTTCCGCACGGAGCAGAAGAACACGTGCTAGAAAGGAAAAGGAGCCAATTAGCCAAAAACTTTATTACTGTACATACACTTAAATAATTTCACTAATGCAACGTAGATAACTTACAGTCACGCGGTCTGTCGAGACCACACGGTCGAAACCTGCGGGGACTGATGGCTGCTTAGGTGACACTGAGATAGTGCTAGAAAGGAAATTGGAAGAAAAAAAGTTGTTAGCGAAGTCGGCTAACTATACCGATAAGGACCGACACCAGAACCTCTTAGCTAGCTAGCTGTCGAACTAACGTTAGACATGTGCAATAAGTTGGTGTTCGTAATGACATAATAGTATGTAACATAGCTAATGTTATCCAATTTGACATCCGTGTCTAATTCGACAGCCAGCTAGCTAACGTTTAGCAAGCAGGTGCACGGCCAGTACAGACAAATATTCTTAGCAAGCTAGTAAACATTATTAGCTACCACACACACAACTGTAACGTTATTTTCAAATTAAGTAATGTTAGATAATTGGGGAACAAATTAAATGTAACGTTATCTAGATAACTTACCACTGACTGCAGTCTGTCGAGGGCGAGGCCAAGCGATCACACTTGCTGCAAGACGGACTGATGGCTGCTTCCGTTAGACGGAGACTTGACGGAGAACATGCTAGAAAAGGAAAAGGCGGCAATTACCGAACAACTTTTTTACGGACACTAGAGCTTGTTAGCTCGCTGTCGAACTAACGATAGACATGTGCAATACATTGGTCTTCGTAAAGATTACATTTTATGTTACATATCTAACGTTAATTCGACATCCATATCTAATTTGACAGTTAGTTTAGCAAGCAAGCATTGAATGTATGGTCTGTGCACCTGCACCTGACAGTCAAATAGTAATAATTAGCAAGCTAGTAATGAAAACAATACATTTACAATTACGCTACCTACCACACACAACTGTATTTTCAAGCAAAATCAATGTAAGCTATCTGGGGAACAAATTATGAAACGTAGCGATAACTTACCGTCACGGACTGCGGTCTCTCGAGACTGAAGGTTGCATCAAAAAGATGGCGGAGATCTAAATAATTTCACGCACATCACGTAAAAGTACCCGGATTGAGGGAACACACTATCCGTCTTTAAATATGTTTAACACCATGATCCAACCCTCTACTATATAGTGTTTTAACAACAGGTGGTGTTAATCATGTTAAATGTAACGCCAAAACCACAACACTTTTCCCCCCGAAAAGCTCTAACACCAGGATTTTCACACTGGCGAATTTGCTGTGTAATTGTGTTTATTTTGCTATATATATATATATATATATATCTTATTATTAATACATCATTGGAACGGTACCTCCAGTATGCCTACATGACAAGCATTTTTATAATATACAGTAAACATATCTTTGACTTATTGCAAAATTATAAAATGAAATTCACCCCTGCTGTCATTTAAAGTGTATAACCCCTGATGCATGTGATTTTATAATATTACATATGACTTCTTTATACCATCTTGTCTTATCAGTGAGATGGAACTTTGTTCTCATGACCTCGCCAAGAACATGAGTGAGGAAGCGCACCAAAGGCTGAAGGACTTGTGAAAGATTCCGAGGAGTTTTTAAATAGGCTTTAAACTCCTGCAGGTCAATATTTGTTTAAGTTGACCAGCTCTGATTTTCCATATGATGTTCTGTTCAATAAATGTTCATTGAGGAAAACGGTATCAGTGTCTTATTTTATATACATCACAGTGAATGCTGAACTTGTCGGACCATATACTGTAGTTGAAAGTACACAATGAAACACTGGCTTGCTTGTATCAAATCAATACAATTCCCACATGCCCTACCCCGGAACCTGCGGTCTTCAGACTCTGGCCCACCGCACCAACCTGCGATCCTTCGGGAAGAGAGCCTTCAGTATGGCAGCCCCCACTCTCTGGAACGCTCTCCCTGCGGAGATCTGCAACATCCCCACGCTTGACGCCTTCAAAAGGGCCCTCAAGTCCCATCTGTCTGCCAAGGCCTTTGGCCCCAAATCTATTTGTTGTTTTGTTCTTCTTTTTAAAGCGACCTTGGGTCTCATGAAAGGCGCTATATATATCTTATTATTAATACATCATTGGAACGGTACCTCCAGTATGCCTACATGACAAGCATTTTTATAATATACAGTAATGAGATGTCAACCATCAAAATGGGATAAGGGGTTCCAAGGGGTTCTCAAACGGATAGGTTATTAATTTATTTGCCTAACAGTTGCTTAAAATGCTACAATAACATGCCATGTACGGTCTCTCAGCCACCGTAGGCGGCGTAGTAGGGGGCGTGTCGTGTAGTGTCGTCAATTCGCTTTTCATCTGCCATGCCTCTCAGCCACCGTAGTGTCGTGTCAGGTGGGCGTGTCGTGTACCATCGTGTACTGTCCGCGGCCGCAGCTAGACCATATTGGTTAGTGGCCGACTCCGCCTACTAAGGGCTTCTCGGCAACTATGCAGAATCCTATGGGTGACGACACGGACCCTACGTCCATTTATATATACAGTCTATGGGTGCAGCACATTACCTGCTTGGCGAAGTCAGACAGAGAGGAAGTTGTAGCCGATGTCCGGTGCGTTCATTGTCATCGGATAGTTATCGGTAGCATGGTGTTCACTTACTACGTGATCGCACAACGTAACGTACAGTAATTCCACAAACACATACATGGATTAACATCGATTTAGCTGGGCCAACAAAAATAAATAAATGAATGAATCTACTGGTTTCATAATTTGAACCAAAAGTGGTGCATTTTGCACTATTTTTTATTTATCTTTATTTATTTTCTATTTATATTATGTTGCACTGTTGGAGGAGCTCGGGATCTAAGATTTTAAATGCCAAAATTACACTGTAGCTAGCACCTGATAACAAAAACCCTTGAACCTTAGGCGCATTCACACCGCAGTACTTTTCCCACAAAGGTTCATGAGAACTTAGTTCATGAGAACTCTTTAGTTCTCATGAACTAAGTACAGATCGCGTTCACACCGGAATAAGTCCCTGGGGGTGGATTAGGCAAATGAAGCCGCTGACGTCACTTCTTCTTCTTCTGCTTTGAGTTTATTGGCAGGCCGCAAACCACTTCACGGCGTATACTGCCACCTGAAGTCCCCGGCCGGAAGTCCCCGGAGTTGGGGACTGTAGTGGCTGCTGGGACTCCCAGCTGCTTCTACTGAAGCCTTCCGAGTAAATCGCCAGAACGCCGACACCTCCTCATCTCCACCGCTCCCATGTTTTATTTTGTGTTGCCATAAGTTAGTCTCTCTGCGCTGGGCTAATGCTAATAATGCTAATGCGAGGATAATAAAATGGCGGCTTCACAAAACTTTTTGGGAGTTTTACGGGGCGTGGTTTGCAATCCGCCCAGCCAATCAGACATAGGAACCTTTTTCTCCCACGAAAGTCCCTGCTCTCTAGCAGGGACGGAAAAGGGGGTGAAAAGGTTCTCATGAACTAATTTTAGTTCCGGCTCTTTTTGGTGTGAACGCGACAAAAGAGTTCTCATGAACTAAGTTCTCATGAACCTGTGGGAAAAGTACTGCGGTGTGAATGCGCCTATTGAACCTTAGTGGTGTTTATTTTTCACGGAGTTCAGTTGCTAAGCGATCACACAACGTCACGTCCGGTATTTCCACAACAACACAAATGGATTAACATCGATGTAATACCAAGCGGCAAACTCTGGGGAACAGCCGGGACTCCAATACGAAAGTGCCACACACTGCAGTTCATACATGGGCCGCTAGGGACTGGCTGCAGAAAGGAGCAATTTCCATAGACCCCCATGTTAAAATGCCCAACTTTACAGCAGAAAAAAACATGTTTCTACCCATGGATGCAATAAATATTATTATCGATATAGTTAGATTCCACCTTCATGATTATGAATCTGTGAGTGAATTGTTTTCTAACACGACCCTTTTATTTATATTAGGTCTTAAAGTTGTTGCATACATTAGGGCGTGGTCACTTTGATGGACATGTACATGCCTCACTGTCAGCTAACAGCAACTTGTCCACTCTGCTAGGCTACAACCATAGAGGCTACAACGTTAGTTAGTCATAGTACTGTACTTGACCCTTTAGCTTTAGCCGTGTTCGTGGTGATTGTGCCTTTTAGGGAATATTGTTACAAATACCAGACAATTATAATGTTGTGCTGTGCGCTTGAATGTACTAACAGAACTTCCAAGAAGTCTAAAATGATAATAGTATACATGTTAACCCCGTTCGCAGGTGTTTGTGTGCTTGGTAGCTTAGCTTGTTACTTATTAGCCAGCTAAGGACGTAACCCTTTGTGCATACATATACATTTTAGTTTATGATTCAGCCTTGGGTAAGACTTTTATAGGCTATGGCTATGACGCCCATAATGCTAAACGGGAGCAAATGTTAATAGGGGACCAAATTATCCCAGTGGTGGGCGTCCCGGAGCTAGCCCACTGCGGCTCCGTTAGGTCCGGGCGGTGGAGTCCGTCGTTATAACTGGAGATCAAGGAATGCAGCGAAACGCAGACTTGGTTCGCCTGCTGTAGTATTAGCTAAATAAATTATGTTGAACAAGGCTTATTAAGCTGAACATCGCCACAATTGTTCTGCTATGTATCGGTACTTCTTTTCTTAACGTGTGAATGACAAGCATTAAGAATAACAAAATATAGCTAATTCTCTTGCAGATTGTCTCATTTGATTATGAATGTAACGTTTATATCGGGGAACTACACTGTTAGCAGTAACTTGGTATGCATGTATTTCATGTTAGCTTAGCTTCTTAGCCTGAGCTAGCTCTGTTTACTTCCAGTTCGGAGGCAGCAGGTCCCGCCTCGGCTCCGCCTCTTTGCCCTTATTTGGAGCAGGCGGGATTAGACTCTGACGTTGCTGTCAAGCCGTTAGTGGCCGACTCCGCCTACTAAGGGCTTCTCGGCAACTCTGCAGAATCCTATGGGTGACGTCACGGACACTACGTTCATTTATATATACAGTCAATGTGTAATACATTAATGTAGCCTTTGTTTCTGCTAAAAGAGGTGTCGACCAGCTAGGGCCACAAGAAAATCGTCGAAATCGAGTGTGACGATTACAAAATAAATTTAAAACATCTAATTTTGACAATAAAAACCGACCAATAGGCGCGGTAGAGCATTTGCTTGGCACTTCCGGGTATTTCTCCACTGGTTGGGCCATGTTAACAATACCGTGTAACTGTCACGTTTGAAGGGACGAAACCGTGACATATTCACGTCTCCCAGCATGGTAAATCGTCACATGTTCACGTCTTGCCGTGATACCGGGTTGCCCTAAACATTGTTTTCACCCACTGTAACATGTTTACCCCAAATAACTCTTTCAGGAAACCATTTACACTATAAAAGAACGTCCCCATATATTCTCCATCATTTTAAATCTCACTGTTATTTAGAACATTGGTAACTTTTGTGACTGGATATATCTGTTCAATGTCGCCACAATCTGCTGGGGAATTTTGTTCATAGAGTTTGTACGTACACAGCCTGTTTCTACTGTAATAATTTTTCAATAATTTTGCTCAGGTCACCGGTCGGTTGTCCATAGTCTTAACAGGGGGTGTTTCTGGTACAGACTAAAACATGGATCCAGTGTATTTGGAGATTCCCCTCATTTGTAAATCCCCATCACTTAAAGGTGGGGTAGGTAAGTTTGAGAAACCGGCTCGAGATACACTTTTTGTTATATTCCATGGAATGCTCTTAACATCCCGATAGCAATGAATATCTTAAGTGCTTTGACAAAAAATCCATAAAACATTTTAATCTGTGGAAGCCGTAGTACTGTAAAAAGCACAACCAATCATTTTAGCCGGCCCGGCTGAAGTAACTGGATGGCCTACCTGCCTGTCAGCCTTCCATCTGTGCACAAACTTATCTCATGCCTCATTGGTCATGTGCGCGTTCCTGTGTGTTGGAGGAGGGGCTCTGTAAGGAAGTAGCAGATTTCTTCCGGCTGTGTACTTTCAAATTCTAGCGCACTCGAGCTGGTTTCTCCAAAATTACCTACCCCACCTTTAAATATCCCGATCACTTAAACCCATCTCATCATTTGGTACAAGATCTGATTATAACCGCCTCACCTTTGGGAACGAGTATTTCTAACTCCTCCTCTTGTTGCTCAGCTGATCTTTTGGCTCTGGGGATAAGTAAAAGTCTCTGAAACACAGCTGGAGTTTTGTTAGTGATGTGGGCATTCTCTATGAGTGAACTAATGGATCCATGTCTTACATGATATTGTACTCCCCATCCAACCAGAAATGTGCCAAATGTAATGAACACAATCAACAATGCTATCCTGACTCTTATCCCTAGGGGACCCCACAATTGCTTTGGCTTTGTTCTTGACATCATCTCTATTTTATCCATGGTTGTGTCAGTTACAGAATTTAAATGATGAGTACAAAAATAACGTAATAGGTTTTCACTTTAGTGTACTAGCTATACAAATTTGAAGACAATTCGTCTTTTGAGCTGTTTCTATCTTTATCTTATTTCTATTTATGGTTTTGTTCCAGCTCTGCCAAATCAGTCCTAACTCCCAATAATGTTCTGGAAGTTGCCAGTGAAGGGTGACATTGTGTGAGGTGGTGTCAATTTGCTCCTTTTTTCTTTACCTTTAAACCGGAGCGCGTGTGAAGTTCGTTACAACTTGTCACGGTTCCGACCACCGGGATCAGCCCACTGTCTTTTGTGAACTTTCACCCTCACCCAATCACTTGGCCGAACAGGAGTCTCTTCTGGTGTCTCGTCTGGTATCTCTGTAGTTTTCCTAGCCTGCGTAGACAAAACTTGGATAATATTACTCAGAGTTCGGACATATTCATGCACTTCTATTCATCTAATATCTAAAACTGGACCACTCCCTCCTTGGAGAAGGCCCAAGCTTCGGCATACCTTTTGTCGTTATGAGATCTATTATTAACTCCATGTTATTATTTATTAACTACAACGTCACTGAAATCAACATATCTGTATAATCATGACACTCCCTCCTTTGAGCATAACATGCTCAATTAATATTGCAATGATTACCCTATTCTGAACAGGACATGCAAAACCCATAGCGTTGTATTAAATAAATATAAATTCTCCGTGTACCCACAAGGCGTACAAAAATGTTGTGCGATGTATCGTTTTCTGATGGGATAAATGCATATTCACAAAAAATCTGCCATTAGCACTAAAATAGTTTACATGTTGGTTGTTCAATAATGGCTTTTGTCATGGTATTACATATGCATCATTGTTGCTGCGAAAAACAATACCCCAGGTGTCGCTAATGCGTCTTAACAGCTCTAGGACTAGAGGATTGGTTGATACTGCTGAACTAACATGATAAAATAATATTTCTCTAAACTAGAGGGAAAATACGAACTATTCTCACAGAGGGTGACATGCATGAAGGGCTGGTGCCCCTCACTCAAAATGAGATATTGCCTTACGCACTACATTATAAATCAGCAAAGTCATTTAAACATAAATAAATAAAGACTGATTATTGAAACTGTTGTAAAAACCCTACAACTTCTTCATACAAGCCCTCAATCAGTGTTATGTTATTTAGTTTGCAGCTCATGCCTTAAAACAGATACTTCAGACCGATTATAAAATTGTGTTTATGAGAAAAATGTAATCTGACTCCATCTATCACATAATTGTTTGACTAAAAAACTATACTTCCACTAACAATAAATGAAGTTCCCATTTAAACATAGCCCTGGT
The DNA here is from genome assembly GCA_028583405.1 of Pogonophryne albipinna. NCBI lineage: Eukaryota > Metazoa > Chordata > Actinopteri > Perciformes > Artedidraconidae > Pogonophryne > Pogonophryne albipinna. The sequence continues at coordinate 51,437 of JAPTMU010000520.1, read as the reverse complement.
CTTCTGACGGGGTCTATCTATGTACTGGCTGGAAAATGTTGTGTCAGTCTCTGCCGCTCCGTCTCTGTTCTCCCGCTAACAGTCACTCTCTAGTTCTGCTGGGTTCTTGTTGACTTCTTCACTGGTTTGAGACAAGCGACCCTATCGGACACCTCCCTTTGTAGCCAGACTTCACCACAGCAGAATCGAGTTTCTGTTTTTAGGTCTCAACAGCTCCACGTCAGGTGTATCGTCGCCCCTTGAACTGCAGTCGGTGTAAACAGGAGGACTTGGTAAGGAACCTCCGTCTTGGGCGAGGACAAGGTTTTCGTCTTCATGTTTTGGGTGAAAAACCATTGTCTTGACCTCACTAGCTGTGTGGACACAATAGTTTTCTGTGTGGGGGAACAACATCACTCGTAATGTCTTTTCCTTCTCATAATTACAAAAATAGTCTGCTAAATGTTCTACTATGTTTTAATCTTCTTCTACTAATCTGTGGATGCTTTATATTTAAATGCAATATGCTACTCACTATTTTTTTTAAATAACATTCAACCTCTCCCTCCTGTGGCTCAATGTAGCTGGATTTCAAAATACCTTTCTGGGCTGAAGATGCATCACCTGGTGGTCTGGCCCTCTGAGCTTCCTTATTGTTGTGGATATCGCTCAGTGGGGCAATCTCTGGCCAAATGTCTACAATCTCCACATATGAAGCAGCCATCATCCCTTCTTCCTCTTGGCTCTTTATGTTCTGCTTCCATTCTTTAGCTGAGTTCTTCCATTCTTCTGTGGAGTTCCTCCTTCAGCTGGTTGACTTCACCAGATAGGAGTCTTACGTCATACTCCAAGTCTTAGACACGTGTAGCTGTGGGGAGACCGTCCAACTCCAATACTTCTCCTATAGGGGCTTGGTGAAAAGGGTTGTTCTCTGATATGTCGGAAAGAGTCACTTTGGTCAGACTTGGATTCTGCTTTGGAGTGCCTCTTCTGTTATTCCTTCTGTGTCTTCCTTTACTGGCAGATCTGCCGCTTCTACCACATGTATGCTGTTTGTCAATCCTTGACTGGCATATTTTAGGTGGAGTAGCAGACTTGTAACTGTCGTTTTTCTTTTTTCAGCTTTGTTCATAGCGCTTTTTTCAGGTCCATACCAAGAGAGTCGTCTGGTGTTGATCCAAGCAAGAATGCTGGTGTAGGTATCTTTCATTCTCATATGCACTTACAGCTTTTCTATGGGCTTTCATTGGTCCAGGTTGATCATCTGCTGGAATCAATCGTCGTGTTTGCCACTGTTTCAACAATTCCTGTATTTGGTTCCATACCTTCTGTCTATCATTTGGATTTGTTGTAGCACCTGATCTGACGTTTACCCTCTCCTTGATATCTGCAGTTGAGCCTGGCACTGTGAGTGCTCCTAACTTATTGTATTTTGGTGACATATTTCTTAAATACTTGGATCAAATTATTAAGTTATCAAAGATGAATTACGTTTTTTTTATTTATTCATTTTTAAATTTGTATGTTTTTTTTGTTGTTTTTTTTAAACAGAATTTGGAAAACTACATTTAAAATGTTGAAATTATGGAAATTTTAAAATCAGAATTTTTTTAAAACAAAAAGATGAACTGTGTATGGTTTTGACATTGAAATATGAAAATAGAAATATGGTGAAAATTCAAATCTGCTGTGTACAGTCTATACTCAAGTGTATGAAATTATGCAAATGTAAAACTGTGTTAACTTCAGTGTTGTGCTAGTTACTGAAAACCAGTAACTAGTTACCATTACTAGTTACTTCATTTCAAAAGTAACTCAGTTACTTTACTGATTACTTACACCAAAAAGTAATGCGTTACTGTGAACAGTAACTTTTTAGTTACTTAAAAAAAGGGCTCCCATTAATGCCCTTATAGCCTTTTTTTCAGTACTGTTATTGCATTGGAGAATAATACAATCTGTTGATCAACTTGACATGCATTATATGCAATATGGATTGTATCGATATTAGCTGGCTTTCCATTTTTGTATATTCTTTCTCCAGGTAGTTGGAAAACGTTTTCCGTCCCATATGTCGTGTGCCGCCCGGACATGGTATCATGCTAACTAGCTCCCTGAAAGTGGGTGACTCCACTGTAGCAATAGCCTGCATGTGTTCTACAACATACCGTGCAATGGCTTTATCGACTTTTCCCTGGCTAGCAGTCCCTCGGTTAAAATCCAGCCGCTGTTGCTTAGGTGGAGGTGGAGTGGCGTCGGATGAGTCTGGGTCTGTGGTCTTAGCTACTAGCTTCGTCCCAGCATGTTGTTTCTGCAGATGTTTCAACAGATTTGAATTGCTGTTTTGGGCAGTAGATAGGCTCTTTGACCCGCAAGACACAACTTACATTTAACTAAAACGTTATTTTCTTTGTGCTCGACAAAAGTGAAATAGTGAGAATATCTCCAGGCGGAGAAACTCGACTTGAGCTCCGCCGCCGCCATGATAGTCTTGTTAGTAAACACAAACACAGCACGTCTCCGCATGTGACACAGGAAGTATCTAAGTACATTTACTCAAGTACTGTACTTAAGTACAGTTCTCATCTCTGTTCGCCTCGCTGTTGGCGCCGCTCACCAACGTCTGGGAGCCGAGACTATATAAAAAAAATAAAGGAGTAACGCACCATGTAGTAACGGTAACTGAGTTACTGAATTTAAAAAATAATGCGTTAGAGTACTAGTTACTGCCAAAAATAACGGCGTTACAGTAACGCGTAACTTTGTAACGCGTTAGTCCCAACACTGGTTGACTTCAATAATATGGTGTTTGAATATTCTCCAGTCTAGGTTGAAAGATAATTATGTAAGGTTTCTCATTCTAAAATTAGGAACCACTTTGTAATTCTATCTGTGTGTGATGAAGTATGTGTTCATTTATAACACTTGAAATTAAACTTCAGCATATAATTGTATCTCTACCTAAAATGTGTTGTATTTATACGTTTTTACTCCTTGGCTGTGTAACAATTCTGTACAACCAGCAGAGTGCGCTGTTGTAATTTTCAGCTTCATCTACCTGAGGTAGCTATTGTAAAACTGACTTCTATGTAGGGTTGGGTATCGTTTGAATTTCCACGATTCCGATTCTACTTTTCGATTCCGGTTCTTAACGGTTCTCAATTCCGATTCTTTGAGGGGCAGGGTAAAAAAATGATACATGCTTCTTCCACCAAAAAAAATTACATTTATTCGAGAGACTTTTACACAGGTTAGTTTACAGTAATATTCACATTAATGAGTCTGTTTATATTCACTACTATGTAACTGTAACCTGAGAACCACTGAAGAGTGCAACAGTCCAACTTTTAAAGAACAGTTCTTGTTGAGAAAAACCAGCATATCTGCCTTCTCAGGCATACCGGGAAGAAATGTTTGAACATTTTAAAGCAAAATGCTTCAATCTGGTGCACTTTAAGCAGAATTACTAGAGACTAGATCTAGAGGGTACAACTCTAAACACCCATATGAAAAAGATCGGTTTACATTTTAATAATTAAATAAGTATGTGAACATAACCAATAACCTACCATAGCCAATAACAAATACATGTATCGTATTTTATTTTTGTTGTTCATTCATATCTTATTTTACTTTTTTATTTATGCATATTTTTTTATCTCTCCAGTTTAAAACGATATGTCTGGTTTACTGTCCTATAGTATACATTGGAATGATTTCAAACCTGTTTTATCCCAATAATTATAAAGGAGTGCCTTGGATGTGTTTACATAAATTGTGATCAAAACGTTTGAGACCCACTGAGATAACTTAGACTAAAGTGAACTATCTAAACACTCAGAGTCCTTTACCTCACTGAGCTGTAGTTATCAGCCTCAGTCTGACTGGAGAGGACTCTCCCTCCACATCATTGTAGAAACATCTTCTTCTTCCGTTAGAGCAGCTAGCACCAGATGCTAATAACAACAGCGCGTACCGGTGCACCCTCCCTTTCTCCCTCGCTCGCTCCCACGCTCACTCGCACGTTGGCTGTGAGCTGCGGGTGCCAGATAAGCCAACATCCCACATTTTCATCACTTACAGCGCCCATCGTACAGGGCGAATGAAAAGTAACCGGGATGAAAAGGGTGTTACATTTACTTAATTATGAATAATGTTACATCAAGGCCGAAAATTAGGATGAGCCCCAACGGTCAAACATTTTTTTTTTCCTCCCAGAGCTGTCAGCGCAGCGCCTCCACAGATCTGGCGCCCTAGGCGAATATCTATAACGCCAGTGCGATGGGCCGGCCCTGGTCTCAGGTTACGCTGTAGGAGGTGTAGGTGGGTACAACCATAGATATATATATAAACACGTGTTTATAATATATATCTATGGGTACAGGGTACAACGCTACATTTCCCGCCGCAGTCATACAATAGGCTACGGAGAGCGGCGAGAAACATTTCCTCAGGCATCGAAAAGCGGAACCGAAATTCACATTTCTAAATGATGCCGTTGGAATCGAAATGTTGGAACCGGTTCCGGTTCGGAACCGGTTCTCGGTACCCAACCATACTTCTATGTGACAAGAAGAAGCTTATCTTTCTTAAAAATATCTTTCAAATGTGAAGAAAATTACAATATGGTTAAACAATATAGCATAAAACCGCCAAAACACAGAAATACTTCAAAAATCAGATTGGAGAGCTTAAGATCCAATGTCTGAGAACACACTGCACCATAGAAAATACAATAATCCTTCTTTACAAACACCAAACTCCAACTCCAATATGTATAGATAACCTGATTTAGCAAAATGAACTATTTTCTAATTCCAACTGTGACACAAGAAGAATGATTTGTTCTTCACAAGATGGAGGTCAGAAAAATGACTTGGCCTCATGGGAGTGAGAACGAACAAAGGAGTCCTTTGAATTTGCATTTCACAAAATGTCGACTGACATGTGCTCTCGTTCCTCATGGGTTCAAAACAAGATGGATACTGATTTTTCAACCCCTGACCTGAAGAACTAAGTGTCACGATTCTCATGTTATGTCACGCTTGTAGTTTTGTATGTTTGTGTGTTTGCTGTCATGTTTTCCTCCTGGGTTATTGTCTGGTCCTTTTCCCTGTGTTTTTCCTCCCTGTCGTTAGTTGTCTGATTGTGTTCACCTGTTGTCCTTGTGTTTCTCCTCCCCTGCCCGGCTGTTTCTCGTCTCGTGATTACCCCTCCCTGTATTTAGTCTTGTCTCTTCCTGTGTTCAGTGTTGGTTCGTCTTTTGTTGGTGACTGAGTTCACCGGTGAGTGTTCTGTTTTGTCTGTATTAATTTCATTATCCTTGAAATAAAGGTTTATCAGAGTTATCTGCATTTGGGTCCTGCTTCCTTCACTCAACCGTGACAGTACGAACCAAACAGAAATGGACCCAGCAGATGATCCATTTGAGGTGGAACTACAACTTTTTTCCTTTTATTTGGCTGGCTGCCATGATTGGTGGAAGGGAGCGTTCAGTGTTCTGCAGAAGGAGGCCGCTCTGGTAGAGGCGCACCGGTTGGCTATGGAGAAACCAGACTTGGTGAGATTCTTACCTGGCTGGATTTTGAACTTCCTCTGGGTGTGTGATTTCCAGCCTGCTGACTACAAACGTCTCGGTGTGTTCCGTCTGGAGTCAACCAGTGCTTCTGCCCCAGTTCCTGCTCCTGTCCAGGAGTCGTTTTCTGGAACTCGTCGGGCTTTTGAAGGTCCACGGAGCCTTCAGGCGGCTTCTAAGAGAAGGAGTCGCAAGTCCAGGCTAGCGGCTCCGGCCCCAGCAGCCATGGCCCCTGCTACAGAACCGGCCCACACAGCCATGGTTCCAGGCCCAGTCCTGGCCCCAGCAGCCATGGCTCCGGCCCCAGCAGCCATGGTTCCGGCTTCAGTACCGGCCCCAGTAGCCATGGTCCCAATTCCAGTTTCGGCTCCAGGACTGGCTCTCCGGCCAACGCCAGCTACCCGTGTCCTGTCGGCGTACCGGCCGACTCCAGCACCTCGTCTCCTGTTGGCTCTCCAGCCGACGCCAGCTCCCCGAGTCCTGTCGGCGTACCGGCCAACGCCAGCTCCCCGAGGCCTGTCGGCGTACCGGCCGACCCCAGCTCCTCGTCTCCTGTTGGCTCTCCAACCAACGCCAGCTACCCGTGTCCTGTCGGCGTACCGGCCGACTCCAGCACCTCGTCTCCTGCTGGCTCCCCAGCCGACGCCAGCTCCCCGAGTCTTGTCGGCGTACCGGCCGACTCCAGCACCTCGTCTCCTGCTGGCACTCCAGCCGACGCCAGTTCCCCGAGTCCTGTCGGCGTACCGGCCGACTCCAGCACCTCGTCTCCTGCTGGCTCCCCAGCCGACGCCAGCTCCCCGAGTCTTGTCGGCGTACCGACCGACTCCAGCACCTCGTCTCCTGCTTGCTCTCCAGCCGACGGCAGCTCCTTGTGTCCTGTCGGCGTACCGACCGACACAAGTTCCCTCTCAAGTCCCCTCTCGAGTCTCCTCTCGAGTTCCCTCTCGAGTCACCTCCCGAGTTCCCTCTCGAGTCACCTCCCGAGTTCCCTCTCCAGTCCCCTCTCAAGTCCCCTCTCGAGTCCCCTCTCAAGTCTCTTCTCGAGTCCCCTCTCGAGTCCCCTCTCGAGTCCCCTCTCCAGTCCCCTCTCCAGTTCCCTCTCGAGTCCCCTCTCCAGTTCCCTCTCAAGTCTCCTCTCCAGTTCCCTCTCAAGTCCCCTTTCGAGTTCCCTCTCAAGTCTCCTCACGAGTCACCTCTCAAGTCTCCTCACGAGTCACCTCTCAAGTCACCTCCCGAGTTCCCTCTCAAGTCACCTCCCGAGTTCCCTCTCGAGTCACCTCCCGAGTTCCCTCTCGAGTGTCACCTCCCGAGTTCCCTCTCGAGTCACCTCTCGAGTCCCCTCTCGAGTCACCTCTCGAGTCACCTCTCGAGTTCCCATTCAAGACACTTCTCAAGTCACCTCTCGAGTTCTCTCTCAAGTCCCCTCTCGAGTCCCCTCTACAGTTCCCTCACGAGTTCCCTCTCAAGTCTCCTCTCCAGTTCCCTCTCAAGTCCCCTTTCGAGTTCCCTCTCAAGTCTCCTCTCGAGTCATCTCTCAAGTCCCCTTTCGAGTTCCCTCTCAAGTCTCCTCTCGAGTCCCCTTTCAAGACAATTCTCAAGTCACCTCTCAAGTCACCTCCCGAGTTCCATCTCGAGTCACCTCCCGAGTTCCCTCTCGAGTCACCTCTCGAGTCACCTCTCGAGTCACCTCTCGAGTTCCCATTCAAGACACTTCTCAAGTCACCTCTCGAGTTCCCTCTCAAGTCACCTCTCGAGTCCCCTCTCGAGTCTCCGTTCAAGTTCCCGCTCAAGATCCCTCTCGAGTCTCCACTCAAGTCCCTACTCGTGTGCCGTGGGAGGTGCTGCTGGGGGTCCTGCCAACCTTGTGTCTTGTGCCGTTGGAGGTTCCGCTGGGGGTCCTGCCAACTCTATGTCCTGTGCCGTTGGAGGCCCCGCCGACTACTCTCCTGCCGGGGGTCCTGCCAGCCGTATTTCCTGTGCCGTTGGAGGTCCCGCCGACTACTCTTCTGCCGGGGGTCCTGCCAACCCTATGTCCTGTGCCGTTGGAGGTCCCGATGACTGCTCTCCTGCCGGGGGTCCTGCCAACCCTGTGTCCTGTCCCGTTGGGTGTCCCGCCGACGACTCTTCTGCCGGGGGTCCTGCCAGCCCTATGTCCTGTTCCGTTGGAGGACCCGCTGAGAGTCCTGCCAATCCCATGTCTTGTTCCGTTGGAGGTCCTGCCGTTACCTTTCTCGCCGAGGGTCCTGCCAACTCCTGGTCCTCTTCCGTGGGGGATCCTGCCAAAGCCTGTCCCACCGACACCGGGTCCTGCCCGGCCTCCGGAGCTGTCCCGTCAGCGCCTTCCTGCCCGGCCTCCGGAGCTGTCCGGTCTTCGCCCTCGAGCCCGGCCCCCTGAGAGCCGCGGTCTTCGGCCTCGAGCCCGGCCCCCTGAGAGCCGCGGTCTTCGGCCTCGAGCCCGGCCCCCTGAGAGCCGCGGTCTTCGGCCTCGAGCCCGGCCCCCTGAGAGCCGCGGTCTTCGGCCTCGAGCCCGGCCCCCTGAGTGCTGCGGTCTTCACCCTCATGCTCGGCCCCCTGACTCTTCCTGCCGCTGCCTTCGCCCTCATGCTCGGCCCCCTGAGTTTGCCCGCTGTGGTCTTCGCCCCTCCATGGACTCTACCTTGCCCCCGGGCCGTCCGCCCGAGACCCCCACCTTGGACTTTGCCTTGCCCCCGGGCCGTCCGCCCGAGATCCCTTCCGGGCCCTCCGCTGTGCTCCTGGGCTGTCAGCCCAAAACCTGTCCTCCAGACCCCCTCCACCCACCCTGGTGGCCCTAGTGTTGTGTCCCTCCTCCGGACCCCCTCCACCCACCCTGCTTGAGGTTTTGGACTTTTGTGGGTTTTTTTTTTTAGGGACGTCTGGAATCCATCCCTTGAGGGGGGGGTTCTGTCACGATTCTCATGTTATGTCACGCTTGTAGTTTTGTATGTTTGTGTGTTTGCTGTCATGTTTTCCTCCTGGGTTATTGTCTGGTCCTTTTCCCTGTGTTTTTCCTCCCTGTCGTTAGTTGTCTGATTGTGTTCACCTGTTGTCCTTGTGTTTCTCGTCTCGTGATTACCCCTCCCTGTATTTAGTCTTGTCTCTTCCTGTGTTCAGTGTTGGTTCGTCTTTTGTTGGTGACTGAGTTCACCGGTGAGTGTTCTGTTTTGTCTGTATTAATTTCATTATCCTTGAAATAAAGGTTTATCAGAGTTATCTGCATTTGGGTCCTGCTTCCTTCACTCAACCGTGACACTAAGAGATTTGAAAGTACACCATTTGGTTCTCACTGATGAGTTTAAATAATGGCGGGGTGATCTTTAAATGGATCGTAACAAAGGAAACCAAATGTGTGGTAAGTTATAGTTTAGAAATACAACACAACACTTTAGTTTAAAATAATAACATTTCTATCTAGTTTACTATGAAAATGGGCCTTAAACCCTTACGTTATAAGCCTCAAACCTAAAAACGTAATATTTGACTTTATAGTCACTATGATTATCTGTTGCTGTTTAAACACGCTATTATGGTACTAATATAGAAACTAACAAACCACTATTAAAAGACTGTCGTCTAGTTTAACGTTATGCTGCCGTAACTCCGTATCGTAATGTTAGAAATTAAAATCAATGTTTTGATAGCATAATGAACCATAAACATACCGTCAGTTTAAAAGCTGTTTTATACTGAAAAACCAGAAGTTCCCGTGCACAACTAGTTGTTAAGCTTTTATTCTGAAAATCCTTCATCTCCGGTTAGCATTTAGCATGAGGCTAATATATCATTTACTATAGAGGTGAATTTAGCAGCGATATGATATGATGTTGCACACCGAAACCTACTGATTTCAACACTACAACTACAGACGTCGAGATATTATTATTGTTGAATATTAAATGAAGGTACAGTTTATTTGAGTACGTTATTGTTTACAGATGTGGGTAGCATGTGACAACTTCCGGAACGACCGGAAACCAAACTGCCGTGAAGTATTTCCTGTATTTTTTGGAGTATTGATTACAGCGTTTAGAAAGTGTTAAATGAAAAGTCATGAAAGAGTTAAGGAAGAGAAAAGGGGTGTTTAGATATATATTGAATGTACAATGTCTGTATCCTCTGATATGCAAAACAACGGACATTAAAATGTGGAGAGCCGGCCCGCAGGGAGGAGCCAGCAGAGGATATAAATACAGCAGGACCTGAGGGGTTCGGCCTCTTTCTTCACCTGCGAGATCCCAGAGACACAGCTGTTTTTTCTGTCGAACAAAATTCTGTTTGTAACATAACCGCGCCTTTATTTTTAATTAAAGTACCAATTTGACACCATCTCTGAGACTCCATTTAGTCTCCTTTTTAAGCTTCTCTCCTTTTTAAGCTTCTCTCCTGGACGCGAGAATAACCTACACGGTTTACAGTAATCCACACGCAATGCCTGGTAAAAACACAACAGAATAACCACCGATAAAGCCTCAAACTTTTATCAGGCCTAATGGTTAGGACTTTCTAAACAGCCTTAAACTGTTTTTACACAATCACTTACTTCAATTTCTCAGCCTTAAACTGACTCGCTATGTCTCCTTGATCTTAACAGCTTTAATCCGTTAAATGGGCCTTAAACCCTAACGTTATAGGCCTCAAACCTAAGAACGTAACAAGAGACACCTACTTGAAGTAAATCAGCCTTAAACTGAAAACACACATTAATATTTCCGGCATAAAAAACACACACACATTAATAGAATGCACCGTTAATGAAAGAACAAAGAAAATTCTTACCTCTTGTTTGGCTCAGAACAACGCCACGTGGTGTATATATTAGGGCTGTCAAGTTAACGCGTTAATAACTCTCTCTCTCTATGGATTTCCAAAGTGTCAAGTCATGCTATTTGTACACCGACTGAAGAGGCTGGGTTTTGGTAATACCAAGGTTACAAAATGTGTCCACAGACATATTTAAATATAAATACCCAAAGCACCAAACACAGCTTGTGTTGGTAGTTCCCTCCCCTTCAGGAGATGTTGCCATGATGACATGCTCACACAGACTGGGTGAAAACATTTAGAGTGGCGGGTCTGGTAACAGGGAGAGGAGAAAGCGGAAATGTTGATAAATAAGGAGAAGAAGCTAAACCTTAAAAGTGAGGCTAAAAATGAAAGGGTGATCTCAGGAGAGAAGATGAGACAAGTATACAAATGCCAGAGCTGAGAGGCGAGAAGGATAGATAAAAATAAGACATGGAGAGATAATTCAAATGACTAAAAGAGGAAAAACAAAAGAACGGCAGAAGACAAGATAAACGGTGAAGCAGTGGCTACGGTTCTTGAATTTATAAAGAGTTATAAAACAGGAGTTTGTAAATGGGGTGTCCCGAGGCGAGTGTGTTTTAGGCTACACAATCAAGTTGTTATTATGATGAAGGGATGTGGAGGAAAAAGCAATCACAGCTGGCCTTCTCCCAACTCCGCAGAGAAGAGAGAAATTACTATTCCCCGGAGAAACATAAATTTTGTCTGCACACAAACACACACTCATTGGCACACTGATGGGCTACACCTTCAGATGGTTGGAGAGAGCTCCACTCTCAGAAAGGTTTTTGCAGCACGGGCCAAAGACACATCTTTGTGATTGCACATTGAAACTGCTGCAACAGCAGGCTGGGGTCACAACACACACACAATAACACACTCAGGGATATTTGAAGTGTTTGGCTAGTGCTCAGCAGTTTCCTCGGCTTGTGTTTATTTCTGTCGATACAGTGCTGTCTGCATACATTGACCGCTGGGCTGCCTTGTTTTTATTACTTCATAAATGGACTGCAGCCTCCAACAGGATTTGTGTGTGTGTGTGTAGGTGGTGATAGGCCACAGATTGGAGCCATTTATTGTGCTGCTTCAGTGCTTGTGTTTTTTTTTTACAGTGTATCAATGAATGTGCTGTGTGTCTGTACGTGACAGACAAAAAGTTAACATTAGATAATGACTTATCTGCACATTCAAACATACAGTTATAACAAAATAAATAAACTGTATTGTTCTGCAAAATTTTACAATACCCAAATGTTGTTATCAATTAATAATCAAAGAAAATGTCATCCTAAAAAACTTTACTTCATTAGTATAACATACACTAAACTTTCCAGTGCAACTTTAATCTATATTCTAAAAGTGTTTTATACGGTGGTTCGTTATTTATAGCCTGGTTTAAATAAAATAAAAACATGGTAAAGTTCAATTTAAAGGGAACCTATTCTGCTATATTTGAGAAATATATTGTAGGGCCATACCTCTACAAAACATGTCTGAAGTGTTTTGCTTAAAATACCAAACAGATCACCCATTGTAGCCATGCCTCATACTGCTCATACCCCTCTATTGCAGCCCTGTTCCAAAAAGGCTGATTCTGCTTTAAATGGAACGGCTGCTGCTAGCCACGCCCCTTTGTAGCGTCACACAGCTTTCCCCTGATAAGAGAGTTTTCTACTAGGAGAAACTCACCTAAACGCTGCCGTGATTAAATGCCATATTATGTTCGAAACCACTTCAAGCTTTATTTCTGAAACACTATGGAGCTCAAACCTTTCTCTCTCGCAGGGTTTACCCCAAGGACATTACGTTACACATATTCTCTCCAGTACAACGTTAGCTATGAGTGTTAGCATGCTTGCTAATGTAAACACAGACCATATTACTCCCAAAACACACCATGCATTGTTTCTTATAAAGCACATAGCTTGACATGTTCTTTATTCAGTGTTTACAGCTAGAACAGTGCCATTATATGTATTATATATAACAACTTTACTCTAAGTGCCTCCTGCAGACATCCTGCTGAATACACAGACACACAGCTGCGACTGTATACGGAGACGATAGGTTGGGACGTGTCACGTGTGCCACATTCCACCAATGACGTCATAGGAACCAAATCCTAGATCTGCTCGTTTGCACCCCCATTTCTTTTCTTTTTTTAGAGATGTGGGTAAGGAGGAAAAGAGAGGGTTTTATTTTCTGACACTTTGTGAGTCTCCTTACACACCGGGGACACATATGTATGTATAAAATACATCAAAAAGTGCATTTTGCATAATAGGTCCCCTTTAATTAATTAAAAAAAAGAATGTTGACAGTATTTTCTGATTTATGGATCGCTACTAATAATGATAATAATCATGACACCATGATTTTTGCATGAATGAGACTGGGACAGAGAACAAAGACTGTTATAAATGTGGGTGTGGAGTTAATTTTGGTTGTTTTCATTTATTTTCTATTTATTTATTTAAATCATGAAGCATTAAGATACTTGTTTAGTTGTGCAGGTTGTCATGAAAAATAGGTCTCAGTTGGGAGGGAACCTTGGTTCCAGTATTTTGTTTCCCTTGGGACTCATTTGATGAGGGACCGTCAGCCATCTTGAAAAGGCCAGTGAAATGTTTGTCACTCATGGACCGTGGCCGTTTCTCAATATCGAGGATGCTGGCTTGGTAGTCGCATACTTCCAAGTCACTTCCTTCAGAAACGAAGCAAGTATACTTCCAAGCCACGGCTTCGGAAAACGAAGAAGAATGGAACAGGCTAACAAGTGTGCCACTCTCTCTAACGGTTTCAACATAAACTGTACCGAAAATAAATACCTCACGATGTCTATCTAATTATGAACTTGCTTTACTTTCACGGAACCCATTTTTGGTGATAACAAATGTAACAAAGTAACATATTTACCAACACATGTTCTACGCCACTACATACTTATATGTAAATGTGTGCTGCGTCGGTTCAGCCATTCTCTGCAAGGGTTTTTGAAATTGGTCAGTGCGCAAAGCATTGTGGGGATTTTAAGGACGCGAAGTCTACCCATGTGCAGCCTCGAAATTTCCCCCAAACCAAGGACGCGGCCTCGGTGGAATTCCAAGTATGCTGGACATTGGAACAGTACTTCGGCGGCACTCGATGACGTAGCATCCTTGAAATATTGGCTTGGAAGCTAGTATCCTCGAGATTGAGAAACGGCCCGTGTCTCAATTCAGGGGCTGCACCCTTCGGAGTACGCAGCCTATGCGGTCCACGGAGGACCCAGGCCGGGTAGGCTGGACCGAGCGGCCTATGTAATGAGACGGTCTAGCTTACGGAGTGCTTCGTATTTACGTCACGTGATACGCGCTGTTCGGTTGCGCTGCTCCAGCAGCCTGCTAGCAAATTAGCTTACAAGCTAACTCAGCTAAAAAGGATCCAGAAACTTTTCTTTTAAAAAATTTGGAGATCACCGTCGGCGATGAATTAAAGAGGACCATGGCCAGGTAAATAAGATGAAGCTGTTCCTTTAGCCCCCATTAATGTTACATTAGTAAGTTAACAAGTAAATTATATATAGCTGATGTAATTTAAAGGTGGGGTAGGTAAGTTTGAGAAACCGGCTTGAGATCCACTTTTTGTTATATTCCATGGAATGCTCTTAACATCCCGATAGCAATGAATATCTTGTGCTTTGATAACAAATCCATAACAAAATGTCATCTGTGGAAGCCGTAGTACTGTATTATTGTTCAAAATTGTATCCTGGTGCTCTTAAATTCCTTCCTTTTATGATTTAAACCAGCTCATCAAAAGGACACACGAGTAGTAATAATGATGCCCCTTTCGTCTCATTAGTATGCATAAAAAGTGACAGGGGACACGCCCCCAATTATGCAAATGAGCTAAGTCCCACCTCCCATTGTTCGAGATCCTTTGATGTGATTGGCTACAATCATGTTAATGAGCTAAGTCCCGCCTCCCTTTGTTCGAGATCCTTTGATGGGCTTTATAACAGGTAGGTGTGAAAAGCCCTCCTGTGTAGTGCCTTTGTTGTCTAATTCTTTGATGTGTTGATTAAGGCAGTCTCTTTGAAGTTATGTTGTCTGGCCCCTCACACCCCTTTGTAGTCTAATCCTTTGATATGAGTTGTTATAACAGGTAAGTGTGAAAAGCCCCCCTGTGTAGTGCCTTTGTTGTCTAATTCTTTGATGTGTTGATTAACGCAGTCTCTTTGAAGTTAAGCTGTCTGCCCCATGTCCCCTCAGGGTTGTCTAATCTAATAAGCCTTTGATCTTTTGCCCTTTGATGTGAGGTGTTATAACAGGCAGGTGTGATTTCACACTGGTGTGTTATAAGCCTTTGATGTTAATCTAGGTGTCTCTTTGAAGTTCATGTGTGCTGGAGGAGGGGCTCTGTGAGGAAGTGGCAGATTTTCCCCCCGGTTGTGTACTTTCAAATTCTAGCTCACTCGAGATGGTTTCTCCAAAATGACCTACCCCTACCTTTAAGAACAATTAACACACACACACACACACACACACACACACACACACACACACACACACACACACACACACACACACACACACACACACACACACACACACACACACACACACACACACACACGTTGGAGTTGGCCTTTGATGTGAGGGTTAGAGATAAGCCTGGGATGTTAATCTATATGTTGATTAAGACACTCTCTGTGAGATGAGAAGCGAGGGGATGGAGTTAGTTTTTAAAAAATAAATACACTCAAACTAAATAAAACAGCCATTAATTTTCACTCACTAAGACGCCTAAAAACGTTATTGTCCTCTCTAAATTAGATGTAAGGTTTTGTTTTTTAAATGATTAGTGTTAATTAAGGGCAATTGTTATTTTGTTTTGTAAGGGGATAGGAGTTCAACTTTTAAAAATTGCACAGGATCATTCTAAGAAGAGTGAGAGGGCTAATGAGCCAGCACCATACCTCCTCTATGCATTTTCTTGACCTGTATCTGATCTTGAAAAACTCTGGTAAGTACTTTTTATTTTATTTTATAATATGTAATTATTAAATGTTTTTTTTTTTTGGTAGGGGTTAAACTAGTATATTATGTGGATAGTATATTATTAGATACTTAAAAATGTTATGTTTTTTTCTGTTTAAAGTAGAGACCCTGTGTGCTGAAATCTACTCACACAGAGTACTTTCATGGTAGTGGTCAGCTTTTAAACACAAAAGTGTATCTTTCAGTAACTTTCTCAGAGAATTTAAGCATAAATCTGTCAAATGTTCAAAACAGCCTTGTTTCACTGAAATAGCCTCAAACTCACAAACTGCCATTAAGAGTCAGATTCTTAACTAAATATCCTGACACAAAGTACTTCATTATCTACTTTTCAGCTTTTATACACAAAAGTGTATCTTTCAGTAACTTTCTGAGAGAATTAAGCATAAATCTGTCAATTGTTCAAAACAGCCTTCACTGAAATAGCCTCAAAATCACAAACTGCCATTAAGAGTCAGATTCTTAACGAAATCTACTGACACAAAGTACTTCATTATCTACTTTTCAGCTTTTATACACAAAAGTGTATCTTTCAGTAACTTTCTCAGAGAATTTAAGCATAAATCTGTCAAATGTTCAAAACAGCCTTCACTGAAATAGCGTCAAAATCACAAACTGCCATTAAGAGTCAGAATCCTAATTAAATCTACTAAAACAAAGTACTTCATTATCTACTTTTTCAGCTTTTATACACAAAAGTGTATATTTCAGTAACTTTCTGAGAGAATTAAGCATAAATCTGTCAATTGTTCAAAACAGCCTTCACTGAAATAGCCTCAAAATCACAAACTGCCATTAAGAGTCAGATTCTTAACGAAATCTACTGACACAAAGTACTTCATTATCTACTTTTTCAGCTTTTATACACAAAAGTGTATCTTTCAGTAACTTTCTCAGAGAATTTAAGCATAAATCTGTCAAATGTTCAAAACAGCCTTCAGTGAAATAGCCTCAAAATCACAAACTGCCATTAAGAGTCAGATCCTTAACGAAATCTACTGACACAAAGTACTTCATTGTCTACTTTTCAGCTTTTATACACAAAAGTGTATCTTTCAGTAACTTTCTCAGAGAATTTAAGCATAAATCTGTCAAATGTTCAAAACAGCCTTGTTTCACTGAAATAGCCTCAAAATCACAAACTGCCATTAAGAGTCAGAATCCTACTTAAATCTACTAAAACAAAGTACTTCATGGTAGTGGTCAGCTTTTAAACACAAAAGTGTATCTTTCAGTAACTTTCTGAGAGAATTAAGCATAAATCAGTCAAATGTTCAAAACAGCCTTGTTTCACTGAAATAGCGTCAAAATCACAAACTGGCTGAAACTATACAGTGAATTGGAGAAATTACAGCACAGAGTTTTCTACTACGACACAGATAGTATAATCTATGTGACGAGACAGGGGCAGTCTCCAGTACTTTCATGGTAGTGGTCAGCTTTTTTAAATACAAAAGTGTATCTTTCAGTAACTTTCTGAGAGAATTACGCATAAATCTGTCAAATGTTCAAAACAGCATTGTTTCACTGAAATAGCCTCAAAATCACAAACTGCCATTAAGAGTCAGAATCTTAATTAAATCTACTAAAACAAAGTACTTCATTATCTACTTTTCAGCTTTTATACACAAAAGTGTATCTTTCAGTAACTTTCGCAGAGAATTAAGCATAAATCAGTCAAATGTTCAAAACAGCCTTGTTTCACTGAAATAGCCTCAAAATCACAAACTGCCATTAAGAGTCAGCATCCTAACGAAATCTAATAAAACAGTGTACTTCATGGTAGTGGTCAGCTTTTAAACACAAAAGTGTATCTTTCAGTAACTTTCTCAGAGAATTTAAGCATAAATCTGTCAAATGTTCAAAACAGCCTTGTTTCACTGAAATAGCGTCAAAATCACAAACTGCCATTAAGAGTCAGATGCTTGACGAAATCTACTAAAACAAAGTACTTCATTATCTACTTTTTCAGCTTTTATACACAAAAGTGTATCTTTCAGTAACTTTCTCAGAGAATTTAAGCATAAATCTGTCAAATGTTCAAAACAGCCTTCAGTGAAATAGCCTCAAAATCACAAACTGTCATTAAGAGTCAGATTCTTAACGAAATCTACTGACACAAAGTACTTCATTATCTACTTTTCAGCTTTTATACACAAAAGTGTATCTTTCAGTAACTTTCTCAGAGAATTTAAGCATAAATCTTACAAATGTTCAAAACAGCCTTCAGTGAAATAGCCTCAAAATCACAAACTGCCATTAAGAGTCAGATTCTTAACGATATCTACTGACACAAAGTACTTCATTATCTACTTTTCAGCTTTTATACACAAAAGTGTATCTTTCAGTAACTTTCTCAGAGAATTTAAGCATAAATCTGTCAAATGTTCAAAACAGCCTTGTTTCACTGAAATAGCCTCAAAATGACAAAACTGCCATTAAGAGTCAGAATCCTAACGAAATCTACTCAAACAGAGTACTTCATGGTAGTGGTCAGCTTTTAAACACAAACGTGTATCTTTCAGTAACTTTTTGAGAGAATTAAGCATAAATCAGTCAAATGTTCAAAACAGCCTTGTTTCACTGAAATAGCCTCAAAATCACAAACTTTCATTAAGAGTCAGATTCTTAATGAAATCTACTGACACAAAGTACTTCATTATCTACTTTTCACCTTTTATACACAAAAGTGTATATTTCAGTAACTTTCTCAGAAAATTTAAGCATAAATCTGTCAAATGTTCAAAACAGCCTTGTTTCACTGAAATAGCGTCAAAATCACAAACTGGCTGAAACTATACAGTGAATTGGAGAAATTACATCACAGAGTTTTCTACTACGACACAGATAGTATAATCTATGTGACGAGACAGGGGCAGTCTCCAGTACTTTCACGGTAGTGGTCAGCTTTATTTAAATACAAAAGTGTATCTTTCAGTAACTTTCTGAGAGAATTACGCATAAATCTGTCAAATGTTCAAAACAGCCTTGTTTCACTGAAATAGCCTCAAAATGACAAACTTCCATTAAGAGTCAGATGCTTGACGAAATCTCCTGACACAGAGTACTTTCATGGTAGTGGTCAGCATTTAAACACAAAAGTGTATCTTTTGGTAACTTTCTGAGAGAATTAAGGATAAATCTGTCAAATGTTCAAAACAGCCTTCACTGAAATAGCCTCAAAATCACAAAACTGCCATTAAGAGTCAGATTCTTAACGAGATTTATTGACACAAAGTACTTCATTATCTACTTTTCAGTTTTTAAAAAAGAGAAAAGTGTATCTTTGGGTAACATTTTGAGAGAATTAAGCATACATTTGTCAAATGGTCAAAACAGCCTTCACTGAAATAGCCTCAAAATGACAAACTGCCATTAAGAGTCAGATGCTTGACAAAATCTAATAAAACAGAGTACTTTCATGGTAGTGGCCAGCTTTTTAAAAAGAAAAGTGTATCTTTCGGTAACTTTTTTGAGAGAATTAAGCATAAATCTGTCAAATGTTCAAAACAGCCTTGTTTTCACTGAAATAGCGTCAAAATCACAAACTGGCTAAAACTGTACAGTGAATTGGAGAAATTACAGCACAGACTACGACACAGATAGTATAATCTATGTGACAAGACAGGGGAAGACTCTACTGCCCATGGAGGTTTATCTGGGGGATCCCTAAAAGTTATGCTTACCAGACCAAAAATCAAGAAAGGTTGTGATGCGTTTTATGTAACCCCTTTCACACGCATCACAACCTTTTTTGATTAAATTAAATTCTCTGAGAAAGTTACTGAAAGATACACTTTTGTGTTTAAAAGCTGACCACTATCATGAAGTACTTTGTTTTAGTAGATTTAATTAGGATTCTGACTCTTAATGGCAGTTTGTGATTTTGAGGCTATTTCAGTGAAACAAGGCTGTTTTGAACATTTGACAGATTTATGCTTAAATTCTCTGAGAAAGTTACTGAAAGATACACTTTTGTGTATAAAAGCTGAAAAGTAGATAATGAAGTACTTTGTGTCAGTAGATTTCGTTAAGAATCTGACTCTTGATGACAGTTTGTGATTTTGAGGCTATTTCAGTGAAGCTGTTTTGAACATTTGACAGATTTATGCTTAATTCTCTGAGAAAGTTACTGAAAGATAACTTTTGTGTATAAAAGCTGAAAAGTAGATAATGAAGTACTTTGTGTCAGTAGATTTCGTAAGAATCTGACTCTTAATGGCAGTTTGTGATTTTGAGGCTATTTCAGTGAAGGCTGTTTTGAACATTTGACTGATTTATGCTTAACTCTGAGAAAGTTACTGAAAGATACACTTTTGTGTTTAAAAGCTGACCACTACCATGAAGTACTTTGTTTTAGTAGATTTAATTAGGATTCTGACTCTTAATGGCAGTTTGTGATTTTGAGGCTATTTCAGTGAAACAAGGCTGTTTTGAACATTTGACAGATTTATGTTTAAATTCTCTGAGAAAGTTACTGAAAGATACACTTTTGTGTATAAAAGCTGAAAAAGTAGATAATGAAGTACTTTGTGTCAGTAGATTTCGTTAAGAATCTGACTCTTAATGGCAGTTTGTGATTTTGAGGCTATTTCACTGAAGGCTGTTTTGAACATTTGACAGATTTATGCTTAAATTCTCTGAGAAAGTTACACTTTTGTGTATAAAAGCTGAAAAGTAGATAATGAAGTACTCTGTTTGAGTAGATTTCGTTAGGATTCTGACTCTTAATCGCAGTTTGTCATTGTGAGGCTGTTTTGAACATTTGACAGATTTATGTTTAAATTCTCTGAGAAAGTTACTGCAAGATACACTTTTGTGTATAAAAGCTGAAAAGTAGATAATGAAGTACTTTGTGTCAGTAGATTTCGTCAAGCATCTGACTCTTAATGGCAGTTTGTCATTTTGAGGCTATTTCAGTGAAGGCTGTTTTGAACATTTGACAGATTTATGCTTAAATTCTCTGAGAAAGTTACTGAAAGATACACGTTTGTGTATAAAAGCTGAAAAGTACCATGAAAGTACTCTGTTTTATTAGATTTCGTCAATGCAGATGCTTGCAGTTTGTGATTTTGAGGCTATTTCAGTGAAACAAGGACTGTTTTAACATTTGACAGATTATGCTTCAATTCTCTCAGAAGTTACTGAAAGATACACTTTTGTGTTTAAAAGCTGAACCACTACATGGAAAGTACTCTGTTTTATTAGATTTCGTCAAGCAGATGCTTGCAGTTTGTGATTTTGAGGCTATTTCAGGAAACAAGGCTGTTTTGAACATTTGACAGATTATGCTAAATTCTCTCAGAAAGTTACTGAAAAGATACACTTTTGTGTTTAAAACTGACCATACATGAAAGTACTCTGTTTTATTAGATTTCGTCAAGCAGATGCTTGCAGTTTGTGATTTTGAGGCTATTTCAGTGAAACAAGGCTGTTTTGAACATTTGACAGATTTATGCTAAATTCTCTCAGGAAAGTTACTGAAGATACACTTTTGTGTTTAAAAGCTGACCACTACCATGAAAGTACTCTGTTTTATTAGATTGCGTCAAGCAGATGCTTGCAGTTGTGATTTTGGAGGCTATTTCAGTGAAACAAGGATGTTTTTAACATTTGAAAGATTATGCTTAATCTCTCTCAGCAAGTTCCTCAAGATACACTTTTGTGTTTAAAGCTGACCACTACCATGAAGTACTCTGTTTTATTAGATTTCGTCAAGCAGATGCTTGCAGTTTGTGATTTTGAGGCTATTTCAGTGAAACAAGGATGTTTTTTAACATTTGAAAGATTTTATGCTTAAATTCTCTCAAGATACACTTTTGTGTTTAACACTGACCACTACCATGAAAGTACTCTGTTTTATTAGATTTCGTCAAGCAGATGCTTGCAGTTTGTGATTGGAGGCTATTTCAGTGAAAACAAGGCTGTTTTGAACATTTTGACAGATTTATGCTTAAATTCTCTCAGAAAGTTACTGAAAGATACACTTTTGTGTTTAAACTGACCACTACCATGAAAGTACTCTGTTTTATTAGATTTCGTCAAGCAGATGCTTGCAGTTTGTGATTTGGAGGCTATTTCCGTGAAACAAGGCTGTTTTTAACATTTGAAAGATTTATGCTTAAATTCTCTCAAGATACACTTTTGTGTTAAAAGCTGACCACTACCATGAAAGTACTCTGTTTTATTAGATTTCGTCAAGCAGATGCTTGCAGTTTGTGATTTTGAGGCTATTTCAGTGAAACAAGGATGTTTTTAACATTTGACAGATTTATGCTTCAATTCTCTCAGAAAGTTACTGAAAGATACACTTTTTGTGTTTTAAAAGCTGACCACTACCATGAAAGTACTCTGTTTTGAGTAGATTTCGTTTAGGATTCTGACTCTTACTGTCAGTTTTGTGATTTTGAGGCCTATTTCAGTGAAACAAGGCTGTTTTGAACATTTGACAGATTTATGCTTAAATTCATCTCAGAAAAGTTACTGAAAGACACACTTTTGTGTATAAAAGCTGAAAAGTAGATAATGAAGTACTTTGTTTTAGTAGATTACGTCAAGCATCTGACTCTTAACCTCTTAAGCCCTGAGCCTGTTTTTCAGGTTTCAGGCTCGAAAATGCCACTAACACAACAAAGACTATATCTTCACTTCTAAAAGGGGTAAATTAATATCTTTTCTCTCAAAGCAAGGTTACATCTGTGAGTTGGATGTAGAAGTGTCAGAATCAATATAGATGTTTTTATTTTAAAGTAAATTCAGATGGAACATAGTAAAAACATGTAAATTCTAATGTCCGCCTAAAAAAAACCCATTACTTATAGTAAAAACCACCCTTGAATGATGGGTTAGTAGACTAAAAGCTTTAGGAATCCAAACTATAACATATAATAAGTACCCTGTATCAAGATTGATGCAAAACAAGTTAAATTTGACCTTTTTAGAGAGGTTTAGAAAAATAAAGTCCAGGCGGACTCACCTCTGGGTAATTTGGGAACCATCAGTTCCATTTGAACTTTTTCACTGTAAAAATCATTTTATTACTATAGGTATTCATTCCATCCAAATACAACTGTTGTGAAAAAAATAAAAATAAAATATAAGAACATACTCTGTTATCCTCTTAGGCAAGGCAAGTTTATTTATATAGCACTTATAGGCCCCACGGACCGAAATCGCGTCATTTGCAGGAAACAACGTCTAAGGAACCTTACTATTTAATAAACTATGAATATTTTATATCCATATAACGGGAAAAAACTCATTTAACTGATCTTTTTCATTTATTTTTAAAAAAAACACAATGCTAACAGTGAGCATCTGAATTAGCCCCGAGCGAAAAATGCTAACCTATTACTGCACCGAAAATCACTCCTAGCTCCCTTATTACTTATCCTAGCTGCACATCCAACACATCGTTTTTGATCGTAAAGACACAGAATCTAACGGTGCCCACCTCAACACTGAAAGATACAAACTTGTGACGTTATCAACAAAAACGTACATCAAAACAAGTGGAGTAGGTACTAGCATGCGCTAGGCTAATGGCTTACCTTCCTCTTTGCCTGGTCTAAACTGGTCTTCAATGGCATTAAAACGATAAAAACGATGATGTAGTTAATCCATAGGTTAATATCCAATGTGGCTGTGTCCCCTTTGAAATGTTCTGATAATCTATAAGCAATAAAACTGCAATTCCGTTATCTGCTGTCCGCTCTGTGCTCCGTGTGCTCTGGGTCCTGCTGTAATGCCTGCTGTTAGTAGTAAACAATAAATGAAGCCGCTGCGTAAAGTACTTAAACTGGCTGGCATTCTTTATACTTTACGCAGGACCATATCTCTGGAACCCATTGGTCGATTCGTGTGATTTACACCTTTTTCTTAACCATCAGAACCAATAGAATCGATGGGCAGTTCCCAAATCAACGTAAAATTACCATAGCGGACGTAATAGAGAAGCGAACAAAGCATATCTGAAAGTGCACGCCTGGACGGCAAATTTATACCCAGTATATTGCCATAAATATGATGAAGGATTATCAGTCAAAATTTCTACGTGACACAAAGACATTGGATTAACCTTGAGCGGCGTTTTTATTCCGGTGAACACAACTTTTGATCACAAATCAAAAAAGGTAAGACGAAATTATTGTAATATTTTTTAAACCGGATGTTGTTTACTTCTCTTTTCTGGCTGATAGCTCCGCAATTCGGGGTCCTACAGTGATGATATTATATGTCTGGAATCTGTGGAGTCTCAGCTTTAAATCGTATATCTTGTTTGTGCATTTACGATAAGTAATAAGGGCATTTCTACCGTGAGTGCTGTGCAAAATTCGTTAGCATTAGTTAGCATTTTTTCGCTCCATGCTAATTCAAAGGCTTGGTATTACTCTTGTGTTTCTTTTAGCTAAAAATGGTTCACATTGTCAGTTAGCGGAGTTTCTTAGCGTTAAAAGGGTATGGAACATTAATAGTTTCATAAATGTTAAGAAGCCCTGAGACATAGTCTCGTAAAAAAACTGTGGGGGGGGGGTCCACTGGGGGGACCCTCGGGCTTAAGAGGTTAATGGCAGTTTGTGATTTTGAGGCTATTTCAGTGAAACAAGGCTGTTTTGAACATTTGACAGATTTATACTTAAATTCTCTGAGAAAGTTACTGAAAGATACACTTTTGTGTATAAAAGCTGAAAAGTAGATAATGAAGTACTTTGTGTCAGTAGATTTCGTTAAGAATCTGACTCTTAATGGCAGTTTGTGATTTTGAGGCTTGAGACAAGGCTGTTTTGAACATTTGACTGATTTATGCTTACTTCTCTGTGAAATTATTGAAAGATACACTTTTGTGTATACAAGCTGAAAAGTAGATAATGAAGTACTTTGTTTTAGTAGATTTAATTCAGATTCTGACTCTTAATGACAGTTTGTGATTTTGAGGCTATTTCAGTGAAGGCTGTTTTGAACATTTGACAGATTTATGCTTAAATTCTCTGAGAAAGTTACTGAAAGATACACTTTTGTGTATAAAAGCTGAAAAGTAGATAATGAAGTACTTTGTGTCAGGAGATTTCGTTAAGAATCTGACTCTTAATGGCAGTTTGTGATTTTGAGGCTATTTCAGTGAAACAAGGCTGTTTTGAACATTTGACAGATTTATGCTTAAATTCTCTGAGAAAGTTACTGAAAGATACACTTTTGTGTTTAAAAGCTGACCACTACCATGAAAGTACTCTGTGTGAGTAGATTTCAGCACACAGGGTCTCTACTTTAAACAGAAAAAAACATAACATTTTTAAGTATCTAATAATATACTATCCACATAATATACTAGTTTAACCCTACCAAAAAAAAAAACATTTAATAATTACATATTATAAAATAAAATAAAAGTACTTACCAGAGTTTTTCAAGATCAGATACAGGTCAAGAAAATGCATAGAGGAGGTATGGTGCTGGCTCATTAGCCCTCTCACTCTTCTAAGAATGATCCTGTGCAATTTTTAAAAGTTGAACTCCTATCCCCTTACAAAACAAAATAACAATAGCCCTTAATTAACACTAATCATTTAAAAAACAAAACCTTACATCTAATTTAGAGAGGACAATAACGTTTTTAGGCATCTTAGTGAGTGAAAATTAATGGCTGTTTTATTTAGTTTGAGTGTATTTCTTTTTTTAAAACTAACTCCATCCCCTCGCTTCTCACCTCACAGAGAGTGTCTTAATCAACATATAGATTAACATCCCAGGCTTATCTCTAACCCTCACATCAAAGGCCAACTCCAACATGTGTGTGTGTGTGTGTGTGTGTGTGTGTGTGTGTGTGTGTGTGTGTGTGTGTGTGTGTGTGTGTGTGTTAATTGTTCTTAAAGGTAGGGGTAGGTCATTCTGGAGAAACCATCTCGAGTGAGCTTGAATTTGAAAGTACACAACCGGGGGGAAAATCTGCCACTTCCTCACAGAGCCCCTCCTCCAGCACACATGAACGCGCGCACATGACCAAAAGAGGGCACGAGATAAGTTTGTGCACAGGCATTCGTTTCTTGACTGGCGCCCCCGGACGGATGGCGGTAAGTTGTCACAGGCGTCTCTTGACCATTTTTCTTTTTTGCAAGGTGGCTTGGTAAGTGGAAATTACTGTCTTTTTAATTAGTTTGAGCATATTTCTATTTTCATCTAATTCCATCCCCCACTATCTGCTAGCCTCATAGCCAAAGGAAGGGGTGGAGAAAGGGGGAGAGGCCTTGGCTGGGAGGGGGCGGGGGGTAGACAGTCTCACGCATAACTTCAAAGAGACACCTAGATTAACATCAAAGGCTTATAACACACCAGTGTGAAATCACACCTGCCTGTTATAACACCTCACATCAAAGGGCAAAACATCAAAGGCTAATTAGATTAGACAACCCTGAGGGGACAGGGGGCAGACAGCTTAACTTCAAAGAGACTGCCTTAATCAACACATCAAAGAATTAGACAACAAAGGCACTACACAGGGGGGCTTTTCACACCTACCTGTTATAAAGCCCATCAAAGGATCTCGAACAAAGGGAGGCGGGACTTAGCTCATTAACATGATTGTACCCAATCACATCAAAGGATCTCGAACAATGGGAGGCGGGACTTAGCTCATTTGCACAATTGGGGGCGTGTCATCTGTCACTTTTTATGCATACTAATGAGACGAAAGGGGCATCATTTTTACTACTCACGCGGAGCCGAGGTGGGTTTCAGACCATTCCTTGCTCCAACAGTTGTGGGACGAATAATTGATTAATTTAATCAAATACACATGTAATCTCACTTTTACACACCAAAATAACGTTAACACAGAGTAAACGTTTGCTAATGGAGAGTCTATTTTGTCCCAAGAAAAAGTTCATGACCATCGATAAAAGAAATATCAATAAACCTATTGTTCATTTTCGCGGTATTCCCCAAACATTGCCAGTACACTATTACTGTAATATTTACACTTACCCATGTCCAAATGGATCCTTGTTGTTGTCTTTGTATTCTTCTTCTTCAGAAGAGTGGAAGACTTCAGGTTCTGAGGCTCTATCTTCACTGCTGTTAGCGAAAAAAATCTCTAGCGAAGTCAGCAACTGTAAACATTATTTTTATCATTTTCTCTGTCTCTCTCTCTCTCTCCTCACAGACGTAAACTGATGGGAGACACGTGGTTTACGTTTTTTTTTACTTGGTGGGTAGGTCCTTAGTGATTTCTCGATGTCCATTGGTCATTTCAGACCATGATGGCTGCCGGTCGAGATTTCCTTGACGGACACACGAATCCACCAATCCCACACAGTGTAAAGTCAAGCTGTTTGAGCGGCCATATTGGCTGCTGTGCCCTGGTTACAGTCTCACAGGAGGTACCGCTGGAAAGCTACCCTTCCAGCGATTCCGCAGATATGTGAATCATATTTCTACTCCTTATAATTGAAAATATATGATTAATTACGTAAATGATGCGCACGCGCGTCCAGGTGCGCATAATTAATAAGAACTCGTCTAACAGATGGAGTACTGAGGGAATTCTCACTCGGTTGAGCAATATCCAGACTGGCGCCTCGGAGACGGAGTTGAATATGCAGGGACTGCTTCTGCAACCGAACGTTAGTCTGCATCTGATACCGAACATGTTCCACTGGGAAAGATGGATGGGAACTATTTTAAATGCATCAGTGATGTCGGCTTTGGAGAGCCAAGCGCCTTGACCTGCGAGTTTGATGAGTTTGATGGCGTTGTCGACGGTGGAGTGAAGTGAGAATGGCTCTGTTGGAATGAGGCTATTGACGCTGGAGAAAGGGGGCTGAGAGATCGAAAATGAGCCTCTTCTTCCCTGAGTACTTCCTGGGGGCTACGCCAAGTGGGCTTGTGCGAAATACAGAGAAAGGTGGGGATGTAAATGTCCCAATTACGTAACCCGTGACGGTTCCTGGCTCTTTAATAGCCGACTGCAGGTTTTTGCTATGTATGTTATTGTGGGAGAAGAGAGGATCCGGACTCTGAACCCTTGGGAGATCCCTGAAAGGACGTAGTCGACGAACACGGGATCGGGATGGGAAGACTGCAGTTCTGCTGCCAGGAGTTGAATGTTAATTGGTGTGGACGGGTGAGATTTCAGAAAGCTTTTTGCCCGCGTGGTTTCTGCATCTTTCGGGGGGGCTGAGTGCCTGGGGCACATGGATCGGGGTTGAGCGTCCTTGCAGAAACTACAGATATGGAGAAAATTACAGTTTGGGTAAGTACACACGCTTTCATTGGAATTATTGCAGATGGTGTTACCCTGCCATGGCCGCTCCTGGCGGTTTTGTCTTTCGTGAAATGCCTGGGGCATTGAAAGGGCTTGAAAGGCTGATAGCGCTACTATGGGGCAGAAGGGAGCAATGTGGCCTGGGTTACCGCAGTGAATGCAGGTGATCATGGGGGCGCCTCCAATGGCCATCACTAGTAGCTCGGTGTCGAGCACGGACCAGTCCAAGCGACTGTTAGCCTTTGAAATTAAGAGTGCAGCTTTGCTGGAGAAACTTTTATGGTATTGAAAGAATACGTTTTTTGCATAATTCTGGCTTAGGTCCTCAATTAGTGCCAGGTAGCAGTCGAGTTCGTGTCTCCTCTCAGGACAAACGGAGCAGATCACATCCCTATAAACCAGAGGTGTGGACTCGAGTCACATGACTTGGACTCGAGTCAAACTCGAGTCACAAATTTGATGACTTGAGACTCGACTTGACAACATCACAAAACACTTGCGACTCGACTTGGACTTGAACACCAATGACTCGGGACTTGACTTGGACTTGAGCCTTCTGACTTGAGGTGACTTGATACTTTAATTCAGAGGTCTCCAACACGCTGATCGCGAGCTGCCGTTAGAAGAGCAGACTCCCGTCGGGGAGAGCAGCATCTTCAGCCGCTCCTACTCTTGCTGAGAATCCTTGCAGGCAGGGGCGGGTCTTTATTTAGCTGGGCCACCATGCGGCCAATCATATGCGAGGACTTAAATGCAAGCGCGTCGGAAAAAGTCAAGAAATGAGCGAAAACCGAAAAAATAAGCAGCATCTGGCTGCTTTTCAATGATATTGGAGAAAGCAAAGCTGATTGCAGGATTTGTAAAATGAAAATAACCTTCAGAGCAGGGTTTTTTTTTGGTAACCACTCAGGATTTATTGTCAGAGGTGGGAGAAGTTCAGACAATTAAAAAAGTTACAATCAGGGTTCCCACGGGGTCTTAACAAGTCTTAAAATGTCTTACATTTGATCATCTGAATTTAAGGCCTTAAAAAGGTCTTAAATATGATTTAGAAGGTCTTAAAAATTATCGGATTTGAAAGGTACTTCTGTGTTGCGATAGTGTCTAAATGTGTTTTGGGGGAAATGTCCGGGCTGCAAAGTAACCAGTACGGTAATAGCCTTTCAGTTCCCCCCAACAATTTGTATTGAATTAAGTCAACATGGAACCAGTAATCAATAACTTTGTTTCCCCCGGCCCCTTATTGGAGAACACCCAGCTAGTAACCTAACCTGACCAAGCTTCAGCTCATGTAGCATATCTTCGAATCTATTTAGCCTACAAATGAATATGGGGAAGTGTAAGTTCAACTGTATTTGGTTAGAAAACATCTAATTTAGTGCTTGGTTGAAACCAGTGGAGAGAACATGTTTGAAGCCCGCCGCACCTTTTGCAAAAGAAATTAGCGTTTGTTTTGCTAATGTAGCGTTAGCTAGTGCAGCAGCAGCTAATGTAGCATTAGCTAGTGCAGCAGCAGCTAATGTAGCGTTAGCTAGTGCAGCAGCTCCCGCAACAACACCGGGGGACCTCCGGGCGAAGTTTGGGTCTACGTCAACCCTAAAAGCGGAGGTGCTGTAGACGCTAAATACCATAGCTAAACACCAATCATACAACAGCAACGATGAAATAGTGTAGCCAAGGCAGCAGAGCTCTGAATATAGCTCTTGTCACTCTCTCTCTCAGACAAACACACACACACACACACACACACACACACACACACACACACACACACACACACACACACACACACACACACACACTAGGGCTGCTCGATTATGGCAATAATCAAGATTATGTTGGTCAATAATTAATATCATGATTATTAAATACGATTATTCATTGACTTTGAAAACATCCATTTTTTGAACTTTAAAACAAATAATAATTTGAACAGTATCTTTCTAACTGTTGATTATCCTGAACGTATAATTCAACTGAAAAACCAATACAAAAATTAATTAAATAAATGATACATTAGTACAAAATTAATTAGATCAAATATGTTGTAGTGCACTGTCCAAAGCAAAATAATCGTTTTTTTCGATTATGTTGTTTTCGTAATTGTGGCAGGCCAAAATCGTAATTGCGATTAAAATATGATTAATTGCACAGCCCTAACACACACACACTCAAGCACACACAGACACACACACATACACACTTTTTGTCTAACACGCTAACACAGTTCTGTACTGTTATGCTGTTATGTTCAGTCACTGTTCTTATGTTGAACATGAATACATTTACTTTGTAAGTGATTATGGGACGTATTTCTTCTTTCATATACATTTTCCTTCATACTTTATTGCCGTGAAATAGGTCTTAAATTCTATTCAACGTGGTGTTAAAAAGGTGTTAAAAAGTCTTAAATTTGAGTTGGCGAAACCTGCAGGAACCCTGTACAATAAAAAGTCCTGCATTCAAAATGTTACAAGTAAAAGTAGAAAAGTATTAGCATCAAAATATAGTTAAAGTACCACCTGCAGAGGGATCTAGATGCAGGTGTTCTTTTCCCCATAGAGACCGCCTCGCTGCACATTATCCCTTGCATAAAGATAGATTGTGGGTCCCTTATAACATGTTGTACACAGTGGAAATAAACATTCTGGTTACCTCAACATCAGGGATCTTATACATTAAACTCCTTCTGAATCAAACCGTCACGGTAGCCTTACCTTACTGATCCCTCTTAAAATAGAAAAAACCAGCAGAGAGAAAATTGATTATTAAATTATTAATGTGACTAATAAAGAGCAGTTTGATTATTAAGTATTATTCTGTTGATCGATGTCATTACATTTGATGAAAATCACATAATGACTTGTTTATGACTCGTTTTGTCAAAGTTTAGGACTTGGACTTGACTTGAACTTGCCCATCCTGACTTGAGACTTGACTCGGACTTGAGCGCAAAGACTTGAGACTTGACTCGGACTTGAGCGCAAAGACTTGAGACTTGACTCGGACTTGCAAAACAATGACTTGGTCCCACCTCTGCTATAAACTCCAAAAGCTACGAGGAACTGCCCGATATTAAGATCTCTGTTAATGCGGGGATCTGATGCCTTAAAGACTGCTGTTATTCCTCCCCGGTGGCAATATTTGTTTTGCACTCGGGAGAGGCTAGGAAAAGGCTGACCAAGTTAATGTATTTACCTTGAAGTATTTTTGCCCTCAGCCGGGTTGAAATGTTAGCTACCTTTGGCATGTAAGGCCTACCTAAGGGTGAGGCTAAAGTGGCTGAGGCCAGGGAATGAGCAGTGGCCCCGTCTTGTGGAAATTAAATGGGCTGGAAGTGCGAGGGCCCTGGGAGCGACATGGAAGTGCGAGCTACAGTGATAGTAGATGAGGCGGAGGTGAATGCTCTCTCCAGAGATTGCAATCGTGCATCGACGATGTGCAGGGAGTTGGCCAGGGATTGTAGCGATGTGATGACGCTGGTGTCTGCTGCTCTGCGGAGCTCCCTGGGAAGGGAGGGTTGGCGAGAAGAGAGGTTTTCTTCTTTGCCGGAGGGGCCTCTGCGTAGGCTGATTTGCCCCTGCGCCCACGCCTGAACCCGACGAGGGGGCCTGCTGGATCGGCTGACTTCTGCCTGGGAAGACGGTTTGCGGCAAGTGCTGCCAGTTCGCGGAGCTGGGGAAGGCCTGGAGCGGGGGAGATGCCCTGCTCTTCGAGTTGAGACAGGAGGAAGCCTGTCTCTGCTGAGGGGGAGCCGGTTTGGGAGGCTATCTGGGCGCTGGTGCGCCGGCCGCCTGAGGATGTGGAAGCAATATCACAGATGGTGCTGGGTGCATAAACACCTTCATCACCAACACACTCTCACTCCCTAAGCGTCCAGGAGCGACGTTTGGTCAGTGTCCGTGGCGTCCAGTTGTGATGCTCCTAGGCTCCTTCAGCGTCATAAAGGGACGCAAATAGCTTTCAACTGATTGCAATGTATTCCCATCTGCGGCGGGATTTGACGCTCATGGAAGCACGGCATTCGTTTGTGTCGGCTGCCGTTAAAGGCAATGTGAGCGTCCATTCTCATTGGATAACGGAGAATTGTACACCCGGAAGTAAGTATTCCCCTTACTGTCGATTGATTTTACAGCGATATCTGCACTACTCATCGACTAAAAAACACCAGATTATCCTTGTTAATTACACAACATTGATTGGTTTAAATTGTGTGCAATGCTTTTGTATTTTTCCCCTTCGATTCGGAGAAACAAATATTTTTTCGGAGTAAAGGATGGCAGAAGACACTACACTACCCAGAATCCCCAGCTATCGTTTGGACTACACCATGTGCTCTGTTTGACAAACCCGTTTTTTTCACCATTCATTCCAATGGCTGGCGTCTATGTCACATGATCTTCAAATTTCTCCCTGCAGAAAAAAAAAACATGGCCGAACTTCGTTTTATTCTCGGTGGAAAATGCCTATTTTAAAGTTAGTTTGGCCATTAAAATGCGTTTTGATGTCATTTGATGCGAGAAATATGAGTTGTTATTTCAGATTATGTGTGCAGTGGATGTACATGATCTTTAGTTTGCTAGTTATTACGAAGATTACTTCAGGAAATTGCGTCCATAGAACGTTTTCATTGTTACCAAGGTGGTTGCTAGGGACGCTGCTATCGATATTATTTCTGTTATGTTGTGTAACTGTTTAATGGTGTTATCTTTATTGCTACCCCCTTCCCCGTCAATGTATAGTGTTGGTCCACAGCGCAAACATATTAGTTTAACAAAATCCGCATCTAAAGATAGCCTACGTACGTTATTCCCCTGTGCAATTCCAGTCTCACATCTCACAGCACATCGTCATTAACAAATACCGGAAACAGACCGAAAACATTTAAAAAAATAAAATAATACTTTATTCCGAGTGTGCTTGCTTTTCTCTTTGAAAGTCATCACATAACGGCATTGTAATACACGGTTCGGCTGCATTAAATATTACATATCTGCCGTAGTTCTGTATTTATAGAGCCCTGATGAGAGACTTCTAGACAAACATGAGGAACTGAAAACGTGACGTGGATCATAAATATATCAGCCATTAAACAACATCTTACATTTCTTTTCACACAATACGTCTCCTTGCAGTATCAACACTAATTCGGCTGACTTTTATATTTGATCCAATTGGTAGATAGGCTGTATTTACACCATAAAGGTGCACAGCTGATATAAAGGGACACCTAGTGGTTAAAGCATGTTATTGAATTTCATTATTTTTATTATTAGATATTAATAGGATCCCTATAAAGTATATTCATTACTCGTTATTCTCTACTAATAGTTAATTAAAGACTGTATATAATGACTATTTTGCACATCCCTTTCAAGATTTCAAGATTTTCTAAGGTTTATTGACATATCATATAGGCCTACACAACTATGGTGTAGTTATGCAATGAATGAAAAACTTGGGTCGCAGGTTCCTCAATAGTGCATTACAAGACATCTATCAATATTTGTGCATACCTCCAGCAATGTTAACTATGTTGAAGCACTTATTTTAACTGATATTATAATGTATTATACTCTTATAAGATGTATGTAGATATTTCATCTCCGGCCTTGTCAGGTATTGAACAATCAATAAATAAAGAACACAGAATTTGTGTGATTATACTAAATGATTTACAAATAAACACCACTGCATATTTACAACTGTTACACATGCTGATGTAACGCAAATGTTCCAACTTGGGATCAATAAAGTATATCTTATCTTAAGCTGATCGATGGCTACTGCCATATTTGCAAAATGTGTGTATATGGAACGCCATTTGCACCACAATTCGCACGTTTATTCGCGCGTAGTTTCGCGCGTAGTTTCGCGCGTAGTTTCGCGCGGATTAACGGGGAGGTCCGTTTATTCGCGCGAAACTACGCGCGAATAAACGGGGAGGTCCATTTTATAAACGGGGAGGTCCGTTTTATAAACGGGGAGGTCCGTTTAAGTTCAAAGTCTCAGTAACCAATCAGTGAAGAGCAAAACCAGACCAAAGCAATCTGTAGATGAAAAGTTCCTGACATTGTGAGGCTGTAAATTGTACGTTATTCCAGATTCAGGGGACTATGTATTAATTTGGCTTTCAATATAATAAATATATCAATCAATATAACCTGCCTTCATTGTCTTTTAAAATAAAATCGCCTTCCCTTATCTTACTGAAGTGAAGGGTATTTATGTCTCCTTAAATCACCTTTTAAATGTACTTCTTATAACATGGCACGGTGTAACATATCAAAATGTTCAGTCTCTGGTCTTGCTAGAAATGCAATGTCACTCACCTTAGAGCACTGTCTTATGAGATACTTAGCTTAGAAATCAGATTTTTGGAAAACTTAAAAACTGTTGTGAAAACACAGATGTACTCATGTCATCCATTTTTGTTGGTGTTTCAGATTTGGTTCACAAAACGTTTTTGGTTCACAAAAGTAGTGAAATATATGAATTACAGTATAGGCCTATATACATGTGTTGTTCATGTCTAAAATGAAAATGTGTAAATTAGAGTAAAATAGTTCTATCACTCTACTTTCACCACAGAAAAGTTACATCAGGACTGATTCATGACTTCATATTCCATACTGAGGTTCATGTGATGTGTACAAATACAAATTGAGCATTACAACTTTTTTTTTCAACCAACTATTTATGTTAACATAAGAAACTGTAAAATCTCAATATTTACAATACAGGGTTCATACACTTTTTCACCAATGATTTTAAATGACTCTTTCATGTGGCTAGCATGCGCTGCCTCGCCCATATTCGAAATATTGAATATGTTACAACACAGTTTGCATTTAGCACGTCTTGGGTCAATGTCTTTTGATAACCACAATTGGTACTTATTCTTTAGAAGCCATACATTGTTGAAACTGCACTTCCCTGGCATCTTTATATCAAATAGTAGCTCCTGTAGACTAGAGGGCGTGATTGTAAACATCTCTCACCAGCTAAATACTGCCTCAGTTGCCATTTTACGTTTCATTATACGATACAGTATTTATTATCATTATAGTATTACTATTTCGGCGATTAGATAACATATAAATTATATTTGATGCAACTTTAGTTATATTTCCATGACTTTTCCAAAACTTTGGGAAAAATATTGCATTCCATGATTTTTCCAGGTTTTTAATGACTGTACGAACCCTGACAATATCAGAACTTTCTCAACCAACTATTCATTATAAATGTAAAGACAGGGGGAGCAGTGCCATGGTCTTTGTCTGTCTTCCAAGACAGTGGGTCTGGCTGCTGTGTAGGTGGGGGTGATGGTGCATGGGCTGCTGGTGGCTGTGTCGGGGGGAGGGAGGTGTGCTAGGCGAGACTTCTTTGCTGGCTGGGTTGATCGTGATGGCTGTGGCCTTTGTACCGAGGTGTATCTTAATCTTGTGGCAGGCACAGATGGAGGTGGAGGCTGCTGTAGTGATGCTGGTCCTCTGGTCCTTGGTGGTGATGGCTCTGGTGAAGGCCCTTGAGCCACGGTAGATCTTGACCTGGGTGCAGGCACAGATGGAGGTTCTTGCTGCTAGGCCCAGGCAGCTGTGAAATCGGAAAGAAATATAGGACAATAATTACTACTAAGTTCATTAAAATATAAAGTTCAAGTGGAATGTTTCTCAAGCACAAATAACAATGCACAACTCAAAATAAAATGGGGAGGTGGGACAGGAGTCCCTCTCTCTTACAACCTATTTAACTAAACCCACACAATGAAAGTACACTATTACTGTAATATTTATATTTACCTATCTTTAAATGGATCCTTGTTGTTGTTGCTGTATTCTCCAGGTTCTGATGCTCAATCTCCACTGCTGCTAGTGTTACAAGTCCGCTGTGCAGAGCTGCATATTGCATTCCATGACTTTTCCAGGTTTTTAATGACCGTACGAACCCTGACAATATCAGAACTTTCTCAACCAACTATTCATTATAAATGTAAAGACAGGGGGAGCAGTGCCATGGTCTTTGTCTGTCTTCCAAGACAGTGGGTCTGGCTGCTGTGTCGGTGATGGTGCATGGGCTGCTGGTGGCTGTGTCGGCGGGAGGGAGGTGTGCTAGGCGAGACTTCTTTGCTGGTTGGGTTGATCGTGATGGCTGTGGTGGAGGCCTTTGTACCGAGGTGTATCTTAATCTTGTGGCAGGCACAGATGGAGGTGGAGGCTGCTGTAGTGATGCTGGTCCTCTGGTCCATAAAGTCACCATTCCTAGTGGTGACTTTATGGACTGCAAACAAATTATAACATTATAAAATGCCTTTAAGGCAGCACACTGTTTGAAGCGCTGCACATTATATAAACTAACGTTACACACGGCAACGACATTAACTGCAAACAGTCGTGACTTGTGTGAAGTGTAACATTAAACAATATATTAACATATTAAATACAACATTTATGACACCACTCGTTCCACTCAGTAACCCTCTTTGTTCTAAGACATGTGATAGTCTATACATACACTATCATCTTCTCCATCCATTTACACAAGTGTGATGTTAATGCTATGGGTCTGTAGTTACTGCCCATGATTAAGTACGTAAAATATGCGCACTTCGACCATGCACTGCGTGGGTGTAAAATTACTACAATCTGCTTGTAGAGTAATGTTCTAAGTGTGGGTCAGACATTCGAGATGGCCGGGTTCGAGTCTCGGAGTGGAATTTTTTTCTCTCCAGCTTTTTTTATTATCTGTTTTGAATGACTTATAATCTTTGTTTTTAATGGGGGGCTGTGGCTCAGTGGGTAGTGTGCTGGAATTCGAATCAGGTGATAGCAAGTTCAAATCCTACTGCAGTCAGCATGTAGTTGTGTCCCTGGGCAAGACACTTCACCCTCAAATTAAGGTGGTAGCCTGTCTTCTGCATTAATGTTTCACGGCAAAGAAATGGTAGTGTATCAGTCTCAGATGTATTAGTGTTGCTCCAGCTGAAAACTATATCCAACCATATCAAATTAATAGTACCACAAAATGGTTCTGAGACTTATTCAGAAATGTATACAAAGGTTCATCACAAACACTGGAGCATTTTCTGCTTCTATTTCATTGCATGCTTCAGAATAGTATTATATATTGATATATAGTGCTTGTGAAGGAAGAGGGGACTCATATATAAATATATATATATATATATGAAAACAAGAGGGACATAATATCACAAAACAATTAATGATGATGATTATTTCAGCCATATGTATAATAGTGTTAATATCTATGAGATTTAAAGTAATAATAATAATAATAATTCCCTGCAAAAGCACTAATAACAATACAATAATGGCAAAAATAGCAATTAGATATATAGTACAAATCAATCATTGTCATGTGAAGCAAGGAGTGGTTGGACCCAAATGCAGAGACTGGAGACAGCAGAAAACTTAACAAAAATGTATATTTAACAGGCAGAACAGGAACTCAAGTAACAACAATCAACACGGAAAAAACAGAACTTCATGACATAGACAAACAAGGAACCGACAAGAACAGGACAGAAAACCAGGACTTATATACAAACAGCGTGACGAGGGGATGAAGTGCAAGTGGAGCTAGGAACAGGTTGAACTAATCAGGGCGGGGGAGACAATTAAAACTGGAGGGAAAACACACAGAGCAGAAAGTGAACTCAGAGAAGACAGAAGGAGAATACTTTCAATTTCAACAGAAAACAAAAAAAGAATAATACTTTTGTAGCTAAGATACACCAAATTGCCCACCCCAGCTTATGCCATTTTCCATACCATCTTTAAAAAGATGGTATTGTGTGCAAACTGGCAGCCTCAGGATCAGTCCACAGGTGTTGGCCGTGGGGAAACCTGCTGGCCCGTCCTCCGGGTGGAGGAAATTGAGATTTGGCTGGGTTGGAAACCCTACAGCAGGGATTTTCCGTAGGCCGGTGGCAAAGGCCAACACATCTCCGACATTCAGTATGCTTTGCGTGTTTAAGAGACTAGCATGATAATATTGCAGATTTGACTAGACAGTATACCAGTGTTTCTGAAATGGGGCTACGCTTGTGTCTAGGGAAACTGGAAATCATGAAATGTTGTGGAATTCCGGCACTTCCAGTGTTAACCAACATTACAACATAGGACTATATAACTATAGGTGTCCTTTATCTCTTTTTGCCTATTGAGTCTTTGCATAAGGAATGCAATTTGTGTTAATTTGGCAATTTCTTACCCTCCACTTGCAGCAGCCAGTCCCGCCAATAGCCAATGGTCCTGGCCTCCATCCGCCTGCGGTTGGAACCAGGCCCTGAAACCCTCCCAGTCTTAAAAAGTTCAACCATTTCGGACGCCAGGAGTGGCTTCTGGTCCTGAAGAAAAACGCTCTTCAGGATTGTTGGGTGGGCCTTCAAAATGTCCAATGCTCCAACAATTTTAAGACCTTCGCAAAACCTGTAAATGTAAGAAGTACCAGAAGAGAGAGAACATAACTAAATGTGTGAAAAATGTCCTGTTACAACCTGTTTCCATTTTACAGCATGTGTACATTACACTTACTGTTGGAGGGCTTCCACCTTGCGTCCATCAACATAGTGGTGAAGAGCGGCCGCCAGGAGCTCATCCCTCTGGGTCGTGTTTCCCACAAATTGCAAGGAGCCCAAGAGTGAGAGCTCCTCTGTGGCCTCCTCCACTGCCTCTCTGGCCCCTTCAAGGGTTGTTGCATCGGCAATCTAATGTTAGAAATTTGAACATTTGAATACAAAATTCATGGATAACATTATGCTACAATAATGATCATTCTGAATTGTCCACCCCTATAAGTTAAGCTAAATATATTCTATCAATGGATAACGATTAACTTAAGGGTTTCACTTTATAATAAGGGTTTATAATATTCCTTAATAACATAAATCTCCCATTGGAATACACAATACACTTCAGAGTAAGTATGCTATGACAAATTCAAGATTACTGAGTCTAAGGACACACCAGACCGAAGCTTTGTACAAAACAGACTGCTAAATTTGAAAATTTTAATGGAAATAAAGAATGTACTTGCCTTTTTGAGCTTGGCCCTAAGGGCGGGGTCGAATATGTCGTCTATACAGGCAGGGAGAGGTTGTAGACCACATATCTGCCTGTATAGGCGCTCGGAGAGAAAATGTGGAGACACCGACCCCTGAACCAAGCAGATGACCAGCATTTTGGCGACCACCCTGTGTAGCCCTTTCTGTAATGCTGAAGATAAAAAAAAGTATTACAAGATTATACAGTGACCATAGGGCTGCTCGATTATGGCAAAAATCATAATCTCGATTATTTGGGTCAATAAATGTAATTGCGATTATTAAATGCGATTATTCATTGACTTTGAAAACATCAATTTATTGGAGAAAAAAATGTGAACAGTATGTTTTTAACAGTTGATTACCCTGAACTTTAAGTATAATTCAACTGAAAAACCATTATAATAATAATAATAAAAAAATAATCGTTTTATTTCGATTACATTGTTTTCGCAATCGTTGCAAGCTATAATCGTAATCGCGATTAAAATACGATTAATTGAGCAGCCCTAGACCATACAATGTTTTCATCCATACAATGTGTCCTGATCTTATATTTAAAAAACCTATGAAAACTAACATCACTAAAATAAGACACACAATTACAGTATGCAGTGTTAATAATACAAAAATGCAGGATAATACTATGGGTTAACTTACTATTTCTTGGCACAGTATACATTTAAAAAGGTAAACGTTTAATTAATAATACATTTTCCATAATATATGTTTGCTGGTCATATATTATGCATCTTCAAATCTACAAATTACAATGCTTTTTATTTACTTCTTAATTTACCAACACTGTCCAGGGCCAATGTCCTACTCTCCTCAGGACCTTCGAAGATGCTGTGATGCTGAAGTTGTCTCATGAGGAGAGTACAAAATTCCCTTGTGGGACCCCCCTCATCAACGGCACCCTCTCCAACTCCCTCCGTGTCAACAAAAATGACATCAATTTTGTTTTCCGGGTCAAAACCGGTCCTGGAAAAGGCTCTAAAGGCACAATCAAATTCTTCCCCCCGGAAAGTATTTATTTGATTGGCTCTCACTAACTCCACTTTGACCCTGTCTTGTAGACACCGCAAAACCGTTTCAACGTCTACATGTCTGGAAAAGAAACAGATAAAAAGAAAATGGGAATAATAACATTAGCAATATTCGATGGGAATGTGCTTTACACAGTGATGCATTCAGGTGGACACAAATCCAGAGAACTGAAAAAGATTATAATACATTTATTACTTGCAGAAAACAAATGAAGTTGCAAATGTTCTGGTGAGAGCTGCAGGTAACATACATTATTGTATGTGTAATCTGTACTGTGGCAATCCATGATGGAGCTTCATTTATTTAGTAGGCCTATTACAAAAGGGATAT
The DNA here is from genome assembly GCA_028583405.1 of Pogonophryne albipinna. Taxonomy (NCBI): domain Eukaryota; kingdom Metazoa; phylum Chordata; class Actinopteri; order Perciformes; family Artedidraconidae; genus Pogonophryne; species Pogonophryne albipinna. The sequence goes on along the minus strand of JAPTMU010000520.1, from coordinate 11,313 downwards.
CATCTAAGGTCAAATGACCACCAGATCTCTCAAGCTACAAACATTTATCAAATTACGGGATTCTGTGACTCTTGTCAGCTTTTTCCACAACCTTGAAATCACCAGAGCGAATGTTCATTACTCACACACTGGCTGGTGGGGAGGGTCTGCGTTGTGCGGAGGGGCTGCCTGATGGGGATGGGCTGTGAAGTGGAGGTGGGCTGTGAGGTGGGTATGGGCTGTGAGGTGGGGATGGGCTGTGAGGTGGGGATGGGCTGTGAGGTGGGGATGGGCTGTGAGGTGGGCTGTGAGGTGACAGCGATTCCTGAAAAGATAAGATAGTCAGTATTCTTAACTCAACAAAAATCTGCAGTACTGCTTTAAACTAACTCGAGTCCTGAATTTCGTGTCTTGATTGAAATCTAAAACCTATTTCATATAGGTCAGAGCTATCTCTTCAAGTACATTATAAAAAACCAAACCGTTTTGAAACACATGTCAATGAGCTGGTTATGAATGTATGTCAACATTTGGTAATTGTCCTTACTACTTTTTATTTCATACCTGAACTTGGGGAACAACCCGAGATGGGCCGGGTAACGGTTGAGGGTGGGAGACAGGTTCACTCTGAGGTGGAGCAGCACCCTGTAAAAGAAGGTGCTTACTTTAGATATACAGAATTATACAGTGATCAATGTTTAATTTATTGTATTTGTCCTGTTGTTTTTAAATGTAAACGTTTATCTACCTTTGGTCGAATGTAGAGATTTGACCGACCCAAGGCATTGCCTGGTCGGATCTCCCTTAGACACAGGGAGGTGAGGGCAACAAATCTCCGCTGTTGTCCAACCATCCGGCAGAGGTCAAATTCTGGAGGGACGTTGGGCACTTTCTCCCTAAGGGCCTGTAGGAACTGTGCCGGGTCCAGGTGAAATGGCACAACGACTGTGCAGGTGACTGCGATATCTGACAAAACGAAAAAATGATATTACATAACCTGTATATTAACTCAGTGGCCACTTTATTAGAAAATATATAATTGTACACCTGCACTCTAATGCAAATATGTAATCATGTAGCAATAACTCAATAATTATGCACATACTGGTCTTGAGCTTCAGTTAAATTCAAACATAAAAATTACAAAATATTTTGATATTAAATTATGTCTATGAGGCTTATAGTTTTGAAGATTATGTAAGAAGGCATTTTTAGGTGTCGTTCATTATAAACCCACTTACCCATAGGAGAACTGTAGATGTCTTTGTCCTTCTTCAGGACAGACACTTTCAGTGTGACAGGTCGGCTCGCCACTGTTCTTCCTGTTCTCCTTCTTCTGTCAGGTCCTCTCCTCTCGCCCCGTCGAAACATCTCAAACCTATGAAAGTGTTTACATTATGCACAATGTGCAGGTTACTTATAAAATATACTAGGTTTATTACGATGTATTATACAGTATAGATATTATTCACCAGGTATTATGTTTATTGTGTACTTCTTGCTTTGCAGTTACTTTAGTGCATTTAAAAGGGTTAATTAGAGTAACCATTGTAGAGTTCAGAGGTGGAAAAATTAGACACATTATCTACCTAAGTCAGGGGGGCCAAATCCGGCCCGCGACTTCGTTTTGTCTCGCAAGAGCTTGTAAAGAATATAATATGTTTAATATACGGTTTCATGCTGCTTTACAGAAGCACGTTGTCCATAAACTACATATCCCACAATGCATCTCATTTTGAGACGACATGCGCACTGAAGAGACTTGCAATTATATGCCCTCGACTTCTGCTTTCAGACGTAGTTAATTACCAAGTTATTTTCCTATCCGATAATAACCCAATGCAGAGGCAATAATGTCATATAATACATCATTTTATATATATTTATATATGTATATATATATATATATATATATTTATATAGTCTTAAAGTTACAACTGGCCCTTTGAGTGCAACCTTAATGCTAATGTATCCCCCGATGAAATTGAGTTTGACATCCGTGATAGTGACTAAGTAGAAGTAAAAATACCTTTTTAAAACAAAGACGCTTATTTACTCAAGTAAAAGTCCAAATTACAGGCTATAAAATGTTCTCACGGTAAAAAGTCACTTTTAAACCGTCTTTTATGTTGTTTTCATCTGTCGTGCATGATATGCACCGAGGTCGTTTTTTCTACGTCCCATCCATTTTGTTTTAAATTAGTCTTTACATCGCGGAATGATGCGAAATAAAAATAATCCATAATTCACCTCAAATGCATTAAAACTAAAACCTACTTACGTCCCACCTCTGCATTTACCTACTGACCATTTCCACGTAGTGGTTGTGGTCTGTGTCTGTTCACATCATTTCAATAAACCCAATCCATGTTATATTAAAATGACATCTTTCCACAACGCCACCTTGGTTTGGTTGTGGATGTTCTTGGGGCTGGTTCAGCAACCTGTCAGCAACCTGTCGAAATAATTGTTCATGGTGTCTCTCAGGTCAGATAGCCTTCTCCTCATGTTCACCAATCTGCTGCGAATAGGCGTTAACATCAAACCTTTATATAGCCGCAAATAACAAAAAAACTTCCGGGGGTCAAACAGGTAGGGTCAATTATCCAGTCAGTGTTTAATAAAACTAATAACAAAAACAATTGATTTGAATGTTCATGTTTTTAATGTAATTTATGTGAAATATGTTACTTACTGTTTTACTACCAATAATGATTAGAATTATTATTCATTCTTGTTCCAACATGTGTAGTTAACATATTAAACTATTCTCACATTTTACTTTTTGATAATTAACGTTACTTTTCAATTTTTAGGTTTTATAATGAAGAACCAAAAAAGGCAGATAGGTGATTAAAAATAAATATTTAAAAATAAAAGCCAGGAGGAAAGAATGTCTGAAAACAATGTAATTGTAAATCAAATACTGAAATGACACACTCATCATGTCTCATACACACATCATATAATTATTTATATATCCTGCTTCAATTCACAGGGTGTAAAACCAGGCCCAGTAGAGAACATGGCTGTGATGTTCGCAAATGCAAAGCATAGAACAATGTCAGATTAACTAAGTTGAGACATAAGAAATGATGTGAAAGAAAGATATGCACAAAGAATAGCTTATGTTGATTTTTATCTCATTACTCTGAATTGCTCTGAAATACTGTGATTTTAGTGACTCCATACATACTTCTCAACATTCAGGTTTACTGACATAAGCCGTGAATATTAATAAACATTACAAGCATGTAGGTAGAGAAAAAATGGGTCTGCTGACTCGCTTGTCATATCAGCAACCCACAACAGCAAGAAGTCACACCACTGTTTGGCTACAGACTCCAACCATCTGCATGCATTTTTGTTTTTTTCGTGAACATCAACAGCTGCACTTAAAGGGATAGTTTGGGTCTTTTGAAGTTAAGTTGTATGAGGTACTTATCCATGGTTATTGTGTATTACAGTGGGGCAAAAAAGTATTTAGTCAGCCACCAATTGTGCAAATTCTCCCACTTAAAAAGATGAGAGGCCTGTAATTTTCATCATAGGTACACTTCAACTATGAGAGACAGAATGGGGGGAAAGAATCCAGAAAATCACATTGTAGGATTTTTAAAGAATTTATTTGCAAATGATGGTGGAAAATAAGTATTTGATCAATAACAAAAGTTCATCTCAATACTTTGTTATATACCCTTTGTTGGCAATGACAGAGGTCAAACGTTTTCTGTAAGTCTTCACAAGGTTTTCACACACTGTTGCTGGTATTTTGGCCCATTCCTCCATGCAGATCTCCTCTAGAGCAGTGATGTTTTGGGGCTGTCGCTGGGCAACACAGACTTTCAACTACCTCCAAAGATTTTCTATGGGGTTGAGATCTGGAGACTGGCTAGGCCACTCCAGGACCTTGAAATGCTTCTTACGAAGCCACTCCTTCGTTGCCCGGGCGGTGTGTTTGGGATCATTGTCATGCTGAAAGACCCAGCCACGTTTCATCTTCAATGCCCTTGCTGATGGAAGGAGGTTGTCACTCAAAATCTCACGATACATGGCCCCATTCATTCTTTCCTTTACACGGATCAGTCGTCCTGGTCCCTTTGCAGAAAAACAGCCCCAAAGCATGATGTTTCCACCCCCATGTTTCACAGTAGGTATGGTGTTCTTTGGATGCAACTCAGCATTCTTTCTCCTCCAAACACGTCTAGTTGAGTTTTTACCAAAAAGTTCTATTTTGGTTTCATCTGACAATATGACATTCTCCCAATCCTCTTCTGGATCATCTAAATGCTCTCTAGCAAACTTCAGACGGGCCTGGACATGTACTGGCTTAAGCAGGGGGACACGTCTGGCACTGCCGGATTTGAGTCCCTGGCGGCGTAGTGTGTTACTGATGGTAGCCTTTGTTACTTTGGTCCCAGCTCTCTGCAGGTCATTGACTAGGTCCCCCCGTGTGGTTCTGGGATTTTTGCTCACCGTTCTTGTGATCATTTTGACCCCACGGGGTGAGATCTTGCATGGAGCCCCAGATCGAGGGAGATTATCAGTGGTCTTGTACGTCTTCCATTTTCTAATAATTGCTCCCACAGTTGATTTCTTCACACCAAGCTGCTTACCTATTGCAGATTCAGTCTTCCCAGCCTGGTGCAGGTCTACAATTTTGTTTCTGGTGTCCTTTGACAGCTCTTTGGTCTTGGCCATAGTGGAGTTTGGAGTGTGACTGTTTGAGGTTGTGGACAGGTGTCTTTTAGACTGATAACGAGTTCAAACAGGTGCCATTAATACAGTTAACAAGTGGAGGACAGAGGAGGCTCTTAAAGAAGAAGTTACAGGTCTGTGAGAGCCAGAAATCTTGTTTGTTTGTAGGTGACCAAATACTTATTTTACCGAGGAATTTACCAATTAATTCATTAAAAATCCTACAATGTGATTTTCTGGATTCTTTCCCCCCATTTTGTCTCTCATAGTTGAAGTGTACCTAGGATGGAAATTACGGGCCTCTCATCTTTTTAAGTGGGAGAACTTGCACAATTGGTGGCTGACGAAATACTTTTTTGCCCCACTATATATACAGACAGGAGCAATGGTACAACAGCAAAGCAATGTACTGCTGTGGATGGTGGCAACAGAAAAACATATTTTAGCCATCTTAAAGAGGCCCATCGACGACGACCACAATAGGAGAGTTAAAATGTATTGGCCTGTTGGCCACTTACTACTCAACAATACTAACACTGGTTTCTCAACGATAGCCTATCCTAAAGTGAAAAAGTATCACATTGGCCTACCTTGTTGTGCGGTTGTGGTAGGCCAAGATCTCCGGACTTCAACTATATATTCCCGAAGGTCCTGAAGTAAAAGATCAGCTGTAGGAACGTTAATTATCCTGCCCCGTGACCACTCGAGGCTCCTCTCCATTGTTTCTAACCTGCCAGTAAACGGTTTGGTGAAATAGTGAAGAAGACAGAATGTATAAGTGTGAAAGATCTCACAGCCCCTCAGTAAGTTACATGCACAAACAAACTACATTCCTTTGTGTTCGATAGTAGCGATAGGCTGGGCCCTTCCTTACCTCACTATTGTGGATTGTAACACAGCATGACCATCATCTGTTTGGAGAAGTCTTGTGCAGTCATTTGTTGTCCTTTTGCAACGCAAGATGAAGTTTCTCGCTGCTGCTGCTGCTGCTGCTATTTATTTACCTTGTGCAGCCCATTTGTTTAGCTTCCGGTTTAGTAGACAACGAAAAAGTAAATGAGGCGAAGTCCCTCCCCTTCCGGTGGGACTCATGGGACCCAGCGCTGATGGGACCTTATTTCGGAAAAAAGTTTGTATTGAAGTCAATGGAGAGAGAAAGATTATCTTTCGATCCCGTTTAAATTGTGCCACGAATTACACATATGATGTTTGTCAATCTTAAAAAATCATTTCCATGTCAAAAAAGTCACAGTTTGACTATGAAAAATACGCAACTAGACTACAAATCCCAGAGTCGCGTAAGTGATGTCATAACTGATGTCACAATTGTTTTCCTCCGCTAAATATAAGAGATAGCTAAGATAAGATGACTTTAACAAGATGCCTGTGTGCTTAGTACCAGGCTGTAATCATACCAGCAATGGGTCTTGCTCGTTCTTTCGCTTCCCGTCTGATGAAAGGACCAGGAGTGGCTGGCTGGATCAAGTTAGCTACCTAGCTAGTAGCAAGCACGTTAGTTAGCATTGCAGTCTTAGCCTTGTCATTTGTATTAGCCTTAACATCAAGTAACCCAAAACGTTAAACAGTAAGAATAGTAGTCATATTTCGTGAACCCTTTGAAGAGTACTGTCACACCGGTGTGATCATTCTATAATACACCATTCAAGCCCGGGGGAGAAATGCTAACGCTAACGCTACATTAGCACAGGCGATCTGTTCTACTTCATGCTATCTGCACAAATGGTTGACATTAAACATCAAAAAGATCAGGCAGTTCAGAGAGAATCGAAGGCAGGCAGGCAGGCAGCTTTGCATGACATTCTTCTGGACGTGTTCCATTGTGTTGATAGTGAGGTCAATCACTTTTTTGACAAGACAGTAGTGACGGCCATCTTGGTGACGTGTGTTGTTGTCAGAGATGGGGTCGTTACTAAAAAAAAGTAATATATTACATATTACATTAAAAAAAGTAATATATTACACTACTTCGTTACTCTCTACATAAAGTAAGTCGTTACATTACTCGTTACTTTACTCGCAGGGCCGGCCCGCCCCTCCCTGCAGGCAGATAACGCAGACTGCTAAAGTTTCAAATGTTCTCTCCTGATATCTGTATATTTTGCGCAGTATATCTCTGCTCACGCTGTTGCGTCGGCGTGTTCTCCTGCGTGTTGGCCATGTGTTGCACTGGAACCAGACTGGAGCACACCGCAAAGACTTCAGCCGAGCGCGTACGAACTGCGCATGCGTGAGTGGCAATAACACTCCTTACCAGCAGGCGGCGGTAGTGTGTATTCGTCATTCAAAAGAGGCAACAACCGGAAGACAGAGAAGAAGAACAGACTATGTGATATAAACAAACAACAAATAGCTGTGCGTTAGCGTCACCTTAGCATGTGTTCTTTGCAGGTGTTTGTTGAGGTTTGATTATGACTGATTTTAGTAAGTAACGAAGTAACGCGTGTCGGGGCAATGTTAGTAACTGTAGTGTGATTACTGAATTATAAAAGTAGCGCGTTACACTACTCCGTTACCGACAAAAGTAATATTATTACAGTAACGCGTTACCCAACTCTGGTTGTTGTGAGAGTCTGCGAGACAGAAGAAGAAGAAGACACATGGCAGCAACTTTCCCTCTGCTTCATTCATTTCTCCTGTTCAACAGGTTAGTAGTGTGTACACAGATTATGTCATATTTCGATCTAAGAAGTGTATTTGAAACTGTTTTATGTGTAGTTAACTTTAATGTCATTCTGTGAGCTACGCCACTAACGTGTGGCTAATGGCTAATGGCGTCCGCTAGCTTCTTTAACACAGGCTGTTGCTCCCTGAATAATGTAGCTCTACTATGTGTATGAGTCCCGTGCACTAGTCTGGCTTACATTTCAAGTTTATTCTGTTTGTATAAATATGTGAAATGCTGGTCTGAGGTCATAATTGTTCATATTATTTAAATGCTAAAGCGCTAATGCTATGCTAATATTGTGCCTGTACAACAGCCAGGTTAAAGTGAGTACATTCGGGTTGTGTGTGTTATCTGTTATCACTGTATTATACTGTAAATGAAAAAGGCTTTAATCCTTCATGAAAGTCATAATATGGCATGTGGATTTATGTCCATTTTTTATTAGAAAACGAAATATGTCAGACATAGTTATTTTGATTGGCTAAATGTATTTTTACATTCTCAGTTAGCTTCAGGCCTCAGTGAGGAGAAGTATTGAGGTATAAAGCTGGTGAAGCCCTTTCATTATATTCTGTTTGCACAGATAATAAACCTGGTTGGCAAGAAGGAAGCCATATTCATTCGACCACACAACACAACGCAGAGATACATGTGGCGTCAAACCAGAGAATGATTAGATAAATAGAGAAAACGGATATAATTTGTAAGTGAATTTATTAATGTGTTTAATAAATTCTGGCTAGGACAACGACACAAACGGCAGCAACTTTCCCTCTGCTTCATTCTTTTCTCCTGTTCAACAGGCTTATTATCTGATTACCAGCTCTGCACAGCAGACTTGTAACACTAGCAGCAGTGGAGATGGAGCATCAGAACCTGGAGAATACAGCAACAACAACAAGGATCCATTTGAAGATGGGTAAATATTACAGTAATAGTGTACTTTCATTGTGTGGGTGTAACATAGTTAAATAGAGAGGGAGAGAGAGGGGAGAAACATTCCACTTGAACTTTTTATTTTAATGAACTTAGTAGTAATTATTGTCCTATATTTCTTTCCGATTTCACAGCTGCCTGGGCCTAGCAGCAAGAACCTCCATCTGTGCCTGCACCCAGGTCAAGATCTACCGTGGCTCAAGGGCCTTCACCAGAGCCATCACCGAGGACCAGCATCACTACAGCAGCCTCCACCTCCATCTGTGCCTGCCACAAGATTAAGATACACCTCGGTACAAAGGCCTCCACCACAGCCATCACGATTAACCCAGCTAGCAAAGAAGTCTCGCCTAGCACACCTCCCTCCCGCCGACACAGCCACCAGCAGCCCATGCACCATCACCCCCACCTACACAGCAGCCAGACCCACTGTCTTGGAAGACAGACAAAGACCATGGCACTGCTCCCCCTGTCTTTACATTTATAATGAATAGTTGGTTGAGAAAGTTCTGATATTGTCAGGGTTCGTACAGTCATTAAAAACCTGGAAAAGTCATGGAATGCAATATTTTTCCCAAAGTTTTGGAAATATAACTAAAGTTGCATCAAATATAATTTATATGTTATCTAATCGCCGAAATAGTAATACTATAATGATAATAAATACTGTATCGTATAATGAAACGTAAAATGGCAACTGTGGCAGTATTTCGCTGGTGAGAGATGTTTACAATCACGCCCTCTAGTCTACAGGAGCTACTATTTGATATAAAGATGCCAGGGAAGTGCAGTTTCAACAATGTATGGCTTCTAAAGAATAAGTACCAATTGTGGTTATCAAAAGACATTGACCCAAGACGTGCTAAATGCAAACTGTGTTGTAACATATTCAATATTTCGAATATGGGCGAGGCAGCGCATGCTAGCCACATGAAAGAGTCATTTAAAATCATTGGTGAAAAAGTGTATGAACCCTGTATTGTAAATATTGAGATTTTACAGTTTCTTATGTTAACATAAATAGTTGGTTGAAAAAAAAAGTTGTAATGCTCAATTTGTATTTGTACACATCACATGAACCTCAGTATGGAATATGAAGTCATGAATCAGTCCTGATGTAACTTTTCTGTGGTGAAAGTAGAGTGATAGAACTATTTTACTCTAATTTACACATTTTCATTTTAGACATGAACAACACATGTATATAGGCCTATACTGTAATTCATATATTTCACTACTTTTGTGAACCAAAAACGTTTTGTGAACCAAATCTGAAACACCAACAAAAATGGATGACATGAGTACATCTGTGTTTTCACAACAGTTTTTAAGTTTTCCAAAAATCTGATTTCTAAGCTAAGTATCTCATAAGACAGTGCTCTAAGGTGAGTGACATTGCATTTCTAGCAAGACCAGAGACTGAACATTTTGATATGTTACACCATGCCATGTTATAAGAAGTACATTTAAAAGGTGATTTCACTTCAGTAAGATAAGGTAAGGCGATTTTATTTTAAAAGACAATGAAGGCAGGTTATATTGATTGATATATTTATTATATTGAAAGCCAAATGAATACATAGTCCCCTGAATCTGGAATAACGTACAATTTACAGCCTCACAATGTCAGGAACTTTTCATCTACAGATTGCTTTGGTCTGGTTTTGCTCTTCACTGATTGGTTACTGAGACTTTGAACTTAAACGGACCTCCCCGTTTATAAAACGGACCTCCCCGTTAATCCGCGCGAATTGTGGCGCAAATGGCGTTCCATAGAGGGACGCGGTGGACCCGTTCAAATCCAGTTTTGGACAGTCTGCCGTGGTTCCATCCCATTTCAAGTGCTGTTCGAGGCTCGGTGTAACCCTCGGAGCACACTCTCCAATCACAAAGCTTGAGGACTATCACGGGGTTTGTCAAACAGAGCACATGGTGTAGTCCAAACGATAGCTGGGGATTCTGGGTAGTGTAGTGTCTTCTGCCATCCTTTACTCCGAAAAAATATTTGTTTCTCCGAATCGAAGGGGAAAAATACAAAAGCATTGCACACAATTTAAACCAATCAATGTTGTGTAATTAACAAGGATAATCTGGTGTTTTTTAGTCGATGAGTAGTGCAGATATCACTGTAAAATCAATCGACAGTAAGGGGAATACTTACTTCCGGGTGTACAATTCTCCGTTATCCAATGAGAATGGACGCTCACATTGCCTTTAAGGGCAGCCGACACAAACGAATGCCGTGCTTCCATGAGCGTCAAATCCCGCCGCAGATGGGAATACATTGAAATCAGTTGAAAGCTATTTGTGTCCCTTTATGACGCTGAAGGAGCCTAGGAGCGTCACAATTGCACGCCACGGACACTGACCAAACGTCGCTCCTGGACGCTTAGGGAGTGAGAGTGTGTTGGTGATGAAGGTGTTTATGCATGTAAACGGTCTGCAGAGTCAAAACCCTCAAAGTACACCCTGTAGCGAGTAAAACTCTAAAACAGAAAATACCTCCCCAAAACGCCTCGTTGGAGATACGTCATTGTCCATTTGATTCTTCCGGGTACGCATGTCAACCGTACCCGGAACGAAATGGACCAATCCGTGGAGCCGTTACGTTACATCCGCGGAGCCGTTACGTTAAGCCCCCGCCGATTTGTCCAAATTGACCAATCCACGGACTTCCTCACACACACACTCAGTGCAGGCAGCTCTGCTGATTTCTCCTCCCTGGCTGCAGGCTGATAACAGACAGTTGGGGTCTCGGCGAAATTCTCTCTGCAGACCCATTCTCACAGCGTTTATCAACCTTTTTCTTACTCAATATCAAGCCACACTTATTGTTTTTACTTCGGCTTTGACTTTGTGTGTGCTCAGGATGAGTTTGGCTGTGTTTCGCTGTGTATCGCTAAACAAGGAAACAACACCTCCACGGAGCTTAGCGCGATTCACAACGTCCCGACCAATCAGAGCACACTCTGCTCACAGGGAGGGTGGGGGCTGGAGCTATTGGAGCTTGTTAT
>JAPTMU010000519.1:58440-70040 GCA_028583405.1 Pogonophryne albipinna | reverse complement strand
TGATTTGACCCGTCGGTCACTAATAGAAAGCGTTGCTCACCGCCCGGTTTTCGCTGACTAGCAGATTCTGTGTCAACATCCCAGCATGCATTGCGGCTCTGACCCCAACAGATGGAGAAAACCAGAAGTGAAAGCAGATGTTTCCACGATCCTGCGTCAGCACTTTGAGACAAACACGGAAAACTGTCACTTCATTTGAGATGCGTTTTAACCTCAGAGGAAGAGACTCACATTCACTGAGTTCATAGAGGACCAGGTTCAAGAGACTCACCTCCACTGAGTTCATAGAGGATCAGGTTCAGGAGACTCACCTCCACTGAGTTCATAGAGGATCAGGTTCAAGAGACTCACCTCCACTGAGTTCATAGAGGATCAGGTTCAGGAGACTCACCTCCACTGAGTTCATAGAGGATCAGGTTCAAGAGACTCACCTCCACTGAGTTCATAGAGGATCAGGTTCAAGAGACTCACCTCCACTGAGTTCATAGAGGACAAGGTTCAAGAGACTCACCTCCACTGAGTTCATAGAGGATCAGGTTCAAGAGACTCACCTCCACTGAGTTCATAGAGGACCAGGTTCAAGAGACTCACCTCCACTGAGTTCATAGAGGATCAGGTTCAAGAGACTCACCTCCACTGAGTTCATAGAGGACAAGGTTCAAGAGACTCACCTCCACTGAGTTCATAGAGGATCAGGTTCAAGAGACTCACCTCCACTGAGTTCATAGAGGATCAGGTTCAAGAGACTCACCTCCACTGAGTTCATAGAGGATCAGGTTCAAGAGACTCACCTCCACTGAGTTCATAGAGGACCAGGTTCAAGAGACTCACCTCCACTGAGTTCATAGAGGACCAGGTTCAGGAGACTCACCTCCACTGAGTTCATAGAGGATCAGGTTCAAGAGACTCACCTCCACTGAGTTCATAGAGGATCAGGTTCAGGAGACTCACCTCCACTGAGTTCATAGAGGATCAGGTTCAAGAGACTCACCTCCACTGAGTTCATAGAGGATCAGGTTCAGGAGACTCACCTCCACTGAGTTCATAGAGGATCAGGTTCAAGAGACTCACCTCCACTGAGTTCATAGAGGACCAGGTTCAAGAGACTCACCTCCACTGAGTTAATAGAGGACCAGGTTCAAGAGACTCACCTCCACTGAGTTCATAGAGGATCAGGTTCAAGAGACTCACCTCCACTGAGTTCATAGAGGACCAGGTTCAAGAGACTCACCTCCACTGAGTTCATAGAGGATCAGGTCCAGGAGCACAGCAGATACTCCATCATAATAATGTGCACAAGGACACTTTGAAAGTTCTTCTCAAATGTTCTGATTATCTCGTGAAAAGCCTCCTGGACCTACGGAGGCCGGCAGGTGTGAAAGTAAACAACTCTAAATATGCAGTCTAAAGAGTGACGCACACAGCTGGAGACCAGGGGACACTAAAGAGTGACGCACACAGCTGGAGACCAGGGGACACTAAAGAGTGACGCACACAGCTGGAGACCAGGGGACACTAAAGAGTGACGCACACAGCAGGGAGACTAGGGGACACTAAAGTGTAACGCACACAGCTGGAGACCAGGGGACACTAAAGAGTGACGCACACTGCTGGAGACCAGGGGACACTAAAGAGTGACGCACACAGCTGGAGACCAGGGGACACTAAAGAGTGACGCACACAGCAGGGAGACCAGGGGACACTAAAGTGTATCGCACACAGCTGGAGACCAGGGGACACTAAAGAGTGACGCACACAGCTTGGAAACCAGGGGACACTAAAGAGTGACGCACACAGCTGGAGACCAGGGGACACTAAAGAGTGATGCACACAGCTGGGAGACCAGGGGACACTAAAGAGTGACGCACACAGCTGGAGACCAGGGGACACTAAAGAGTGACGCACACAGCAGGGAGACTAGGGGACACTAAAGTGTAACGCACACAGCTGGAGACCAGGGGACACTAAAGAGTGACGCACACTGCTGGAGACCAGGGGACACTAAAGAGTGACGCACACAGCTGGAGACCAGGGGACACTAAAGAGTGACGCACACAGCAGGGAGACCAGGGGACACTAAAGTGTATCGCACACAGCTGGAGACCAGGGGACACTAAAGAGTGACGCACACAGCTTGTAAACCAGGGGACACTAAAGAGTGACGCACACAGCTGGAGACCAGGGGACACTAAAGAGTGATGCACACAGCTGGGAGACCAGGGGACACTAAAGAGTGACGCACACAGCTGGAGACCAGGGGACACTAAAGAGTGACGCACACAGCAGGGAGACTAGGGGACACTAAAGAGTGACGCACACAGCTGGAGACCAGGGGACACTAAAGAGTGACGCACACAGCTGGAGACCAGGGGACACTAAAGAGTGACGCACACAGCTTGGAAACCAGGGGACACTAAAGAGTGACGCACACAGCAGGGAGACTAGGGGACACTAAAGTGTAACGCACACAGCTGGAGACCAGGGGACACTAAAGAGTGACGCACACTGCTGGAGACCAGGGGACACTAAAGAGTGACGCACACAGCTGGAGACCAGGGGACACTAAAGAGTGACGCACACAGCAGGGAGACCAGGGGACACTAAAGTGTATCGCACACAGCTGGAGACCAGGGGACACTAAAGAGTGACGCACACAGCTTGGAAACCAGGGGACACTAAAGAGTGACGCACACAGCTGGAGACCAGGGGACACTAAAGAGTGATGCACACAGCTGGGAGACCAGGGGACACTAAAGAGTGACGCACACAGCTGGAGACCAGGGGACACTAAAGAGTGACGCACACAGCAGGGAGACTAGGGGACACTAAAGAGTGACGCACACAGCTGGAGACCAGGGGACACTAAAGAGTGACGCACACAGCTGGAGACCAGGGGACACTAAAGAGTGACGCACACAGCTGGAGACCAGGGGACACTAAAGAGTGACGCAAACAGCAGGGAGACTAGGGGACACTAAAGTGTAACGCACACAGCTGGAGACCAGGGGACACTAAAGAGTGACGCACACTGCTGGAGACCAGGGGACACTAAAGAGTGACGCACACAGCTGGAGACCAGGGGACACTAAAGAGTGACGCACACAGCAGGGAGACCAGGGGACACTAAAGTGTATCGCACACAGCTGGAGACCAGGGGACACTAAAGAGTGACGCACACAGCTTGGAAACCAGGGGACACTAAAGAGTGACGCACACAGCTGGAGACCAGGGGACACTAAAGAGTGACGCACACAGCTGGAGACCAGGGGACACTAAAGAGTGAACGCACACAGCAGGGAGACCAGGGGACACTAAAGTGTAACGCACACAGCTGGAGACCAGGGGACACTAAAGAGTGACGCACACAGCTTGGAAACCAGGGGACACTAAAGAGTGACGCACACAGCTGGAGACCAGGGGACACTAAAGAGTGACGCACACAGCTTGGAAACCAGGGGACACTAAAGAGTGACGCACACAGCTGGAGACCAGGGGACACTAAAGAGTGATGCACACAGCTGGGAGACCAGGGGACACTAAAGACTGACGCACACAGCTGGAGACCAGGGGACAGTAAAAAGTGACGTACACAGCTGGAGACCAGGGGACACTAAAGAGTGATGCACACAGCTGGGAGACCAGGGGACACTAAAGAGTGACGCACACAGCTGGAGACCAGGGGACAGTAAAAAGTGACGCACACAGCTGGGAGACCAGGGGACACTAAAGAGTGACGCACACAGCTGGGAGACCAGGGGACACTAAAGAGTGACGCATACAGCTGGGAGACATGGGGACACTAAAGAGTGACGCACACAGCTGGGAGACCAGGGGAGACTAAAGAGTGACGCACACAGCTGGGAGACCAGGGGACACTAAAGAGTGACGCACACAGCTGGAGACCAGGGGACACTAAAGAGTGACGCATACAGCTGGGAGACATGGGGACACTAAAGAGTGACGCACACAGCTGGAGACCAGGGGACAGTAAAAAGTGATGCACACAGCTGGGAGACCAGGGGAGACTAAAGAGTGACGCACACAGCTGGAGACCAGGGGACACTAAAGAGTGATGCACACAGCTGGGAGACCAGGGGAAACTAAAGAGTGACGCACACAGCTGGAGACCAGGGGACAGTCAAAAGTGACGCACACAGCTGGGAGACCAGGGGAGACTAAAGAGTGATGCACACAGCTGGAGACCAGGGGACACTAAAGAGTGACGCACACAGCTGGAGACCAGGGGACACTAAAGAGTGACGCACACAGCTGGAGACCAGGGGACACTAAAGAGTGACGCACACAGCTGGAGACCAGGGGACACTAAAGAGTGACGCACACAGCAGGGAGACCAGGGGACACTAAAGTGTATCGCACACAGCTGGAGACCAGGGGACACTAAAGAGTGACGCACACAGCTTGGAAACCAGGGGACACTAAAGAGTGACGCACACAGCTGGAGACCAGGGGACACTAAAGAGTGATGCACACAGCTGGGAGACCAGGGGACACTAAAGAGTGACGCACACAGCTGGAGACCAGGGGACACTAAAGAGTGACGCACACAGCAGGGAGACTAGGGGACACTAAAGAGTGACGCACACAGCTGGAGACCAGGGGACACTAAAGAGTGACGCACACAGCTGGAGACCAGGGGACACTAAAGAGTGACGCACACAGCTGGAGACCAGGGGACACTAAAGAGTGACGCAAACAGCAGGGAGACTAGGGGACACTAAAGTGTAACGCACACAGCTGGAGACCAGGGGACACTAAAGAGTGACGCACACTGCTGGAGACCAGGGGACACTAAAGAGTGACGCACACAGCTGGAGACCAGGGGACACTAAAGAGTGACGCACACAGCAGGGAGACCAGGGGACACTAAAGTGTATCGCACACAGCTGGAGACCAGGGGACACTAAAGAGTGACGCACACAGCTTGGAAACCAGGGGACACTAAAGAGTGACGCACACAGCTGGAGACCAGGGGACACTAAAGAGTGACGCACACAGCTGGAGACCAGGGGACACTAAAGAGTGACGCACACAGCAGGGAGACCAGGGGACACTAAAGTGTAACGCACACAGCTGGAGACCAGGGGACACTAAAGAGTGACGCACACAGCTTGGAAACCAGGGGACACTAAAGAGTGACGCACACAGCTGGAGACCAGGGGACACTAAAGAGTGACGCACACAGCTTGGAAACCAGGGGACACTAAAGAGTGACGCACACAGCTGGAGACCAGGGGACACTAAAGAGTGATGCACACAGCTGGGAGACCAGGGGACACTAAAGACTGACGCACACAGCTGGAGACCAGGGGACAGTAAAAAGTGACGTACACAGCTGGGAGACCAGGGGACACTAAAGAGTGATGCACACAGCTGGGAGACCAGGGGACACTAAAGAGTGACGCACACAGCTGGAGACCAGGGGACAGTAAAAAGTGACGCACACAGCTGGGAGACCAGGGGACACTAAAGAGTGACGCACACAGCTGGGAGACCAGGGGACACTAAAGAGTGACGCATACAGCTGGGAGACATGGGGACACTAAAGAGTGACGCACACAGCTGGGAGACCAGGGGAGACTAAAGAGTGACGCACACAGCTGGGAGACCAGGGGACACTAAAGAGTGACGCACACAGCTGGAGACCAGGGGACACTAAAGAGTGACGCATACAGCTGGGAGACATGGGGACACTAAAGAGTGACGCACACAGCTGGAGACCAGGGGACAGTAAAAAGTGATGCACACAGCTGGGAGACCAGGGGAGACTAAAGAGTGACGCACACAGCTGGAGACCAGGGGACACTAAAGAGTGATGCACACAGCTGGGAGACCAGGGGAAACTAAAGAGTGACGCACACAGCTGGAGACCAGGGGACAGTCAAAAGTGACGCACACAGCTGGGAGACCAGGGGAGACTAAAGAGTGATGCACACAGCTGGAGACCAGGGGACACTAAAGAGTGACGCACACAGCTGGAGACCAGGGGACACTAAAGAGTGACGCACACAGCTGGAGACCAGGGGACACTAAAGAGTGACGCACACAGCTGGAGACCAGGGGACACTAAAGAGTGACGCACACAGCTTGAGACCAGGGGACACTAAAGAGTGACGCACACAGCTGGGAGACCAGGGGACACTAAAGAGTGACGACACAGCTGGGAGACCAGGGGACACTAAAGAGTGACGCATACAGCTGGGAGACATGGGGACACTAAAGAGTGACGCACACAGCTGGAGACCAGGGGACAGTAAAAAGTGACGCACACAGCTGGGAGACCAGGGGAGACTAAAGAGTGACGCACACAGCTGGAGACCAGGGGACACTAAAGAGTGACGCACACAGCTGGGAGACCAGGGGAGACTAAAGAGTGATGCAAACAGCTGGAGACCAGGGGACACTAAAGAGTGACGCACACAGCTGGGAGACCAGGGGACACTAAAGAGTGACGCACACAGCTGGAGACCAGGGGACAGTAAAAAGTGACGTACACAGCTGGGAGACCAGGGGACACTAAAGAGTGATGCACACAGCTGGGAGACCAGGGGACACTAAAGAGTGACGCACACAGCTGGAGACCAGGGGACAGTAAAAAGTGACGCACACAGCTGGGAGACCAGGGGACACTAAAGAGTGACGCACACAGCTGGGAGACCAGGGGACACTAAAGAGTGACACTAAAGAGTGACGCATACAGCTGGGAGACATGGGGACACTAAAGAGTGACGCACACAGCTGGGAGACCAGGGGAGACTAAAGAGTGACGCACACAGCTGGGAGACCAGGGGACACTAAAGAGTGACGCACACAGCTGGAGACCAGGGGACACTAAAGAGTGACGCATACAGCTGGGAGACATGGGGACACTAAAGAGTGACGCACACAGCTGGAGACCAGGGGACAGTAAAAAGTGATGCACACAGCTGGGAGACCAGGGGAGACTAAAGAGTGACGCACACAGCTGGAGACCAGGGGACACTAAAGAGTGACGCACACAGCTGGGAGACCAGGGGAAACTAAAGAGTGACGCACACAGCTGGAGACCAGGGGACAATCAAAAGTGACGCACACAGCTGGGAGACCAGGGGAGACTAAAGAGTGACGCACACAGCTGGAGACCAGGGGACACTAAAAAGTGAAGCACACAGCTGGGAGACCAGGGGAGACTAAAGAGTGACGCACACAGCTGGGAGACCAGAGGACACTAAAGAGTGACGCACACAGCTGGGAGACCAGGGGACACTAAAGAGTGACGCATACAGCTGGGAGACATGGGGACACTAAAGAGTGACGCACACAGCTGGAGACCAGGGGACAGTAAAAAGTGACGCACACAGCTGGGAGACCAGGGGAGACTAAAGAGTGACGCACACAGCTGGAGACCAGGGGACACTAAAGAGTGACGCACACAGCTGGAGACCAGGGGACACTAAAGAGTGACACACACAGCTGGAGACCAGGGGACACTAAAGAGTGACGCACACAGCTTGAGACCAGGGGACACTAAAGAGTGACGCACACAGCTGGGAGACCAGGGGACACTAAAGAGTGACGACACAGCTGGGAGACCAGGGGACACTAAAGAGTGACGCATACAGCTGGGAGACATGGGGACACTAAAGAGTGACGCACACAGCTGGAGACCAGGGGACAGTAAAAAGTGACGCACAAAGCTGGGAGACCAGGGGAGACTAAAGAGTGACGCACACAGCTGGGAGACCAGGGGACACTAAAGAGTGACGCACACAGCTGCAGACCAGGGGACACTAAAGAGTGACGCACACAGCTGGAGACCAGGGGACACTAAAGAGTGACACACACAGCTGGAGACCAGGGGACACTAAAGAGTGACGCACACAGCTGGGAGACCAGGGGACACTAAAGAGTGACGCACACAGCTGCAGACCAGGGGACACTAAAGAGTGACGCACACAGCTGGGAGACCAGGGGACACTAAAGAGTGACACACACAGCTGGAGACCAGGGGACACTAAAGAGTGACGCACACAGCTGTTTATCAGGATATCTGAAATGAAAAGTCTTAATTCAAAACATTGTGAAAGGTCTCCTCCATTAAAATAAGACCTTTCACATGGAGAGCAAAGCTTCAGCCGTTCATATAGGGTTGAGTAAATGTCCCCAACATGAAATACGTTTTTTTATTCTCTGTCAGTTTCTGTAAACTTCACCTGATCCACAACCAGAAGATTCAAAACAGAAAGCGCTTTAAATACCTAACTGGACACTCACATTTAGAGCCTCTGACTCCACACTTTATCCCTGGAAAACTGAAAAACGGAGCAGCCGTCAGAGAGTCTGCAGCGTGTGTGTGTGTGTGTGTGTGTGTGTGTGTGTGTGTGTGTGTGTGTGTGTGTGTGTGTGTGTGTGTGTGTGTGTGTGTGTTTACAGTGAATGGCTGCAGTCTATTTCAAGTCTCTCATGTATTTATGTGGATGTATACAGCGCTCAGGCTGTGGTTCTCCGGAGCGATTTGGGCTCCGACAGTTTGTAAAAACACAACAAAATAAAAACCCGGTTGTTTTGTTGTCGTCTGGTTCTGAGGAGAGACGCCTGGGTCGAGTCGGGCCACAGATACCATAATAAAGAGAGGGTAAAATAGATACTATGATGTGTTTCAGTCTTTAAACATCCATCAGATTCTTTCTCCTGAAGACCGTGAGGTATCAGGAGGTAAACACATTCACTTTTTCATCTGTTGGTCAAAAATGGACACTCGTCATTATTGAAGACATTTGTATCACTGTATACCAGGGGGGGGGGACCTGAGACACGTGAGACACACACACACACACACACACCCTCTGAGGGTATACCAGGGGGGGGGAACCTTTTTCCTCTCAAGGGCCATTTCAATGTTTCCAACATCCTCCGAGGGCCGTACAAATTATTGACCTCTGCTTAAAAATACTAAAATCACAGCCCACTCATTTCACCTTTCTTTCATGCTGTGCAAAGAAAGAGCAGCCTCTCAATCCAGATATCTCACCATGACTCACGCATGCATGCACGTGCACGGTGTGGCATGCATGCATGTGCACGGTGTGGCATGACCACCCAAACAGAAAGATATGGACACAAGAAGTGCAAAATGTATTTAGACTCCTATCCATGTGAACATGATTTAAGTGGGGGGGGGACCTAACCTCCTCTAGGGGGTCCTAACCTCCTCTAGGGGGGTCCTAACCTCCTCTAGGGGGGTCCTAACCTCCTCTAGGGGGTCTGGGGGCATGCTCCCCCGGGAAGATGTGTTTAAACATTGAAGTTAAAGCATCAATCTGGTGCACTTTGAGAGCAACATGAGAGATCTATGGAAACATCTCTCACCATCAGATGAAACAGAACTGGAAGCAGATTTACTTTTTCTTTATGGATATTTTACAAATCACTCTCCTTTCAAACTGTATTCTTGTTTATTAATAACAACTTTTGTTTACTGTCATATAGTATTTTATACCCGTTTACTTTATTCTCTTGTTTTTTTATAACTATAATGATCATATAAAGATGTGCCTTTACCTCACTGGTTGTAGAAAAAGCTTCTTATATTCGTTAGCATAGCTAGCTACCCAGATGCTAATAACAACACAGTGATTGACTGTATGCTCAGAATGACAGATGAACAGATGCCTCTGGGCTTTCAGCTAAAGACACAGACAGGCAGAACCTGCGGCATGTGGACGGCTCCTTATGGGTACTGCAGTTTCTGGAGTGCTGGAGCCGCGTTCTGGTGCTCTCCGTCAGAACTGCACCCCTGTCAGTCGAGACATATACCACGTGATGACACGTTAGGCTTGTGTTGTGTTCAAGGACCCTGACCTTGGCCAGGAAAAACAGGCACTCGCTTGTTTAATTATTTTGCGGTCGAGACTTCTTTAATTTTTTTCTTTTTTGCGTGTGTTTATAAATTACCTCGAGGGCCGTACCAAATGGTCTCGCGGGCCGTATACGGCCCGGGGGCCGGAGGTTCCCCACCCCTGCTGTATATAAACTCATATCTGCATCTGAACGAAGGACAGTTACATTACAAGAGTTAGATATCAGAAGTGTCCGTCTGGAGTGAAACTGGAATCAAACCAACATTCGAGGTGAAGAAAAAAAGGTTGATGATATTCGCTCTTCTTTTTCTGACTCACCTTTACTCACCGCTGGGTCACCAGACCCTCCTTCCACCCACACAATGACCTCCTCTTCCCCTCTCTCTCCAAGTGAGGTTCTTACCCTCATTACCTCTGCCCGCCCTACCACCTGTCCTCTGGACCCTATCCCTTCAAACCTCCTTCAGACTATCGCTCCTGATATTCTACCGTTTCTCACCCATTTCATCAACACTTCTCTAACTTCTGGTCACTTTCCAAACAGTCTCAAGGAGGCAAGAGTAAACCCTCTCCTAAAGAAACCCACTCTCAACCCGTCTGATGTTATAAACTACAGGCCTGTCTCTCTCCTCCCGTTCCTGTCTAAAACACTTGAACGCGCTGTCTTTAAACAACTCTCCCGTTATCTCCATCAGAACAACCTTCTGGATCCGCACCAGTCTGGTTTCAAGGCAGGTCACTCCACAGAAACTGCCCTCCTTGCTGTCACTGAGGAACTGCACACTGCTAAAGCAGCCTCCCTCTCCTCTGTCATCATCCTGTTGGACCTGTCAGCTGCATTCGACACGGTGAACCATCAGATCCTCCTTCGCACTCTCTAAGAACTTGGAGTTTCAGGCTCTGCACTTTCCCTCCTCACCTCATACCTCAAAGACCGTACCTACAGGGTAACTTGGAGAGGGTCCGAGTCCGACCCTTGTCAATTAACTACAGGGGTCCCTCAGGGCTCTGTTCTTGGTCCCCTCCTCTTCTCCCTGTACACAAACTCGCTCGGATCAGTCATTAGCCCGCATGGTTTTTCATACCACTGCTACGCTGACGACACCCAAATAATTCTGTCCTTTCCCCGCTCAGAGACCCAGGTCGTCGCACGCATCTCTGCTTGTCTAGCTGACATCTCTCAGTGGATGTCTGCTCATCACCTCAAGCTCAACCTTGACAAGACTGAACTGCTTTTCCTTCCGGGAAAAGATTGTCCCACTCTTGACCTAACAATCAACATCGGCACCTCTGTTGTTTCCCCGACTCAGACTGCAAGGAATCTGGGTGTGACCCTAGATAACAACCTGTCCTTCGCTGCAAACATAGCTGCTACAACCCGCTGCTGCAGATACACGCTTTACAACATCAGGAGGATACGTCCCCAGCTGACCCAGAAAGCCACGCAGGTTCTGGTCCAGGCTCTCGTCATCTCACGCTTAGACTACTAATAATAATAATAATAATAATAACTTGAATTTATATAGCGCCTTTCATAACCTCAAGGTCACTTTACAAAGAAACATACAAGGACAAGACATAAAAAACATAAACATAAAACATGGGGCAGAAATGTAAGTGTAAGTGGGGGGGGGGGGGGAGTGAGTTATTGTTGGAAGGCGATGTTGAACAGATGAGTTTTAAGGGTTGATTTGAACATGTTGAGAGAAGGGGCGTTGCGGATTTCTGCAGGGAGGGAGTTCC
>JAPTMU010000519.1:32596-57440 GCA_028583405.1 Pogonophryne albipinna | reverse complement strand
ATGACAGATGAGCAGATGCTAATAACAACACAGTGATTGACTGTATGCTCAGAATGACAGATGAACAGATGCTAATAACAACACAGTGACTGACTGTATGATCAGAATGACAGATGAGCAGATGCTAATACAACACAGTGATTGACTGTATGCTCAGAATGACAGATGAACAGATGCTAATAACAACACAGTGACTGACTGTATGCTCAGAATGACAGATGAACAGATGCTAATAACAACACAGTGATTGACTGTATGCTCAGAATGACAGATGAGCAGATGCTAATAACAACACAGTGATTGACTGTATGCTCAGAATGACAGATGAACAGATGCTAATAACAACACAGTGATGACTGTATGCTCAGAATGACAGATGAACAGATGCTAATAACAACACAGTGACTGACTGTATGCTCAGAATGACAGATGAACAGATGCTAATAACAACACAGTGATTGACTGTATGCTCAGAATGACAGATGAACAGATGCTAATAACAACACAGTGATTGACTGTATGCTCAGAATGACAGATGAACAGATGCTAATAACAACACAGTGATTGACTGTATGCTCAGAATGACAGATGAACAGATGCTAATAACAAACAGTGATTGACTGTATGCTCAGAATGACAGATGAACAGATGCTAATAACAACACAGTGACTGACTGTATGCTCAGAATGACAGATGAACAGATGCTAATAACAACACAGTGATTGACTGTATGCTCATAATGACAGATGAACAGATGCTAATAACAAACACCGTGATTGACTGTATGATCAGAATGACAGATGAACAGATGCTAATAACAACACAGTGATTGACTGTATGCTCAGAATGACAGATGAACAGATGCTAATAACAACACAGTGATTGACTGTATGCTCAGAATGACAGATGAACAGATGCTAATAACAACCAGTGATTGACTGTATGATCAGAATGACAGATGAACAGATGCTAATAACAACACAGTGATTGACTGTATGCTCAGAATGACAGATGAACAGATGCTAATAACAACACAGTGATTGACTGTATGCTCAGAATGACAGATGAGCAGATGCTAATAACAACACAGTGATTGACTGTATGCTCAGAATGACAGATGAACAGATGCTAATAACAACACAGTGATTGACTGTATGCTCAGAATGACAGATGAACAGATGCTAATAACAACACAGTGATTGACTGTATGCTCAGAATGACAGATGAACAGATGCTAATAACAACACAGTGATTGACTGTATGCTCAGAATAACAGATGAACAGATGCTAATAACAACACAGTGATTGACTGTATGCTCAGAATGACAGATGAACAGATGCTAATAACAACACAGTGATTGACTGTATGCTCAGAATGACAGATGAACAGATGCTAATAACAACACAGTGATTGACTGTATGCTCAGAATGACAGATGAACAGATGCTAATACAACACAGTGACTGGACTGTATGCTCAGAATGACAGATGAACAGATGCTAATAACAACACAGTGATTGACTGTATGCTCAGAATGACAGATGAACAGATGCTAATAACAACACAGTGATTGACTGTATGCTCAGAATGACAGATGAACAGATGCTAATAACAACACAGTGACTGACTGTATGCTCAGAATGACAGATGAACAGATGCTAATAACAACACGTGATTGACTGTATGATCAGAATGACAGATGAACAGATGCTAATAACAACACAGTGATTGACTGTATGCTCAGAATGACAGATGAACAGATGCTAATAACAACACAGTGATTGACTGTATGCTCAGAATGACAGATGAACAGATGCTAATAACAACACAGTGATTGACTGTATGATCAGAATGACAGATGAACAGATGCTAATAACAACACAGTGATTGACTGTATGATCAGAATGACAGATGAACAGATGCTAATAACAACACAGTGACTGACTGTATGCTCAGAATGACAGATGAGCAGATGCTAATAACAACACAGTGACTGACTGTATGCTCAGAATGACAGTTGAACAGATGCTAATAACAACACAGTGATTGACTGTATGCTCAGAATGACAGATGAACAGATGCTAATAACAACACAGTGATTGACTGTATGCTCAGAATGACAGATGAACAGATGCTAATAACAACACAGTGACTGACTGTATGATCAGAATGACAGATGAACAGATGCTAATAACAACACAGTGATTGACTGTATGATCAGAAGACAGATGAACAGATGCTAATAACAACACAGTGATTGACTGTATGATCAGAATGACAGATGAACAGATGCTAATAACAACACAGTGACTGACTGTATGATCAGAATGACAGATGAACAGATGCTAATAACAACACAGTGATTGACTGTATGCTCAGAATGACAGATGAACAGATGCTAATAACAACACAGTGATTGACTGTATGATCAGAATGACAGATGAACAGATGCTAATAACAACACAGTGACTGACTGTATGCTCAGAATGACAGATGAACAGATGCTAATAACAACACAGTGATGACTGTATGCTCAGAATGACAGATGAACAGATGCTAATAACAACACAGTGATTGACTGTATGATCAGAATGACAGATGAACAGATGCTAATAACAACACAGTGACTGACTGTATGCTCAGAATGACAGATGACATATGCTAATAACAACACAGTGATTGACTGTATGCTCAGAATGACAGATGAACAGATGCTAATAACAACACAGTGATTGACTGTATGCTCAGAATGACAGATGAACAGATGCTAATAACAACACAGTGATTGACTGTATGCTCAGAATGACAGATGAACAGATGCTAATAACAACACAGTGACTGACTGTATGATCAGAATGACAGATGAACAGATGCTAATAACAACACAGTGATTGACTGTATGCTCAGAATGACAGATGAACAGATGCTAATAACAACACAGTGATTGACTGTATGCTCAGAATGACAGATGAACAGATGCTAATAACAACACAGTGATTGACTGTATGCTCAGAATGACAGATGAACAGATGCTAATAACAACACAGTGACTGACTGTATGCTCAGAATGACAGATGAACAGATGCTAATAACAACACAGTGACTGACTGTATGCTCAGAATGACAGATGAACAGATGCTAATAACAACACAGTGACTGACTGTATGATCAGAATGACAGATGAACAGATGCTAATAACAACACAGTGACTGACTGTATGATCAGAATGACAGATGAGCAGATGCTAATAACAACACAGTGATTGACTGTATGCTCAGAATGACAGATGAACAGATGCTAATAACAACACAGTGACTGACTGTATGATCAGAATGACAGATGAACAGATGCTAATAACAACACAGTGATTGACTGTATGCTCAGAATGACAGATGAACAGATGCTAATAACAACACAGTGATTGACTGTATGCTCAGAATGACAGATGAACAGATGCTAATAACAACACAGTGATTGACTGTACTCAGAATGACAGATGAAACAGATGCTAATAACAACACAGTGATTGACTGTATGCTCAGAATGACAGATGAACAGATGCTAATAACAACACAGTGATTGACTGTATGCTCAGAATGACAGATGAACAGATGCTAATAACAACACAGTGATTGACTGTATGCTCAGAATGACAGATGAACAGATGCTAATAACAACAACACAGTGATTGACTGTATGCTCAGAATGACAGATGAACAGATGCTAATAACAACACAGTGACTTGACTGTATGCTCAGAATGACAGATGAACAGATGCTAATAACAACACAGTGACTGACTGTATGATCAGAATGACAGATGAACAGATGCTAATAACAACACAGTGACTGACTGTATGCTCAGAATGACAGATGAACAGATGCTAATAACAACACAGTGATTGACTGTATGCTCAGAATGACAGATAACAGATGCTAATAACAACACAGTGATTGACTGTATGCTCAGAATGACAGATGAACAGATGCTAATAACAACACAGTGATTGACTGTATGATCAGAATGACAGATGAACAGATGCTAATAACAACACAGTGACTGACTGTCTGATCAGAATGACAGATGAACAGATGCTAATAACAACACAGTGATTGACTGTATGCTCAGATGACAGATGAACAGATGCTAATAACAACACAGTGATTGACTGTATGCTCAGAATGACAGATGAACAGATGCTAATAACAACACAGTGATTGACTGTATGCTCAGAATGACAGATGAACAGATGCTAATAACAACACAGTGATTGACTGTATGCTCAGAATGACAGATGAGCAGATGCTAATAACAACACAGTGATTGACTGTATGATCAGAATGACAGATGAACAGATGCTAATAACAACACAGTGATTGACTGTATGATCAGAATGACAGATGAACAGATGCTAATAACAACACAGTGACTGACTGTCTGATCAGAATGACAGATGAACAGATGCTAATAACAACACAGTGATTGACTGTATGCTCAGAATGACAGATGAACAGATGCTAATAACAACACAGTGATTGACTGTATGCTCAGAATGACAGATGAACAGATGCTAATAACAACACAGTGATTGACTGTATGCTCAGAATGACAGATGAGCAGATGCTAATAACAACACAGTGATTGACTGTATGCTCAGAATGACAGATGAACAGATGCTAATAACAACACAGTGATTGACTGTATGATCAGAATGACAGATGAACAGATGCTAATAACAACACAGTGATTGACTGTATGCTCAGAATGACAGATGAACAGATGCTAATAACAACACAGTGACTGACTGTATGCTCATCAATGACAGATGAACAGATGCTAATAACAACACAGTGATTGACTGTATGATCAGAATGACAGATGAACAGATGCTAATAACAACACAGTGATTGACTGTATGATCAGAATGACAGATGAACAGATGCTAATAACAACACAGTGATTGACTGTATGATCAGAATGACAGATGAACAGATGCTAATAACAACACAGTGATTGACTGTATATCAGAATGACAGATGAACAGATGCTAATAACAACACAGTGATTGACTGTATGCTCAGAATGACAGATGAACAGATGCTAATAACAACACAGTGATTGACTGTATGCTCAGAATGACAGATGAACAGATGCTAATAACAACACATGATTGACTGTATGATCAGAATGACAGATGAACAGATGCTAATAACAACACAGTGATTGACTGTATGATCAGAATGACAGATGAACAGATGCTAATAACAACACAGTGATTGACTGTATGCTCAGAATGACAGATGAACAGATGCTAATAACAACACAGTGATTGACTGTATGATCAGAATGACAGATGAGCAGATGCTAATAACAACACAGTGACTGACTGTATGCTCAGAATGACAGATGAACAGATGCTAATAACAACACAGTGATTGACTGTATGCTCAGAATGACAGATGAGCAGATGCTAATAACAACACAGTGATTGACTGTATGATCAGAATGACAGATGAACAGATGCTAATAACAACACAGTGATTGACTGTATGCTCAGAATGACAGATGAGCAGATGCTAATAACAACACAGTGATTGACTGTATGCTCAGAATGACAGATGAACAGATGCTAATAAACACAGTGATTGACTGTATGATCAGAATGACAGATGACAGATGCTAATAACAACACAGTGACTGACTGTATGCTCAGAATGACAGATGAACAGATGCTAATAACAACACAGTGACTGACTGTATGCTCAGAATGACAGATGAACAGATGCTAATAACAACACAGTGATTGACTGTATGATCTCAGAATGACAGATGACAGATGCTAATAACAACACAGTGATTGACTGTATGATCAGAATGACAGATGAACAGATGCTAATAACAACACAGTGACTGACTGTATGCTCAGAATGACAGATGAACAGATGCTAATAACAACACAGTGACTGACTGTATGCTCAGAATGACAGATGAACAGATGCTAATAACAACACAGTGATTGACTGTATGCTCAGAATGACAGATGAGCAGATGCTAATAACAACACAGTGATTGACTGTATGATCAGAATGACAGATGAACAGATGCTAATAACAACACAGTGATTGACTGTATGCTCAGAATGACAGATGAGCAGATGCTAATAACAACACAGTGATTGACTGTATGCTCAGAATGACAGATGAACAGATGCTAATAACAACACAGTGATTGACTGTATGCTCAGAATGACAGATGAACAGATGCTAATAACAACACAGTGACTGACTGTATGCTCAGAATGACAGATGAACAGATGCTAATAACAACACAGTGACTGACTGTATGATCAGAATGACAGATGAACAGATGCTAATAACAACACAGTGATTGACTGTATGATCAGAATGACAGATGAGCAGATGCTAATAACAACACAGTGATTGACTGTATGATCAGAATGACAGATGAACAGATGCTAATAACAACACAGTGATTGACTGTATGCTCAGAATGACAGATGAACAGATGCTAAAACAACACAGTGACTGACTGTATGCTCAGAATGACAGATGAACAGATGCTAATAACAACACAGTGATTGACTGTATGCTCAGAATGACAGATGAACAGATGCTAATAACAACACAGTGACTGACTGTATGCTCAGAATGACAGATGAACAGATGCTAATAACAACACAGTGATTGACTGTATGCTCAGAATGACAGATGAGCAGATGCTAATAACAACACAGTGATTGACTGTATGCTCAGAATGACAGATGAACAGATGCTAATAACAACACAGTGACTGACTGTATGATCAGAATGACAGATGAACAGATGCTAATAACACACAGTGATGACTGTCTGATCAGAATGACAGATGAACAGATGCTAATAACAACACAGTGACTGACTGTATGATCAGAATGACAGATGAACAGATGCTAATAACACACAGTGACTGACTGTATGATCAGAATGACAGATGAACAGATGCTAATAACAACACAGTGACTGACTGTCTGATCAGAATGACAGATGAACAGATGCTAATAACAACACAGTGACTGACTGTATGATCAGAATGACAGATGAACAGATGCTAATAACAACACAGTGATTGACTGTATGCTCAGAATGACAGATGAGCAGATGCTAATAACAACACAGTGATTGACTGTATGCTCAGAATGACAGATGAACAGATGCTAATAACAACACAGTGACTGACTGTATGCTCAGAATGACAGATGAGCAGATGCTAATAACAACACAGTGACTGACTGTATGCTCAGAATGACAGATGAACAGATGCTAATAACAACACAGTGACTGACTGTATGCTCAGAATGACAGATGAACAGATGCTAATAACAACACAGTGATTGACTGTATGCTCAGAATGACAGATGAACAGATGCTAATAACAACACAGTGATTGACTGTATGCTCAGAATGACAGATGAACAGATGCTAATAACAACACAGTGACTGACTGTATGCTCAGAATGACAGATGAACAGATGCTAATAACAACACAGTGATTGACTGTATGCTCAGAATGACAGATGAACAGATGCTAATAACAACACAGTGACTGACTGTATGCTCAGAATGACAGATGAACAGATGCTAATAACAACACAGTGATTGACTGTATGATCAGAATGACAGATGAACAGATGCTAATAACAACACAGTGACTGACTGTATGCTCAGAATGACAGATGAACAGATGCTAATAACAACACAGTGATTGACTGTATGATCAGAATGACAGATGAACAGATGCTAATAACAACACAGTGATTGACTGTATGCTCAGAATGACAGATGAACAGATGCTAATAACAACACAGTGATTGACTGTATGCTCAGAATGACAGATGAACAGATGCTAATAACAACACAGTGATTGACTGTATGCTCAGAATGACAGATGAACAGATGCTAATAACAACACAGTGATTGACTGTATGCTCAGAATGACAGATGAACAGATGCTAATAACAACACAGTGATTGACTGTATGCTCAGAATGACAGATGAACAGATGTAATAACAACACAGTGACTTGACTGTATGCTCAGAATGACAGATGAACAGATGCTAATAACAACACAGTGATTGACTGTATGATCAGAATGACAGATGAACAGATGCTAATAACAACACAGTGACTGACCTGTATGCTCAGAATGACAGATGAACAGATGCTAATAACAACACAGTGACTGACTGTATGCTCAGAATGACAGATGAACAGATGCTAATAACAACACAGTGACTGACTGTATGCTCAGAATGACAGATGAACAGATGCTAATAACAACACAGTGATTGACTGTATGCTCAGAATGACAGATGAACAGATGCTAATAACAACACAGTGATTGACTGTATGCTCAGAATGACAGATGAACAGGATGCTAATAACAACACAGTGATTGACTGTATGCTCAGAATGACAGATGAACAGATGCTAATAACAACACAGTGACTTGACTGTATGCTCAGAATGACAGATGAACAGATGCTAATAACAACACAGTGACTGACTGTATGCTCAGAATGACAGATGAACAGATGCTAATAACAACACAGTGATTGACTGTATGCTCAGAATGACAGATGAACAGATGCTAATAACAACACAGTGATTGACTGTAATGCTCAGAATGACAGATGAACAGATGCTAATAACAACACAGTGATTGACTGTATGCTCAGAATGACAGATGAACAGATGCTAATAACAACACAGTGATTGACTGTATGCTCAGAATGACAGATGAACAGATGCTAATAACAACACAGTGATTGACTGTATGCTCAGAATGACAGATGAACAGATGCTAATAACAACACAGTGATTGACTGTATGCTCAGAATGACAGATGAACAGATGCTAATAACAACACAGTGATTGACTGTATGCTCAGAATGACAGATGAACAGATGCTAATAACAACACAGTGATTGACTGTATGCTCAGAATGACAGATGAACAGATGCTAATAACAACACAGTGACTTGACTGTATGCTCAGATGACAGATGAACAGATGCTAATAACAACACAGTGATTGACTGTATGATCAGAATGACAGATGAACAGATGCTAATAACAACACAGTGATTGACTGTATGCTCAGAATGACAGATGAACAGATGCTAATAACAACACAGTGATTGACTGTATGCTCAGAATGACAGATGAACAGATGCTAATAACAAACACAGTGATTGACTGTATGCTCAGAATGACAGATGAACAGATGCTAATAACAACACAGTGATTGACTGTATGCTCAGAATGACAGATGAACAGATGCTAATAACAACACAGTGATTGACTGTATGCTCAGAATGACAGATGAACAGATGCTAATAACAACACAGTGATTGACTGTATGCTCAGAATGACAGATGAACAGATGCTAATAACAACACAGTGACTGACTGTATGCTCAGAATGACAGATGAACAGATGCTAATAACAACACAGTGATTGACTGTATGCTCAGAATGACAGATGAACAGATGCTAATAACAACACAGTGACTGACTGTATGCTCAGAATGACAGATGAACAGATGCTAATAACAACACAGTGATTGACTGTATGATCAGAATGACAGATGAACAGATGCTAATAACAACACAGTGATTGACTGTATGCTCAGAATGACAGATGAACAGATGCTAATAACAACACAGTGACTGACTGTATGCTCAGAATGACAGATGAACAGATGCTAATAACAACACAGTGACTGACTGTATGCTCAGAATGACAGATGAACAGATGCTAATAACAACACAGTGACTGACTGTATGCTCAGAATGACAGATGAACAGATGCTAATAACAACACAGTGATTGACTGTATGATCAGAATGACAGATGAACAGATGCTAATAACAACACAGTGACTGACTGTATGCTCAGAATGACAGATGAACAGATGCTAATAACAACACAGTGATTGACTGTATGCTCAGAATGACAGATGAACAGATGCTAATAACAACACAGTGACTGACTGTATGCTCAGAATGACAGATGAACAGATGCTAATAACAACACAGTGATTGACTGTATGATCAGAATGACAGATGAACAGATGCTAATAAACAACACAGTGATTGACTGTATGATCAGAATGACAGATGAACAGATGCTAATAACAACACAGTGATTGACTGTATGCTCAGAATGACAGATGAACAGATGCTAATAACAACACAGTGATTGACTGTATGATCAGAATGACAGATGAACAGATGCTAATAACAACACAGTGACTGACTGTATGCTCAGAATGACAGATGAACAGATGCTAATAACAACACAGTGATTGACTGTATGCTCAGAATGACAGATGAACAGATGCTAATAACAACACAGTGATTGACTGTATGCTCAGAATGACAGCATGAACAGATGCTAATAACAACACAGTGATTGACTGTATGATCAGAATGACAGCTATGAACAGATGCTAATAACAACACAGTGATTGACTGTATGATCAGAATGACAGATGAGCAGATGCTAATAACAACACAGTGACTGACTGTATGCTCAGAATGACAGATGAACAGATGCTAATAACAACACAGTGATTGACTGTATGCTCAGAATGACAGATGAACAGATGCTAATAACAACACAGTGATTGACTGTAGGATCAGAATGACAGATGAACAGATGCTAATAACAACACAGTGATTGACTGTATGCTCAGAATGACAGATGAACAGATGCTAATAACAACACAGTGATTGACTGTATGCTCAGAATGACAGATGAACAGATGCTAATAACAACACAGTGACTGACTGTATGCTCAGAATGACAGATGAACAGATGCTAATAACAACACAGTGACTGACTGTATGCTCAGAATGACAGATGAACAGATGCTAATAACAACACAGTGATTGACTGTATGATCAGAATGACAGATGAACAGATGCTAATAACAACACAGTGATTGACTGTATGCTCAGAATGACAGATGAACAGATGCTAATAACAACACAGTGATTGACTGTATGATCAGAATGACAGATGAACAGATGCTAATAACAACACAGTGATTGACTGTATGATCAGAATGACAGATGAACAGATGCTAATAACAACACAGTGACTGACTGTATGATCAGAATGACAGATGAACAGATGCTAATAACAACACAGTGACTGACTGTATGCTCAGAATGACAGATGAACAGATGCTAATAACAACACAGTGATTGACTGTATGATCAGAATGACAGATGAACAGATGCTAATAACAACACAGTGACTGACTGTATGCTCAGAATGACAGATGAACAGATGCTAATAACAACACAGTGACTGACTGTATGCTCAGAATGACAGATGAACAGATGCTAATAACAACACAGTGATTGACTGTATGCTCAGAATGACAGATGAACAGATGCTAATAACAACACAGTGACTGACTGTATGCTCAGAATGACAGATGAACAGATGCTAATAACAACACAGTGATTGACTGTATGATCAGAATGACAGATGAACAGATGCTAATAACAACACAGTGACTGACTGTATGATCAGAATGACAGATGAACAGATGCTAATAACAACACAGTGACTGACTGTATGCTCAGAATGACAGATGAACAGATGCTAATAACAACACAGTGATTGACTGTATGATCAGAATGACAGATGAACAGATGCTAATAACAACACAGTGACTGACTGTATGCTCAGAATGACAGATGAACAGATGCTAATAACAACACAGTGACTGACTGTATGCTCAGAATGACAGATGAACAGATGCTAATAACAACACAGTGACTGACTGTATGATCAGAATGACAGATGAACAGATGCTAATAACAACACAGTGACTGACTGTATGCTCAGAATGACAGATGAACAGATGCTAATAACAACACAGTGATTGACTGTATGCTCAGAATGACAGATGAACAGATGCTAATAACAACACAGTGACTGACTGTATGCTCAGAATGACAGATGAACAGATGCCTCTGGGCTTTCAGCTAAAGACACAGCCAGGCAGAACCTGCGGCATGTGGACGGCTCCTTATGGGTACTGCAGTTACTGTACTGCTTCCTGAGACACACACACACACACACACTCTGAGGGTCCCTCACTGCTTCCTGAGACACACACACACACACACACACACACACACACACACACACACACACACACTCTGAGTGTCCCTCACTGCTTCCTGAGACACACACACACACACACACTCTGAGGGTCCCTCACTGCTTCCTGAGACACACACACACACACACACATACACACACACACACACACTCTGAGGGTCCCTCACTGCTTCCTGAGACACACACACACACTCTGAGGGTCCCTCACTGCTTCTTGAAACACACACACACACACACACACACTCTGAGGGTCCCTCACTGTGTCCTGAAACACACTGATCAGCTGTTGTTGTTATTTACTGATCAGATGGTGTTGTTGTTTACTGATCAGCTGTTGTTGTTGTTGTTTACTGATCAGCTGTTGTTGTTCTTGTTGTTGTGCAGCAGGAGCAGTTCGGCCTGTACGCTCTGTACAGTAAGAACAAA
Organism: Pogonophryne albipinna; assembly: GCA_028583405.1. Lineage (NCBI taxonomy): Eukaryota > Metazoa > Chordata > Actinopteri > Perciformes > Artedidraconidae > Pogonophryne > Pogonophryne albipinna. Next base: position 44,815 of record JAPTMU010000519.1, on the reverse strand, counting down.
CCCAAATCTGACGCTCTGCTGGCAGCTTACGGGAACTCCTTCTTCAGGGTGAGGCACACACACACACACACACACACACACACACACACACACACACTCACTCACTCACTCACTCACTCACTCACTCTCACACACACACACACACACACACACACACACACACACACACACACACACACACTCACTCACTCACTCACTCACTCACTCACTCACTCACTCACTCACTCACTCACTCACTCACTCACTCACTCACTCACTCACTCACTCTCTCACACACTCACTCACTCACTCACTCACACACACACACACACACTGAACATCTCTAACACACACACACACACACACACTCACTCACTCTCACACACACACACTCTTTACAGCGGTAATGTGTGTGTTAATGTAGTGCAGTCCAGACTGATGGTAGATGTGGAGATCTGTTCCAGCGGCTCTGTGTCAGGAAGTCACAGAGGGAGATGTTCTCATGTGGTTATTTATTCATGTGTTATTGGAGGCGTGTGGCGCAGTGGCTAGAGCGTTGGTGTTCGGATCAGGGGAGCACAGGTTCAAACCCCACTGCAGTCCGCATGTCGTTGTGTCCCTGAGACCCTTCACCCCAAAGTGCTCCTGTGGGGATTGCCCACCGTGTTGAGTATGTTAGTCGCTTTGGATAAAAGCGACTAACAAGTGACATGTGATGTAACATGTGATGTAACATGTGATGTAATATTAGTGACATGTTTTGTGAGTGAAGTCAGAGATAAACCTCTCTCTCCTCCAGAGGAAACAGCTGTTGCTCAGGGACAAGATGGATCTGTCCTCCTACCTGCTGAAGCCGGTGCAGAGGATGAGTAAATACGCCCTGCTGCTCTCTGACATCATGAAGGAGGTGGCCGGGGCCCCGGGGGAGGAGCTTAGCGCTCAGGAGGCGGAGCTTAACGCTCTGCAGGATGCCACCAACATGGTGAAGTTCCAGCTTCGCCACGGCAACGACCTGCTGGCCATGGACGCCATCCGGGACTGTGACGTGCGTTCAGGTTTAATAATATCATCACTATAATAACAATGATTCAGTAAAATTACAACTTTTATATTCCATTCATTTTGAGATGTTCCAACTTTTATCCCCAAATATTCCGTCTTTTTTACTTAAAATATTAAGAACTTTTAGTTCTTACTTAAAATAATCTTATTATTTTTAGATGAAAATATTTTTCAATGCTTTAACTGTTTCCTAAAGTGTTTAAACAATTTGTTCCTCCATACTCAGAGATATATAATATAGTAAATGACAGAGGTCGCCTCCACACTGCCCTCTGGTGTTCATCTGGTGGTATTACATGCAGATTGGTCAGGGGTTCATTAACGAGGGGCAGGTGTGTTCTGAACATTTCACTGATTTAGACTCGTTTAGTTTCCCTTTCAGAGTCATTGGAAGGTCTTACAGTCATTAAAGACGTGCATCAGGTGTTCCCTACCTGTGCAGGTGAACCTGAAGGAGCAGGGTCAGCTGATCATTACACAGATATAACCATATGACCTACCTGTGCAGGTGAACCTGAGGGAGCAGGGTCAGCTGATCATTACACAGATATAACCATATGACCTACCTGTGCAGGTGAACCTGAGGGAGCAGGGTCAGCTGATCATTACACAGATATAACCATATGACCTACCTGTGCAGGTGAACCTGAGGGAGCAGGGTCAGCTGATCATTACACAGATATAACCATATGACCTTACCTGTGCAGGTGAACCTGAGGGAGCAGGGTCAGCTGATCATTACACAGATATAACCATATGACCTTACCTGTGCAGGTGAACCTGAAGGAGCAGGGTCAGCTGATCATTACACAGATATAACCATATGACCTACCTGTGCAGGTGAACCTGAAGGAACAGGGTCAGCTGATCATTACACAGATATAACCATATGACCTACCTGTGCAGGTGAACCTGAGGGAGCAGGGTCAGCTGATCATTACACAGATATAACCATATGACCTTACCTGTGCAGGTGAACCTGAAGGAGCAGGGTCAGCTGATCATTGCACAGATATAACCATATGACCTTACCTGTGCAGGTGAACCTGAAGGAGCAGGGTCAGCTGATCATTACACAGATATAACCATATGACCTACCTGTGCAGGTGAACCTGAAGGAACAGGGTCAGCTGATCATTGCACAGATATAACCATATGACCTACCTGTGCAGGTGAACCTGAGGGAGCAGGGTCAGCTGATCATTACACAGATATAACCATATGACCTTACCTGTGCAGGTGAACCTGAAGGAGCAGGGTCAGCTGATCATTACACAGATATAACCATATGACCTACCTGTGCAGGTGAACCTGAAGGAACAGGGTCAGCTGATCATTACACAGATATAACCATATGACCTACCTGTGCAGGTGAACCTGAGGGAGCAGGGTCAGCTGATCATTACACAGATATAACCATATGACCTTACCTGTGCAGGTGAACCTGAAGGAGCAGGGTCAGCTGATCATTGCACAGATATAACCATATGACCTACCTGTGCAGGTGAACCTGAAGGAACAGGGTCAGCTGATCATTACACAGATATAACCATATGACCTTACCTGTGCAGGTGAACCTGAAGGAACAGGGTCAGCTGATCATTACACAGATATAACCATATGACCTTACCTGTGCAGGTGAACCTGAAGGAGCAGGGTCAGCTGATCATTACACAGATATAACCATATGACCTACCTGTGCAGGTGAACCTGAAGGAGCAGGGACAGCTGATCATTACACAGATATAACCATATGACCTTACCTGTGCAGGTGAACCTGAAGGAACAGGGTCAGCTGATCATTACACAGATATAACCATATGACCTTACCTGTGCAGGTGAACCTGAAGGAGCAGGGTCAGCTGATCATTACACAGATATAACCATATGACCTTACCTGTGCAGGTGAACCTGAGGGAGCAGGGTCAGCTGATCATTACACAGATATAACCATATGACCTTACCTGTGCAGGTGAACCTGAAGGAGCAGGGTCAGCTGATCATTACACAGATATAACCATATGACCTTACCTGTGCAGGTGAACCTGAAGGAGCAGGGTCAGCTGATCATTACACAGATATAACCATATGACCTTACCTGTGCAGGTGAACCTGAAGGAGCAGGGTCAGCTGATCATTACACAGATATAACCATATGACCTTACCTGTGCAGGTGAACCTGAAGGAGCAGGGTCAGCTGATCATTACACAGATATAACCATATGACCTTACCTGTGCAGGTGAACCTGAAGGAGCAGGGTCAGCTGATCATTACACAGATATAACCATATGACCTTACCTGTGCAGGTGAACCTGAAGGAGCAGGGTCAGCTGATCATTACACAGATATAACCATATGACCTTACCTGTGCAGGTGAACCTGAAGGAACAGGGTCAGCTGATCCGTCAGGATGAGTTCACGGTCTGCAGCGGGAGGAGGAAATGTCAGCGCCACATCTTCCTGTTCGAGGAGCTGGTGCTCTTCAGTAAACCCAAGAAGGTGGAGGGGGGGCTGGACGTGTTCATCTACAAACACTCCTTCAAGGTAGCACTCAGCTGAGCACAACAACAACAACAACAATTATAGTCATATTTAATCAGATAAAGATTCATAATAACAATTACTAGAGAAATACTGTATGGTTTATCAATGTGTGCTAGCCGCTAATATTGCCAGTGTTTGTTGGACTTTTATTTTGAAAAACAGGCTCTTCCTGATCTTCCAGTTAGAACCCTTTTACTCCATGGGCTTTTGTTTTGAAAAACATGCCTTATCCCGATCTTCCTGTCTATATACAGTTTCTATATGGGGCTTTTATTTTTGAAGAGCATGCCTACTCCTGATCTTCCTGTAAGAACACAGTGAGTCAGAGGACCAATAGAAACACAGTGAGTCAGAGGACCAATAGAAACACAGTGAGTCAGAGGACCAATAGAAACGCTCTGTTCTCAGACAGCTGATGTGGGTCTCACTGACCAATAGAAACTCTCTGTTCTCAGACAGCTGATGTGGGTCTCACTGACCAATAGAAACTCTCTGTTCTCAGACAGCTGATGTGGGTCTCACTGACCAATAGAAACTCTCTGTTCTCAGACAGCTGACGTGGGTCTCACTGACCAATAGAAACTCTCTGTTCTCAGACAGCTGATGTGGGTCTCACTGACCAATAGAAACTCTCTGTTCTCAGACAGCTGATGTGGGTCTGACTGACCAATAGAAACTCTCTGTTCTCAGACAGCTGATGTGGGTCTGACTGACCAATAGAAACTCTCTGTTCTCAGACAGCTGATGTGGGTCTGACTGACCAATAGAAACTCTCTGTTCTCAGACAGCTGATGTGGGTTTGACTGACCAATAGAAACTGTCTGTTCTCAGACAGCTGATGTGGGTCTGACTGACCAATAGAAACTCTCTGTTCTCAGACAGCTGATGTGGGTTTGACTGACCAATAGAAACTCTCTGTTCTCAGACAGCTGATGTGGGTCTGACTGACCAATAGAAACTCTCTGTTCTCAGACAGCTGATGTGGGTCTGACTGACCAATAGAAACTCTCTGTTCTCAGACAGCTGATGTGGGTCTGACTGACCAATAGAAACTCTCTGTTCTCAGACAGCTGATGTGGGTCTGACTGACCAATAGAAACTCTCTGTTCTCAGACAGCTGATGTGGGTCTGACTGACCAATAGAAACTCTCTGTTCTCAGACAGCTGATGTGGGTCTCACTGACCAATAGAAACTCTCTGTTCTCAGACAGCTGATGTGGGTCTCACTGACCAATAGAAACTCTCTGTTCTCAGACAGCTGATGTGGGTCTGACTGACCAATAGAAACTCTCTGTTCTCAGACAGCTGATGTGGGTCTGACTGACCAATAGAAACTCTCTGTTCTCAGACAGCTGATGTGGGTCTCACTGACCAATAGAAACTCTCTGTTCTCAGACAGCTGATGTGGGTCTCACTGACCAATAGAAACTCTCTGTTCTCAGACAGCTGATGTGGGTCTGACTGACCAATAGAAACTCTCTGTTCTCAGACAGCTGATGTGGGTCTGACTGACCAATAGAAACTCTCTGTTCTCAGACAGCTGATGTGGGTCTCACTGAATCCTCCGGAGACGACGGGCTGAGTTTTGAGATCTGGTTCAGGAGGAGGACGAGGAAAAACCAGACCTTCGTCTTACAGGCTGCCAGCGCTGAGGTGAAGCTGGCATGGACCAATGGGGTCGCTCGAATCCTGTGGACGCAGGCCAACCGGAACAAAGGTAAGACCTAAAGTTAGAGAGTCTTCCTCTCCTGCTGCCTTGTGGCTTTTAGTCCCACTGGGAACAAACCACAGGCTGTACTGGTGGTCCATCTGTGGCCAGTATATATCACCAAACCGGCCTTCAAAATAAAAGCATGGACATCATTTAACTATAATAATGGCAAACAATAATGATAATGAAAACACTGCAAGGAAATAGTTTTAATTTCGTTGACTAAAACTATGACGAAATATGTTCGTCAACGACCTTTTTTTCCATGACGAAAACGAGACGATGACGAGACGGCACCGACGGCAGTAAACAATAACTGCAACGAAATCATCATGCAATATCGTTGACGAAAAGTGACGAGACGAAAATGTAGTTCACTAAATAAAAACGATGCCAAAATCTCTCTTTACTTTCGTTGACGAAAAATGAGGAGACGAAATATTATCAAAGATAACGTTACATCTCCCAGCAGTTCCATTTCCGCTGCTGCGGCAGGGCAGCAGCTGTGTGTCTGTGCTGCGGCTGGGCAGCAGCTGTGTGTCCGTGCTGCGGCTGGGCAGCAGCTGTGTGTCTGTGCTGCGGCTGGGCAGCAGCTGTGTGTCCGTGCTACGGCTGGGCAGCAGCTGTGTGTCTGTGCTGCGGCTGGGCAGCAGCTGTGTGTCCGTGCTGCGGCAGGGCAGCAGCTGTGTGTCTGTGCTGCGGCTGGGCAGCAGCTGTGTGTCCGTGCTACGGCAGGGCAGCAGCTGTGTGTCTGTGCTGCGGCTGGGCAGCAGCTGTGTGTCTGTGCTGCGGCTGGGCAGCAGCTGTGTGTCCGTGCTGCGGCTGGGCAGCAGCTGTGTGTCTGTGCTGCGGCTGGACAGCAGCTGTGTGTCCGTGCTGCGGCTGGGCAGCAGCTGTGTGTCTGTGCTGCGGCTGGGCAGCAGCTGTGTGTCTGTGCTGCGGCTGGGCAGCAGCGGTGCCGTCTCGTCATCGTCTTGTTTTCGTCATGGAAAAAAAGGTCGTTGACGAACATATTTCGTCATAGTTTTAGTCAACGAAATTAACACTACTCTAACCCCTCACCCTCTTCATCGCCCTCTTCCTCACCAGAGATGCGTCTGAAGGAGATGGTGTCGATGGGCGTCGGAAACAAACCGTTTCTGGACATCCAGCCGAGCGACGCCGCCATCAGTGACCGAGCCGTGCATTACATCATGAAGAGCAGAGGTACTTTCAAAATAAGAGCTCACATTATACATCAGGAAGAGCAGAGGTACTTTCACAATAAGAGCTCACATTATACATCAGGAAGAGCAGAGGTACTTTCACAATAACAGCTCACATTATACATCAGGAAGAGCAGAGGTACTTTCACAATAAGAGCTCACATTATACATCAGGAAGAGCAGAGGTACTTTCACAATAAGAGCTCACATTATACATCAGGAAGAGCAGAGGTACTTTCACAATAAGAGCTCACATTATACATCATGAAGAGCAGAGGTACTTTCACAATAAGAGCTCACATTATACATCATGAAGAGCAGAGGTACTTTCACAATAAGAGCTCACATTATACATCAGGAAGAGCAGAGGTACTTTCACAATAAGAGCTCACATTATACACCAGGAAGAGCAGAGGTACTTTCACAATAAGAGCTCACATTATACATCAGGAAGAGCAGAGGTACTTTCACAATAAGAGCTCACATTATACATCAGGAAGAGCAGAGGTACTTTCACAATAAGAGCTGACATTATACACCAGGAAGAGCAGAGGTACTTTCACAATAAGAGCTCACATTATACATCAGGAAGAGCAGAGGTACTTTCACAATAAGAGCTCACATTATACATCAGGAAGAGCAGAGGTACTTTCACAATAAGAGCTCACATTATACACCAGGAAGAGCAGAGGTACTTTCACAATAAGAGCTCACATTATACATCAGGAAGAGCAGAGGTACTTTCACAATAAGAGCTCACATTATACATCATGAAGAGCAGAGGTACTTTCACAATAAGAGCTCACATTATATATCATGAAGAGCAGAGGTACTTTCACAATAAGAGCTCACATTATACATCATGAAGAGCAGAGGTACTTTCACAATAAGAGCTCACATTATATATCATGAAGAGCAGAGATACTTTCACAATAAGAGCTCACATTATACATCATGAAGAGCAGAGGTACTTTCACAATAAGAGCTGACATTATACATCATGAAGAGCAGAGGTACTTTCACAATAAGAGCTCACATTATACATCATGAAGAGCAGAGGTACTTTCACAATAAGAGCTCACATTATACATCATGAAGAGCAGAGGTACTTTCACAATAAGAGCTCACATTATACATCATGAAGAGCAGAGGTACTTTCACAATAAGAGCTCACATTATACATCAGGAAGAGCAGAGGTACTTTCACAATAAGAGCTCACATTATACATCAGGAAGAGCAGAGGTACTTTCACAATAAGAGCTCACATTATACATCAGGAAGAGCAGAGGTACTTTCACAATAAGAGCTCACATTATACATCAGGAAGAGCAGAGGTACTTTCACAATAAGAGCTCACATTATACATCAGGAAGAGCAGAGGTACTTTCACAATAAGAGCTCACATTACACAACATGAAGAGCTAATGAACTAATAAACTAACTGTGTGTGTGTGTGTGTGTGTGTGTGTGTGTGTGTGTGTGTGCGTGTGTGTGTGTGTGCGTGTGTGTGCGTGCGTGCGCGCACGTGCGTGCGTCAGGAGCCAGGACTCGGGCCTCCATAGCCGTCTCAGTGTTCGATCACTCAGATCCGTTTAAACGAGGAGCGTTGACCTCTGACCCCCCGACCTCAGGACCCTCGTCTTCAGGCCTGCTGGGGCCCCTCAACCTGCACATGTACAGGTAACACACACACACTCACACACACACACACACACACACACACACACACACGCAAGACCCAGAACAACTTGCCATAGCTTTTAATAAATATTTTATCAACTCTGTAGATGAGATTGCACAGAACTTTCCCTTGAGAGCAGAACATATTATCAAAGTCGACGAAAGTAAGATGTCCTTTTGCATTCAACTCATATCGGAATTAAAAACCAAAGCAATTATTAATTATCTTAAAACTTTGACAGCTAAGGACACATACGCTATGGATTCTGCAATGCTTAAATCACTGCAAGATGACCTAGTCTGCCCTCTTACCCAAATTATCAATTCATTTGTATCACATGAGACATTCCCAAGTGCATGGAAGACTTGGAAGTCAGGGAAGTAGTATGATGAGAGTCAGGCAGGACTGCAGAGACAGGTTCAGAGTGAGAGTACACAGACCGACAGTCCAAGCCTATAGCAGCTAAACTAACGTGTCTACATACAGGGCCGGCCCTTGGCATAGGCAGTATAGGTGAATGCTAAGGGCGCATCGACCCATCAGGGAAAAAGAAAAAAAAAGTTAGAAATTAAAAAAATATTTTTTATTACATTTCATAACAACACAATTTCCCGATTTTGGATCAACAAAGTACATCTTGTTATCTTATACTAACATAACTACGCCTATATTGCGTACGGCGCCCATAAGCTATGGCACACCCCCCCCCCAAAAAATCAAGTTGAACTGCCCCAGCCCCAGTAAAAATCAGAGGTTTATGTGAAATAGTTATATTTTTGAAATAATGGTTTTAGTGTGCAATTATAGGTTTTCATTTTGTATTAGTGTTAATTTAAATAAATCAAACTCCCAAAAAACGTACACAGCTTCTGTGTGCTTTTATTAACATTGGAATTTACTGTGTAAGCGGCCGCGGGGGGGGGAGAGCTTTAGAGAGCTCTCTCCTGAAAGACTGAGAGGCTCTGATAACCTCAGTGAGGTAAAGGCACACCTTTATATGATCATTATAGTTATACAAGAGAACAGATGAAAAACAGGTATAAAATACAGTAACAAAATGAGGATGTGAGGTTCACCCCCCACTTAAATCATGTTCAAATGGATAGGATACTAAATACATTTGCACACATCTTGTGTCCATACCTTTCTGTTTTGGTGGTCGGGGAGGCGCCAGCGAAAATCTTGCCTAGGGCAGCAAATTGGTCAGGGCCGGCCCTGTCTACGTACATGCACTCCCTTAGGATAGGTTGAGGGAAAAGGGTAGCAAGTAAGAAGTAGGAAACAGAGGTGGAGAGGCACACGCAGGGAGAGAGGTCCCCACTGGAACCTTAATTGGAATTGGTGAGAGGTATGGAGGTACGCTGTGAATACGGTCATAACACTCCCCGGCCGGAATAGGCCGCTCTGCAACCTGTTACCCTCTAATGGCGCGTTTCCACCGTGCCGAGACGTGTTTTTTTTGGTTGCGTTTCCACTTGGCTTAGCACCGGCTAGCGGGTCCTAATTCACCTTTTTTCTGGCCCCATAAAATGGTGGTTCTAGGGCCAGGAACAACCGGGCTAAGTCGGGCTGAGTATGCTAAACTAGAGAGAGAATCGCTGGCAAGGGGGCTACAACTACAACAAGATGAACATATCTGACCGTGATTTAATTGTAATGCACGTTTCAAAATGATGCCGAAGTAACAACATACTGATACCGGTTAGTAACAACATACTGATACCGGTTAGTAACAACATACTGATACCGGTTAGTAACAACATACTGATACCGGTTAGTAACAACATACTGATACCGGTTAGTAACAACATACTGATACCGGTTAGTAACAACATACTGATACCGGTTAGTAACAACATACTGATACCGGTTAGTAACAACATACTGATACCGGTTAGTAACAACATACTGATACCGGTTAGTAACAACATACTGATACCGGTTAGTAACAACATACTGATACCGGTTAGTAACAACATACTGATACCGGTTAGTAACAACATACTGATACCGGTTAGTAACAACATACTGATACCGGTTAGTAACAACATACTGATACTGGTTAGTAACAACATACTGATACCGGTTAGTAACAACATACTGATACCGGTTAGTAAAAACCATGAATTAATGCTTTGACAAGTCTGCAGACAGACGGCAGAGAAACACCTTTTAAAATGCGTGTTTTCTAAATGGAGCTTGGCTAAGCTAACGTTATATATGCTCCGACCGTCCACACTCACAACAACGGCCTACAGACATAAATAAACCAGCGACTGTATTCTCCATGACACAGACAGTCTGTGGTTTGTACTTGTTTAACTTCTGTCTAGTTTCTGAACAGATATGAGGAGCTGTGAGCTCTGAGGGCTAACAGCTAACGGCTGATGTTGTTTTTCTGGGGTTTTCATTGAAGATGACGTCACGGCTCCGCCTACACTGCGTTACTATAGTAACTACCCCAGTTCCTAAACTGTAATGGAAGCGCAGCTTAAAGTGAGCCGGGCCTAACAAGGCCTAACCAAACCGAGCGAGGCCGAGCGAGGCCTGCAGTGGAAACGTACCATAATAGAACCTCGAGAGGTCAGAGAGGGGAAAGGTTTGGATAAAGAGAAAATAGAATAAATAGATTACAGAAGTAGAGAGAGAATAGATTTAGAAGAATGAGAGGTAGTAATAACCGTAGTTTTAAATATAAGATCTAACTTTTTAGGATTTAAGTGAAAGAGTAAGAACTAAGATGTATAGGTGAAGAGGCACAACGTATCTACGTCAATGCACTCTTATTAGATTATTTTATAATCACTAAAAGCTTTATCAAAAAGGAAGGTCTTAAGCGCACTCTTAAAAACGGTTAGGGTGTCTGCCGCCCGAACACAAACTGGAAGCTGATTCCACAAATGTGGAGCTTGATAAGAAAAGGCTCTGGCTCCCATTGTACTTTTAGAGACTCTAGGAACAACCAACAACCCTGCATTCTTGGAACGCAATGCCCTAGTAGGACAGTAGGGTATAATGAGTTCTTTAAGGTAAGATGGCGCCTGCCCATTAAGGGCTTTGTAGGCGAGAAGAAGAATTTTAAATTCTATCCTGTGTTCTATAGGGAGCCAGTGTAAGGCAGCCAGAACAGGAGTAATGTGGTCCCTTTTCCTAACTCTGGTTAGTACACGAGCTGCAGCATTTTGAATCAGCTGAAGCCACTTGACTGACTTCTTGGTACACCCTGATAATAAAGAGTTACAATAATCCAGCCTTGAAGTAACAAATGCATGGACTAGTTTCTCTGCATCGTTTTGAGGCAAGATATGCCTGATTTTTGCAATGTTACGTAGATGGAAGTAGGCGGTCCTTGAAATTGATTTTATGTGGGCGTTAAAGGATAAATCCTGATCAAATATAACACCAAGATTCCTTACAGTCTCACTGGAGGCCAAATGAATGCCATCCATAGTTAGTATATCTTTAGATACTTTGTTTCGTAGATTCTTCGGGCCAAGTACAATAACTTCAGTTTTGGTCGTGTTTAACATCAAAAAGTTTAAGGTCATCCACGTTTTTAAGTCCTTGAGGCAGTCTTGAATTTTATTTAGATGATTAATTTCATCAGGCTTGATTGATAAATATAGTTGAGTATCATCCGCATAACAATGAAAATTTACAGAATGATTCCTTATAATATTGCCTAACGGAAGCATATATAATGTGAACAAAATAGGTCCGAGCACTGAGCCCTGTGGCACTCCATGGCTAACTTTGGTTTGCATGGAAGATTCATCGTTGACACGTACAAACTGAGAGCGTTCAGATAGATAGGACCTAAACCAGCCTAAAGCAGTTCCCTGTATGCCAACTAAGTGCTCTAGTCTTTGCAATAAGATATCATGGTCGATAGTATCAAATGCAGCACTGAGATCGAGCAAAACAAGAATAGAGACAAGTCCCCACACTGAAGCCACTAGCAACCCTGTACAAACAAACCCTCAAATCAGCTGCTGAGTCTGACGGAGTCACAGCTCTGATCACCTGAAGCCCCGC
>JAPTMU010000519.1:0-26596 GCA_028583405.1 Pogonophryne albipinna | reverse complement strand
AGTGCAGGCATATAACATTCAGATTTTAAGAAGATACAGTTTTGCAGTATTTCAATTTTATAACATTCTCTTTCCTTATATAACAGCACACAGATTACCGAGCATTGTGAATACTTTTCTTTTGTATTTCCATGTTAATGAGATGTAATATGTCCTCTCTAAAGTTTAAAAACAACCTCTGGACCGGGTGCTTTGTGAGGGGAACCGCTGAAGCTTGATACTATGGGACAGCTGCTGGGTGTCCCTGCTGAGAGGGAGCCTATTTTAACAAGCAGACCTATTGTCTTTTCCCAAGAATGACCAGAGAATGTGGCAACTACTGTGTGTGTGTGTGTGTGTGTGTGTGTGTGTGTGTGTGTGTGTGTGTGTGTGTGTGTGTGTGTGTGTGTGTGTGTTTTATTGTGGTTAGGGGTGGGACGTGGCAGTGTCCTCGTCATTCGCATCACTGTGGGAGCACATGCCATCAGAGCTAATTACCTGCCTGCAAGGACCAATTAAGACGCCCTCTAATGCTCCCTAACAAGATTCCCTCTAGAAGTTTTTTGTGGCCAAATGAATTCACAATAATGGTATTATAACAATATATATAAAATAGCTGAACCACTCTTATTTAACTTTGTTTATGTGCATTTTGTCTAATTTTTGGCAAATTAATTTTCATCAAAATACAAGTGTAAGGCGGTGGAGTTGGGGTCTTGAAACGAACAAATACACTTATGCATATAGTGACCTTTAAGAATTTAACATACTTTTAGAAACAGGAGAAAAATGACAAATCTTTTTTACATTTACAAAAAAAAGAGAGAGTGAAATCAATCAATCTTTCTTTCAATTTCATTTAAACAGTTTTATTAGATTGAATCCATCTCAAACATATTGCTTTTCTCTTTGTCTGTATGACACTGAAAAGCCTTTGATCACAAGGTTGTGTGCTTAATGGCAATACATCTGTTATTTTTCACTGTGAATCAATGGTATAAATAAAATTTGATGTATTGGAGTTTATTTGAATAAACAGTATCCCTCCACTAACTCCAGAGCACCATGGGACTAAGCAGTTGTTTTCTCATTCCCAGACCTCTTAGTGAAGTGTACAGTAATGCCTTCAAGAATAAATCCATTGTGTTTTGGCTTCAATACAGCCCTTTCCTCTGGAGCTGCTGTCAGACCCAACACTTTGTTTAAACTGCGCTGCCTTTATCTTTTCTTACTGTATGAGTGAAGCTGTCGCAGCTGGACTCCCGCAGCACTGAGATATTTATGATAAGACGTGGCCGAGTTGTTCAATGAACAAACATGGCCACCAAGGCCAGAGGAAGGGAGGGACAATGGAGGAGAATTACTGCAGACAGACGGGAGGTGTTGGCAGGGTTAGGGTACACATACAGCGATGGTTGTTGGTTCACTGCAAATGAGCTCACTGTTGATCTCTGACTTTCTTTAAACAGTGACAGTCAATGAGACTCTACTGATGAGCTTCTGCACATTCAGAGCCCTAATTCCCTGCAAAAGTGTGTTGATTGTAAAGCTGAGAACCATCAATATGAACCTTAGTGAACAATAAACTCATGACCAAACGTCTGGAACATGAAGTCTTTGTTATTTAATTTGTTTATTAGACGGCTATGGCACTTCACTCCATTTAGTCATTTAAGAAAAATATATAAAAAGTATAATGATACTGTTTGGGTCTAGCAAACAAACAACAATGGTCCCAGAATGGAGCCTTGGGGTACCCTGCATTTGTAATTATATACAAATATTAAGAGGGAACTGTATCAAAAACACTATTTATGTAAATGATTACACAGATTAAAATAGTTTTTTTTATAGAATATTGATTTGTAACACTTTATAGCAACACTAACTGAACTATGGCGCATTGGTACCTATAGTCTTTAATTTCGCTCTAGGGGAAGCTATGGCCCTTTATTCAACAATTAGGATATTATGTTGCTTTAACATGTTACCTGGATTCAGTAGTGTTTGTGTATTACATTATTATATTGCTATATACGCCGATGTAAAATGCTGACATATTAAATCATAATCCTGATTCTGTATAAATTGCAAAAAGAATTAAAGTACTTGCTCTTCATTTCTCTGTCTCTCTTAGATAAACCACCAGTGTTTCTGGATTAGGTGACTCTATTCTTAATACAACGGAAACCTTAAATCCATCTTTCAAAACTAATTGTACGTCCTTAAAGCTCTTCCTCCCTGCTGACGTCTGTGGAGGACACTGACGAGGTTACTCGTGGATAAACAGATTTGAACCAGGTCGCTCGAGGCAAAATGTCCAACGTTACAGAATGATGTATGTGGAGTGCTGCCAATTAACTTCAGCTAAATCCCAATAAACTCCAACATTTGTCACTTAGAAAGCACCTTTCGGATATAAATGTCCAGTGGAAATACGTTGTATGACACAACACAATACAGCACTGTATGTTTGATTTACTTTGAAGTATCTTATTTTTTGTTTTATCATATTTCCTCTTGATTTGGGTTTTGACTATTTTGTAACCACCCCTTTAAGTGTCACATTTATGGCAATGTTTTGGCTGAGAGCTTCTGTTTTTCACTTCTTATAAGGGTAAAGATTTGTAGATTTAGTAGATTAGGATTACGTTTCTTTTATCAGAATAACGACAAATGATCTTTAAAGTGGGAAAGACACAACCACACACTATGAAGCCATGTGCAAAAACAAAACTCAAAGACATGTTATCACACAGAAAATGAGACCATCACTTAAAATGTACTCAACTGGAGTAAAAAAATAAACAGCCTATTTGTGTTTCTGAGTTAAGATCTAATGAATGATTCAGTTTCACATGGATCGACTGAACTGAAATTGAGTTGACCCCCGGGCTGAGGTCAGGAGACCCGAGTGCCGCTTCAGCCAAACTTAACCCCCGCCTGGACCTGAGTGTCCTCTATCGAGTTTGACAGCAGTCGTTGTTTTGGGGGAGGGACGGAGGAACTCGTCCCCTGACGGCTCACTCGAGGGTGGCGGTTTGGAAAGTCCACTTTGACCTTTGACGTCCGGGGCTTCAGTAGTGGACAGTCGTTTCTCCACGCACACACACACACACACACACACACACACACACACACACACACACACACACACACACACACACACACACACACACACACACACACACACACACACACACACACACACAGGCTGTTTGACCTCTGGACACTGTCCATGTCAGTCATGTTTTGGCTGCAGCTTAACGCTACCGTCAGGTTGGTCCAGCAGGAGATAAAGAGAAGAGTTTCCTTTAACTACTAAAATGCAAAAATTCACCTTAAAGTTACATTTCCTGTTTTTGTCACATGCAGCACTGTTTATTCTTACCCTATATTTACAAACACTTTTAAATGTATATCCTTCAATCAATCAAATGAGAGAAGATCTACATTTGTGCTGCATACAATTTATTCGTATTCTTCACCTCCAATAATATACTAATCTCTTTCTTTTAATGAAACAATCTGAGCAGGAAAGAAACCTTGCTTTAACTGCTTACAACTCATATCCACACTAAAGCTATTTTCTGTAATAAGAGGTCACAATCAGAAGTGGGCATTGAAATACACGAGATATTTCACAGACCCATAGCGCCCTCTAAAGTCTAATAACTGTATAGCATTTGACACTAAGGGTGAATTTGCTCTTCGTGCAGGTCATCCTTCAAATGGCTGTTGAAGTGAGAATGGAAATACAACCTTCGATATCAGGGTATATGCAGGAATCCTGAAGTCAAATTTAAGACCCTTTCCATACATTTTAAGACCTCATCTCCACTTTGAGTTTTAACCGGTTACCTTGGCGACACACTTTATCTCACATTTACTATATACAGTATTGATTGTCCTTCCTCCTTATCTTCCAACCATTTGGACGCAAATTGCATTTCCCCATAACGATGTTGTTTAGCAACCGGCGTAAACGGACCGTCGTGCGCTATCAAGCAGTGAGCGTGCGATGTCCTGTTCAGATGACGTCAAATCCAACGGGATGCCATAAATAAACTACACAGAATCACACTACACACCTACGCAATGATTACATTCAAGCAGACTGTAGAATACAACCTCTTTGGACAATTTATATACTTATTGAAAACAAGCCACACCATTTAATACTTTTTAATAGTCTTAATTTTCGCTAAATTGATTTATCAACTTTTTATACTTTTTAAGACCCCGCGGACACCCTGGAAGAGCATTTGACACGAAGGGTGAATTTGCTCTTCATGCAGGTCATCCTTCAAATGGCTGTTGAAGTGAGACTGGAAATACAACCTTCAATATACTGACAGAAAGAAGAAACATTTAATTGTATTTATTTTAGATTACAAAAGTACAAAACATTTTTACTAAACTACGACAAAATGGAAAGTGCTGTACACAAGTAAACAAAGTAATGTAAGTTTGGTCCAGGTTCAGCATCTGGAGGCAACTCCGGAAACTGCACTGAAGTTATTTCAGACCAGTGGACAGTTGTTTCTCTTTTAAGTTGCTCACATGATCACCAAGCAAATAGGAATTAAGTCAAAAATATCTAGATAAACGGCCTTCGAGCATGACTTGAGTAACCTACATTAAGCAAGGCAGCTGTGACAAAGTGTTTTAAAGAAACCAAATCAGAATCCCTTTACCTTTATTATTATTATTAAAACAATGTATTCTAACAAATTGAACGTGTACGTTGGCACACCATGACATGTATGTCACCAAGTATTTCATTGGGACATAAAATACAGTGAAAAATACTTCAGAATAGAAAGAAAATGACTGTACACTATTTACATTTTTTCTTATAGTTTGTCAACATCTATGCTATACAAAGGAGTTTAATGAATGGAATCAAACGTCATGGTTTCAACAGAGCAGAGTTTCATGAATCTTCTTGACAATCTTTGTCAGGACATTCTTGGCCGGACTGAAAGACGCCACAATCACCTCGATCTGTTCGATCCTGCAAAAACATGAAAACATAAAATAGTATCGTTTGTGAGGAAGTGGTTAGCTAACATATCATTGTGCTACCTCAGACACATTTTTATTCAGAGCTGCATTTCCTTCCACCCAAAAAGTCATAAGCACAACCTCACTTCATTTTGACTAAATGTGTATTTGAGTCAAACTTACGTTGTGTTTCCGATCATGTTCTTGAAGCTCTGCACTTTAAGGACACAGTAGCGGGCGATCAAACTGACCGAGAAGATCACCTCAAACTTGGAAAATGTCTTGAGACAGCTGAAGACAATGTGCACTCTAGAGAAAGGGAAATAAGAAAATTAATTATATAAAGATAGCTTAGCTTGTTTGTAGCTTTGAGTATATACAATGGTAAATTAGCTGACCCATTAATGACAGATTTGACATGTTTTATTATACATTTTCCTTCCAATACGGCAAGGACTGGTTATTATTTGTGGGTAAGAGTTCTTACTGAGTGTCCACACAGCTGATGCTGAGAATATCGAGCCTCAGAGCCCCCCACATGTTCAGCAGACGCAGCTCCTCCCCCAGCAGCCGACAGCGACTCACCACCAGGCTAACATCGTGCAGCAGCTTCACAAAACAGGAGACAATACCTCAGTGTAAGGTTTCAGAGTAACCGTGTAAAATTGTATTTTCACCAAAGCAAACGGAGACAACTTTGACACAGAATTCTACAAGTGTACCGAGTAGAAAAACTTTAAAGAGTCTGACCACAAACAAGATAAATACAAAACCCTTCACACACACATACCGTTGGAACATGTCTGCTTGTTGGATACATCTCCACCCAGTCAGTGTTTCCCCCTACGTACTGAGAGAGCAGTTTGTGAACGAGGCGGGCGTGGTCCTGCGACTTCTCAACTAGTAAAAAAACAAAAGAGCAGTTGATGTTAACACAAATGACCAGTCTCAAAAATTTCCCCCATCCTCAAAATGTACGTTATATAATTACATCATTTGGATCACACAGGTTCTGCCAATTTATTGTAAATGACCCTTTATGACTAGCTACTTTCTGTTTGCTTTTTACTCACCATCGAGTTGAAGTTTGAATGTGATGTGTGATATCTTCCTCTCAGACTTATCAGCATCATTTCCTGCAAAAAAACAAAAAACTTTGTATCTGCATTTTTTTTTCTTTATAGAAAAGTATATCCATTGGTATATAAACATATTTTCCATAGAATCTTTGAAATCTAAAATGTTAACCTTAAAATGTATTCAGACCTCCACACACCGTCCATTACATAATCAGGGTATACAGTATGCAGGAATCCTGAAGTCAAATGTAATACCTTTTAAAGCAGGGGTGGGGAACCTTTTTCCTCTCAAGGGCCATTTACATTTTTCAACATCCTCCGAGGGCAAATGATGGACCACACGGCATGCACCACGTGCACGGTGTGGCATGCACCACGTGCACGGTGTGGCATGCACCACGTGCACGGTGTGGCATGCACCACGTGCACGGTGTGGCATGACCACCGAAACAGAAAGATATGGACCAAGATGTCTGCAAATGTATTTTGTTTCCTATCCATGTGGACATGATTTAAGTGGGGGGGGGGGGACCTAACCTCCTCTAGGGGGGTCCTCACCTCCTCTAGGGGGGTCCTCACCTCCTCTAGGGGTGTCCTCACCTCCTCTAGGGGGGTCCTCACCTCCTCTAGGGGTGTCCTCACCTCCTCTAGGGGGGACCTAACCTCCTCTAGGGGGGTCCTCACCTCCTCTAGGGGGGACCTAACCTCCTCTAGGGGGGTCCTCACCTCCTCTAGGGGGGTCCTCACCTCCTCTAGGGGTGTCCTCACCTCCTCTAGGGGGGACCTAACCTCCTCTAGGGGGGTCCTCACCTCCTCTAGGGGTGGACCTAACCTCCTCTAGGGGGGTCCTCACCTCCTCTAGGGGGGTCCTCACCTCCTCTAGGGGTGGACCTAACCTCCTCTAGGGGGTCCTCACCTCCTCTAGGGGTGGACCTAACCTCCTCTAGGGGGGTCCTCACCTCCTCTAGGGGGGACCTAACCTCCTCTAGGGGGGTCCTCACCTCCTCTAGGGGGGTCCTCACCTCCTCTAGGGGTGTCCTCACCTCCTCTAGGGGGGACCTCACCTCCTCTAGGGGGGTCCTCACCTCCTCTAGGGGATCCTCACCTCCTCTAGGGGTGGACCTAACCTCCTCTAGGGGGGTCCTCACCTCCTCTAGGGGTGGACCTAACCTCCTCTAGGGGGGTCCTCACCTCCTCTAGGGGGGTCCTCACCTCCTCTAGGGGTGGACCTAACCTCCTCTAGGGGGGTCCTCACCTCCTCTAGGGGTGTCCTCACCTCCTCTAGGGGGGACCTAACCTCCTCTAGGGGGTCCTCACCTCCTCTAGGGGTGGACCTAACCTCCTCTAGGGGGGTCCTCACCTCCTCTAGGGGGGTCCTCACCTCCTCTAGGGGGGACCTAACCTCCTCTAGGGGGGTCCTCACCTCCTCTAGGGGTGTCCTCACCTCCTCTAGGGGGGACCTAACCTCCTCTAGGGGGTCCTCACCTCCTCTAGGGGTGGACCTAACCTCCTCTAGGGGGGTCCTCACCTCCTCTAGGGGGGTCCTCACCTCCTCTAGGGGGGACCTAACCTCCTCTAGGGGGGTCCTCACCTCCTCTAGGGGGGTCCTCACCTCCTCTAGGGGGGACCTCACCTCCTCTAGGGGGGTCCTCACCTCCTCTAGGGGATCCTCACCTCCTCTAGGGGTGGACCTAACCTCCTCTAGGGGGGTCCTCACCTCCTCTAGGGGGGTCCTCACCTCCTCTAGGGGTGGACCTAACCTCCTCTAGGGGGGTCCTCACCTCCTCTAGGGGTGTCCTCACCTCCTCTAGGGGGGACCTAACCTCCTCTAGGGGGTCCTCACCTCCTCTAGGGGTGGACCTAACCTCCTCTAGGGGGGTCCTCACCTCCTCTAGGGGGGTCCTCACCTCCTCTAGGGGGGACCTAACCTCCTCTAGGGGGGTCCTCACCTCCTCTAGGGGGTCCTCACCTCCTCTAGGGGTGGACCTAACTTCCTCTAGGGGGGTCCTCACCTCCTCTAGGGGGGTCCTCACCTCCTCTAGGGGTGGACCTAACCTCCTCAAGGGGGGTCCTCACCTCATCTAGTGGGGGTCCTCACCTCCTCTAGGGGGGTCCTCACCTCCTCTAGTGGTGGACCTAACCTCCTGTAGGGGGGTCCTCACCTCCTCTAGGGGGTCCTCACCTCCTCTAGGGGTGGACCTAACCTCCTCTAGGGGGGTCCTCACCTCCTCTAGGGGGGTCCTCACCTCTTCTAGGGGTGGACCTAACCTCCTCTAGGGGGGTCCTCACCTCCTCTAGGGGGGGTCCTCACCTCCTCTAGGGGGGTCCTCACCTCCTCTAGGGGTGGACCTAACCTCCTCTAGGGGGGGCGTGCTCAGACCCCAGGCAGGACTCGCACATGTTATGTGGGTCATAGCTCATGATGTACCCCGAGCCACATGAGGGACAATCTCTTACACAATTGTTACTCATGTTTGCTTCTTCGATCAGTGCTTCAGTCTAAGGGGGTGCTGAAGAAAAGAGGGAGCAGATTGTCGGGCCTCCTACCTACTTATACCGTAAGGGAGCCAGAGGGTGGGGCCGGTGGTGGTGGGGTGGACGCAAGAAATCTACCCTCGTGGGGGCGCGCTCATGTGATTGGCTTAGAATGGAGGAAACATCTGATTGGCTATAGATAGAAAAAATTACAAGTACGAATCGGCTGACCGTCAGGGGAGTCTCAAAAACCCACACGCGAATGCACAGCGATCCGTGCACAGAAAGCGGGTTGTGTTTGCAGGTTCAGGGGATTTAAACGGAAAACAAATATGTGAGGATCAAAAATATATATATAAAACTTTTTTCTGTATTTGGATTTTATTTACATGCATATGAAACTGAACACATTTGTGTGTGCATTGAAAAACACAAGTGTGATCCTTCTGTGTGCATGTGTGTATTATGAGACTGTTCTGAGCCCATAGCCGGCTGCCCTCGGCTCCTGTCGGCTCTCTCTCGCCCCCCTCGGCTCACCTCGGCGCAGTTCGGAACAGTTCGACCCCTCTCGGTGGAGACGGAGAGTCCGATGAGTCCGTCGAGTTTCTCCGTTACTTTCTCAACTTTTCCGCCTGAAACCAGCAGCTGATATTCGGGGGAAAGTACAGAGTGAAGTGTTCTCCTTAAAGTCGAAGAAGTGTCCTCCTTTCTTCAGCCTTGTATCTACTGAACCAGGGAACGGAGACACTTCATGGTTTAAACTGTAACGGACCTGAAGCTAATGTGGCTGCTTACTGAAGCTAACTGAAGCTAATGTAGCTAACCCCCTGCCTGCTCTGTGTCACGCCGGGAATCAGTCACCATGGCCGGGGACTTCTCGCTGCTCCACCGGATCTGTAAGCTGGTGGTTCTGCTGTGTTTCCTCCACATCTCCGTCACTCTCTTCTTTTACGTCCGTTCTCTTGACATCCCGTCCGCCTTCGTCCAGAACCAGAAGCAGAACCGGGTGAACCGGACCGAGAATAACCTGATCCGGAGATCCAAGCTGCCCTCCGTGGCCGGGGAGAAGGAGCTGGAGAAACCCGGGGAGAAGGAGCTGGAGAAGTGCCCGGAAACATCGCCTCTGCTGGGTGAGACCTGCGGCTCGAGAACCACAATCAGGATCATACAAATAGTTCTGTTATAAAAGCTTTAACACTAATGTAACTAATACAAATAGAACTGTTATAAAAGCTTTAACACTAATGTAACTAATACAAATAGAACTGTTATAAAAGCTTTAACACTAATGTAACTAATACAAATAGAACTGTTATAAAAGCTTTAACACTAATGTAACTAATACAAATAGAACTGTTATAAAAGCTTTAACACTAATGTAACTAATACAAATAGTTCTGTTATAAAAGCTTTAACACTAATGTAACTAATACAAATAGTACTGTTATAAAAGCTTTAACACTAATGTAACTAATACAAATAGTACTGTTATAAAAGCTTTAACACTAATGTAACTAATACAAATAGTTCTGTTATAAAAGCTTTAACACTAATGTAACTAATACAAATAGTACTGTTATAAAAGCTTTAACACTAATGTAACTAATACAAATAGTTCTGTTATAAAAGCTTTAACACTAATGTAACTAATACAAATAGAACTGTTATAAAAGCTTTAACACTAATGTAACTAATACAAATAGTTCTGTTATAAAAGCTTTAACACTAATGTAACTAATACAAATAGTACTGTTATAAAAGCTTTAACACTAATGTAACTAATACAAATAGTACTGTTATAAAAGCTTTAACACTAATGTAACTAATACAAATAGTTCTGTTATAAAAGCTTTAACACTAATGTAACTAATACAAATAGAACTGTTATAAAAGCTTTAACACTAATGTAACTAATACAAATAGAACTGTTATAAAAGCTTTAACACTAATGTAACTAATACAAATAGTACTGTTATAAAAGCTTTAACACTAATGTAACTAATACAAATAGTACTGTTATAAAAGCTTTAACACTAATGTAACTAATACAAATAGTACTGTTATAAAAGCTTTAACACTAATGTAACTAATACAAATAGTACTGTTATAAAAGCTTTAACACTAATGTAACTAATACAAATAGTACTGTTATAAAAGCTTTAACACTAATGTAACTAATACAAATAGTACTGTTATAAAAGCTTTAACACTAATGTAACTAATACAAATAGTACTGTTATAAAAGCTTTAACACTAATGTAACTAATACAAATAGAACTGTTATAAAAGCTTTAACACTAATGTAACTAATACAAATAGTTCTGTTATAAAAGCTTTAACACTAATGTAACTAATACAAATAGTACTGTTATAAAAGCTTTAACACTAATGTAACTAATGCTAATAGTACTGACATTATAACTTTCTTTAGAACCAGAATCAGAACCAGAACCAGGTTTATGTGGAGCTTACAGAGACACAGAAGGAAGAATACGAAGACAAACTAATACAAATAGTTCTGTTATAAAAGCTTTAAGACAGTTGAAACTAATGCAAAAACAATACAAAATATAATTATGTCAGGAAGTGAGTACAGTTACATTTTCATAAAATATTACACATACTTTATTAAGAGCTTTGCTGATCCAAACAGAGATTAATATTAATAACAGGTTTTATTCAGAGGACACTTGACCACTCGCAACATGAGTAGAAACAGAGGGAACATGTTGTTCTACAGCAGGGCCGGCCCTAGACTTTTGGGGGCCCTAAGCAAGCTTTGGCTTGGGGGCCCCGCTCACTCCAGCGCGTTCTCACTACACACAACATGGAACCAACTTTTGTCTTATGATGTTAGCATAAGCACACATATTGTATAAATAACCATGTAAACACTGTGGACCTCACCTCCTCTAAGGGGGTCCTCACCTCCTCTAGGGGGGTCCTCACCTCCTCTAGGGGAGTCTGGGGGCAAGCTCCCCCGGGAAGATTTTTTTTTAATATTCAAGTTGAAAGCATCAATCTGGTGCACTTTGAGAGCAACATGAGAGATCTATGGATCCCTCTCTCATCACCCAGAGGAAACACAACTGTTAACAGATTTTTCTTTATGGATATTTTACAAATCACTTAAACTGTATTCTTGTTTTGTCATATAGTATTTCATAACTGTTTTTCATGTATTCTCTCTGGCTGTCCATCTCATAATGTTCACATAGAAACTAGCTGTTAATAGGAATATCAATCAGAAGAATTATAATTTCTTGCAAAAATCTGTCACAAAAAGAGGTTGCACATTTAAATTCAGGTGTTGTTATGGCAACGTCAGTGGCCAAACAGCCATATTTACTGCTGCAAATACGTTCAAACATGCTGTCGATACGTAAAGCAGTGGCAACTATGCCACCATTTCAGCTGACTCTTTCTCAGAAATACTGTCACATAACATCCATATATTTCAGTGCTAGGTTGATGCTTAGCTAAGCTAACTATGAAACACTTTAACTGACAGGACTCCGGATCAACTGTGTACTGTAAGGTAGCTTCTAGCTTCATGTCGAACAGTAAGTCAACATTTCCCAGAGAGCTTTCTTTGAAATCACCAGGTAACGCTAAAAAACATTACATTTAGATTGTATGACAAAGTGTTCATTTAATATATCTGGCTAGCTATAGCTACTTGCTAACGGTTTAGCTTACCCCCGCGATTCAAAGTAACGTCAACGTAGCTGTAATTTATGCTTTGCTTACATGTTCGCATAACTTGGAAGTTACTGACATTTACATACCTTGTTCACCTGGCTCAGGTGGTGGCTCTGGGGTTGTTGTGTGAGCCACCACCTGGCTCAGGTGGTGGCTCTGGGGTTGTTGTGTGAGCCACCACCTGGCTCAGGTGGTGGCTCTGGGGTTGTTGTGTGAGCCACCACCTGGCTCAGGTGGTGGCTCTGGGGTTGTTGTGTGAGCCACCACCTGGCTCAAGTGGTGGCTCTGGGGTTGTTGTGTGAGCCACCACCTGGCTCAGGTGGTGGCTCTGGGGTTGTTGTGTGAGCCACCACTTGAGAATCTTCGTCTTTTTTAAGAACAAATGTTCTTATGTCCATCTTCAAAAACTCAGAGTCCGACTGACAGTTTATTTTAAACACACAGCTCACAGGATACCTGTCAGCCAATAAGACAGATGTTTATTTCCATTCAACTCTCTGGTTGGTCTGATGTCTTGCCTCTGTTGCATTCACTGAACACGGGAAATTACAATCCTTCCGTCCTCTCTTGTGTCATGATGAGGTTCAGGTAAAGCACGGTTAATGTATTGACTCAATAATATAATACATTACTTTGAGAGTAGGCAATCTAGGCATATTAACACAATTAATTAAACATACTTATCACGGCGACGGTGTACTGAGATTATTATTTATTTTTTTGTTGTTGTTGTTGCTAGGGGGCCCTTAGTGGCTGCGGTGCCCTAATGGTGCGTTTCCACTGCAGCGCGGAGCTCGCTTTAAGCGTGCCGAGCCGTGCGGGGCCCGTTTTTGGTTGCGTTTCCACTTGGCCTAGTACCGGCTAGCGGGTCCTAATTCACAGTTTTTCTGGCCCCGTAAAATGGTGGTTCTAGGGCCAGGAACAACCAGGCTGAGTCGGGCTGAGTATGCTAAACTAGAGAGAGAATCGCTGGCAAGGGGGCTACAACTACAACAAGATGAACATATTTGACCGTGATTTAATTGTAATCCACGTTTCTAAATGATGCCGAAGTAACAACATACTGATACCGGTTAGTAACAACATACTGATACCGGTTAGTAACAACATACTGATACCGGTTAGTAACAACATACTGATACCGGTTAGTAACAACATACTGATACCGGTTAGTAACAACATACTGATACCGGTTAGTAAAGACCATGAATTAATGCTTTGACAAGTCTGCAGACAGACGGCAGAGAAACACCTTTTAGAATGCGTGTTTTCTAAATGGAGCTTGGCTAAGCTAACGTTATATATGCTCCGACCGTCCACACTCACAACAACGGCCTACAGACATAAATAAACCAGCGACTGTATTCTCCATGACACAGACAGTCTGTGGTTTGGACTTGTTTCACTTCTGTCTAGTTTCTGAACAGATATGAGGAGCTGTGAGCTCTGAGTGCTAACAGCTATCGGCTGTGTTGTTTTTCTGGGGTTCTCATTGAAGATGACGTCACGGCTCCGCCTACACTGCGTTACTATAGTAACTACCCCAGTTCCTAAACTGTAATGGAAGCGCAGCATTAAAGTGAGCCGGGCCTAACGAGGCCTAGCCATACCGTGCGAGGCTGAGCGAGGCCATGTAGTGGAAATGCGCCATAAGCGGCCGCTTATGGCGCTTAATGGGTCGGGCTGGCTCTGTTCTACAGGGATCAACAAGACAACATGTACACAACATATCATTATGTGAGGAAGTGAGAAGAGTTACATATACAATATAACACATAGTGTATTCAAGTGGAGAGCTGTGCTGATCTCTACAGTATTTACATGAGATTCAGATGAGATGCAGGTAAACCCGTAAACAGTGTGTGTGTGTGTGTGTGTGTGTGACATGTTCTCACAGGTACAGAGCTCCAGGTGAGGCTTCACAGGAATTCATTTTACTGCCTTCAGAGAGACGCTTCAGAATAAAATAACTCACTAATGACCTCATATTACCTTATCATTATTAACCTGTTGTTTTTAATTGTTCCCTTGTTGACATTCACCTGCGGTTCCCTTGTTGACATTCACCTGCGGTTCCCTTGTTGACATTCACCTGCGGTTCCCATGTTGACATTGTGGTTCCCTCGTCATTGTGGCTCGTTAGGACCAGGTGTGTTCAGACTTCCAGAGATATTAGGATCTAAAGGTAGTAAAGGAGAACGGGTTATAAGAGATGTTATTCCCACAGGTAGAAATGTGAGGAGGGTCTTCAGGGTTTGTTATACTGATGATGTTCAGAGAGCAGCTGCACCTTTGAAAACAAGAGGGGGGGGGGGGGCAGTCAGCGGTGCAGATGTTTTCACACTGACTCAGTTTATGTTTGTTTTTCTTAAGGAGCTTGTTTGTTATTGCATCATCCTGTCAGCCCTCCCCCCTTCTCCCCCCTCCCCCCTCCCCCCTCCCCCCTCCTCCAGCTGCAGCTGCTGACTGAGCTTTAGACCGTAGAACCAGTTTAACCTCAGAGCTGTCATGTTTGCTTTTCATTGTGAACCACATGTTGTGGTATACACACAACCTCTGTCTCCCCCCGCACCTTCAATGTCACTATCACAGACACCCTGGTAGCTGTAGGGACATGCAGCTGCTTTGCCTGAAGCTGATCTGAATGACTGGTTGAACCACAGCAGTATTGTTTTAGAGTTGTTATATGTTGAACTGCTTTGCCTGTCATCTTTGCTCTATGTGTTTGTGTTGTCTCCTGGGTTCTGTCGTGCCCGGAGTCAGTCTTTGTTTCCTCCCAAACCCCATCCCCTCAGGAAGCCTGTGCCTCCTGAACACTTTACTACCTGAACACTTTACTACCTGAACACTTTACTACCCGAACACTTTACTACCCGAACACCTTACTACCCGAACACCTTACTACCCGAACACTTTACAACCCGAACACTTTACTACCTGAACACTTTACTACCTGAACACTTTACTACCCGAACACTTTACTACCCGAACACTTTACTACCCGAACACCTTACTACCCGAACACTTTACTACCTGAACACTTTACTACCTGAACACTTTACTACCTGAACACATTACTACCTGAAAACTTTACTACCTGAACACTTTACTACCTGAACACATTACTACCTGAACACATTACTACCTGAACACATTACTACCTGAACACTTTGCTACCCGAACACTTTACTACCTGAACACATTACTACCCGAACACTTTACTACCTGAACACTTTACTACCCGAACACTTTACTACCTGAACACATTACTACCTGAACACTTTGCTACCTGAACACTTTACTACCTGAACACTTTACTACCTGAACACTTTACTACCCGAACACTTTACTACCCGAACACTTTACTACCCGAACACATTACTACCCGAACACTTTACTACCCGAACACATTACTACCTGAACACTTTACTACCTGAACACATTACTACCCGAACACTTTACTACCCGAATACTTTGTTACCCGAACACATTACTACCCGAACACATTGCTACCTGAACACTTTACTACCTGAACACATTACTACCTGAACAATTTACTACCTGAACACATTACTACCTGAACACATTACTACCTGAACACATTACTACCTGCACACATTGCTACCTGACACATTGCTACTCGAACACTTTACTACCTGAACACATTACTACCTGAACACATTACTACCTGAACACTTTACTACCTGAACACATTACTACCTGAACACATTACTACCTGAACACTTTGCTACCTGAACACTTTGCTACCTGAACACTTTACTACCTGAACACTTTACTACCTGAACACTTTACTACCTGAACACATTACTACCTGAACACTTTACTACCTGAACACATTACTACCTGAACACTTTACTACCTGAACACTTTACTATCTGAACACTTTACTACCCGAACACTTTACTACCCGAACACATTACTACCTGAACACATTACTACCTGAACACTTTACTACCTGAACACTTTACTACCCGAACACATTACTACCCGAACACATTACTACCCGAACACTTTACTACCCGAACACTTTACTACCCGAACACTTTACTACCCGAACACTTTACTACCCGAACACATTACTACCCGAACACATTACTACCTGAACACATTACTACCTGAACACTTTACTACCTGAACACATTACTACCCGAACACTTAACTACCTGAACACATTACTACCTGAACACATTACTACCTGAACACTTTACTACCTGAACACTTTACTACCTGAACACTTTACTACCCGAACACTTTACTACCCGAACACTTTACTACCTGAACACTTTACTACCCGAACACTTTGCTACCCGAACACTTTGCTACCCGAACACTTTGCTACCCGAACACATTACTACCTGAACACTTTGCTACCCGAACACTTTGCTACCCGAACACATTACTACCTGAACACATTACTACCTGAACACTTTACTACCTGAACACTTTACTACCTGAACACATTACTACCCGAACACTTAACTACCCGAACACTTAACTACCTGAACACATTACTACCTGAACACATTACTACCTGAACACTTTACGACCCGAACACTTTGCTACCCGAACACTTTACTACCTGAACACTTTACTACCCGAACACTTTGCTACCCGAACACTTTGCTACCCGAACACTTTGCTACCCGAACACTTTGCTACCTGAACACTTTACTACCCGAACACATTACTACCTGAACACTTTACTACCTGAACACTTTACTACCTGAACACTTTACTACCTGAACACTTTACTACCCGAACACATTACTACCTGAACACTTTACTACCTGAACACTTTACTACCCGAACACATGACTACCTGAACACTTTACTACCTGAACACTTTACTACCTGAACACTTTACTACCTGAACACTTTACTACCCGAACACTTTGTTACCCGAACACATTACTAGCTGAACACTTTACTACCTGAACACATTACTACCTGAACACTTTACTACCTGAACACTTTACTACCCGAACACTTTACTACCTGAACACTTTACTACCTGAACACTTTACTACCTGAACACTTTACTACCCGAACACTTTGTTACCCGAACACATTACTAGCTGAACACTTTACTACCTGAACACATTACTACCTGAACACATTGCTACCTGAACACTTTACTACCTGAACACTTTACTACCCGAACACTTTGTTACCCGAACACATTACTACCTGCACACATTGCTACCTGAACACTTTACTACCTGAACACATTACTACCTGAACAATTTACTACCTGAACACATTACTACCTGAACACATTACTACCTGAACACATTACTACCTGCACACATTGCTACCTGACACATTGCTACTCGAACACTTTACTACCTGAACACATTACTACCTGAACACATTACTACCTGAACACTTTACTACCTGAACACATTACTACCTGAACACATTACTACCTGAACACTTTGCTACCTGAACACTTTGCTACCTGAACACTTTACTACCTGAACACTTTACTACCTGAACACTTTACTACCTGAACACATTACTACCTGAACACTTTACTACCTGAACACATTACTACCTGACACTTTACTACCTGAACACTTTACTATCTGAACACTTTACTACCCGAACACTTTACTACCTAAACACATTACTACCTGAACACATTACTACCTGAACACTTTACTACCTGAACACTTTACTACCCGAACACATTACTACCCGAACACATTACTACCCGAACACTTTACTACCCGAACACTTTACTACCCGAACACTTTACTACCCGAACACATTACGACCCGAACACATTACTACCTGAACACATTACTACCTGAACACTTTACTACCTGAACACTTTACTACCTGAACACATTACTACCCGAATACTTAACTACCTGAACACATTACTACCTGAACACATTACTACCTGAACACTTTACTACCTGAACACATTACTACCTGAACACTTTACTACCTGAACACTTTACTACCTGAACACTTTACTACCTGAACACATTACTACCTGAACACTTTACTACCTGAACACATTACTACCTGACACTTTACTACCTGAACACTTTACTATCTGAACACTTTACTACCCGAACACTTTACTACCTAAACACATTACTACCTGAACACATTACTACCTGAACACTTTACTACCTGAACACTTTACTACCCGAACACATTACTACCCGAACACATTACTACCCGAACACTTTACTACCCGAACACTTTACTACCCGAACACTTTACTACCCGAACACTTTACTACCCGAACACATTACTACCCGAACACATTACTACCTGAACACATTACTACCTGAACACTTTACTACCTGAACACTTTACTACCTGAACACATTACTACCCGAATACTTAACTACCTGAACACATTACTACCTGAACACATTACTACCTGAACACTTTACTACCTGAACACTTTACTACCCGAACACTTTACTACCCGAACACTTTACTACCCGAACACATTACTACCCGAACACTTTACTACCCGAACACTTTTCTACCCGAACACTTTACTATCCGAACACATTACTACCTGAACACTTTGCTACCCGAACACTTTGCTACCCGAACACTTTGCTACCCGAACACTTTACTACCTGAACACTTTACTACCCGAACACTTTGCTACCCGAACACTTTGCTACCCGAACACTTTGCTACCCGAATACATTACTACCTGAACACTTTGCTACCCGAACACTTTGCTACCTGAACACTTTACTACCTGAACACTTTACTACCTGAACACTTTACTACCTGAACACATTACTACCTGAACACTTTACTACCTGAACACATTACTACCTGACACTTTACTACCTGAACACTTTACTACCCCAACACATTACTACCCGAACACATTAAACACATTACTACCTGAACACTTTACTACCTGAACACTTTACTACCTGAACACATTACTACCCGAATACTTAACTACCTGAACACATTACTACCTGAACACATTACTACCTGAACACTTTACTACCTGAACACTTTACTACCCGAACACTTTACTACCCGAACACTTTACTACCCGAACACATTACTACCCGAACACTTTACTACCCGAACACTTTTCTACCCGAACACTTTACTATCCGAACACATTACTACCTGAACACTTTGCTACCCGAACACTTTGCTACCCGAACACTTTGCTACCCGAACACTTTACTACCTGAACACATTACTACCTGAACACATTACTACCTGAACACTTTACTACCTGAACACTTTACTACCCGAACACTTTACTACCCGAACACTTTACTACCCGAACACATTACTACCCGAACACTTTACTACCCGAACACTTTTCTACCCGAACACTTTACTATCCGAACACATTACTACCTGAACACTTTGCTACCCGAACACTTTGCTACCCGAACACTTTGCTACCCGAACACTTTACTACCTGAACACTTTACTACCCGAACACTTTGCTACCCGAACACTTTGCTACCCGAACACTTTGCTACCCGAACACTTTGCTCCCCGAACACTTTGCTACCTGAACACTTTACTACCTGAACACATTACTACCTGAACAGGTTATGTCACAGTAACAGGAGGTGATGTCACAGTAACAGGAGGGGATGTCACAGTAACAGGAGGTGATGTCACAGTAACAGGAGGTGATGGAGGATCAGGTTCATGTCACAGTAACAGGAAGCGTCTTGTTTGTGTCTCAGTGGGTCCCCTCCGGGTGGAGTTCAGCTCTCCGGTGAAAGAGGAGCTGATAAAGAAGGAGAACCCCGCCCTGCAGCCGGGGGGACGCTTCAGACCCAGAGACTGTATGGCGCTGCAGAAGGTGGCCATCATCATCCCTTTCCGCAACCGAGAGGAGCACCTGAAGTTCTGGCTGTACTACCTGCACCCCATCCTGCAGAGACAGCAGCTGGACTACGGGGTGTACGTCGTCAACCAGGTACTAATCAGTGCTTCCCCTAGGTTTACTGCTTTGGGGGGGGGGGGGGGGGGGTTAAATCCTCTGGAGCAGAGAGAGGAGCTGTGGATTATTGATTAATGCATCAGTGTTTCTTAGGGTCAAAAACACTAAACCCACAACTTAGAATGAAAGCGTTTAGTTTATTTAATAAAAGAGCACGTGTTCAATGTGAAAACAAAAAAATATTATAATTTTTTTTTTTAAAACAACTTGAATTTCAGGGGGG
Source organism: Pogonophryne albipinna (assembly GCA_028583405.1). Classification (NCBI taxonomy): domain Eukaryota; kingdom Metazoa; phylum Chordata; class Actinopteri; order Perciformes; family Artedidraconidae; genus Pogonophryne; species Pogonophryne albipinna. Next base: position 6,141 of record JAPTMU010000519.1, on the reverse strand, counting down.
GCGCGGGGCTCCGTTCCCTACACTGGGAAACACTGCTGATACTGCTGCTGGTACTACGTCTCTACAACGTGACCTACCACATAAACAAAGGAGCTACAGCCTGAAGCCATGTTCATGATAATCCCAGACTAATTTTAATGCAGAGGTGAGCTCACGGTGTGTGGTCACACTCCGGTGAGCTCACGGTGTGTGAGCTCACGGGGTGTGTGGTCACACTCCGGTGAGCTCACGGTGTGTGGTCACACTCCGGTGAGCTCACGGTGTGTGAGCTCACGGGGTGTGTGGTCACACTCCGGTGAGCTCACGGTGTGTGGTCACACTCTGGTGAGCTCACGGTGTGTGGTCACACTCCGGTGAGCTCACGGTGTGTCGTCACACTCTGGTGAGCTCACGGTGTGTGTGGTCACACTCCGGTGAGCTCACGGTGTGTCGTCACACTCCGGTGAGCTCACGGTGTGTGGTCACACTCCGGTGAGCTCACGGTGTGTGGTCACACTCCGGTGAGCTCACGGTGTGTGGTCACACTCCGGTGAGCTCACGGTGTGTGGTCACACTCCGGTGAGCTCACGGTGTGTGGTCACACTCCGGTGAGCTCACGGTGTGTGAGCTCACGGTGTGTGGTCACACTCCGGTGAGCTCACGGTGTGTCGTCACACTCCGGTGAGCTCACGGTGTGTCGTCACACTCCGGTGAGCTCACGGTGTGTGAGCTCACCGGAGTGTGGTCAGGGAAACAGGTTGAGCACACAGCGAGTGTGTTGAGCTGTGTTTTTATCTTGGCTGTTCAAACTGGAGCTCTTCAGGCAGCCATGTTTCATCACCCAGTATAAATAGCTGCCGCTTGTCTCCCTGGAGGACACGTTAATCAGTGATTACTAACCTTTGAGCTGTGTGTGTGTGTGTGTGTGTGTGTGTGTGTGTGTGTGTGTGTGTGTGTGTGTGTGTGTGTGTGTGTGTGTGTGTGTGTGTGTGTGTGTGTGTGTGTGTGTGTGTGTGTGTGTGTGTGTGTGTGTGTGTGTGTGTGTGTGTGTGTGTGTGTGTGTGTGTGTGTGTGTGTGTGTGTGTGTGTGTGTGTGTGTGTGTGTGTGTGTGTGTGTGTGTGTGTGTGTGTGTGTGTGTAAGAATGTCCTACATGGAGCTAACACAGGTGTCTTTAACTGCATTTCTTCTTCTCTTGTTTGTGACTCTGTTCTTCTTCTTCTCCTCTTCCTCGCCCCCTGCATGTCAGGATCTGGAGGTCGGCTCTGCTTGGTCTGCTGTGGTTTCCTCTGGTAAAACCTTTCTTCTGCTTCCTCCTGTGTTTCAGCTGCAGAAAACCCTTCAGCTTCATTAGTACTGACGTCTCTACACAACTGTGTGTGTGTGTGACCTCTCTGTGTCCGTCACACACTGTTTCCTGTTTTCAAGTACTGTACTTAAGTACAAGTTAGAGGTACTTGTACTTTACTTGAGTATTTCCTACTTTCTTCTTCTCCTCTACAGTTCAGAGCTAAATGGTATTTAATCCCTTTAGTTACTTCACAGATGTGGATGAATGATGTGAAATATAATCAAGTGTTAAATCTAGGGATGGGTACCGAGCCCCGGTATCAACCGGGCCCCGGGGCTGAATTATTAAAGACCGTGGTCCCGTTAAGCTCCAACGTTATCGGTCTTTTTATCGGTACTGGAGACATCTAAAACATACATGTCATGTGTATTATTGCTACACAAACATTACATTGCAGTTCTAGTGTCGCCAACTCCGTTTCTAATACGCAAAGATACTGCAAAATGCGTCATTTTTAGTATTTTCGATCTTTCCAATCCAGACGAGATCTCTCTCTCCCGCCTGTGTGCGAGGGGGCGGGGCAGTTCACACACACAGCTGCTACATGCAGGACACACACACACACACACACACACACGGAGGAGATGGCGGAGAGGGCGGAGAGAACGCGCTCCGAGGTGGTTAAACTTTTCCCGTCTCGATGCTCGTTGCCTAAAGTGCAATCAGAGTTCAGCATGTGAGGGCGGTAACACGAGCAGTTTGTCTAATCATTTATCAAAAGTGCTCCACATCCAGACGGAGGAATGCACCGGGTTCCACTGTCTCTCTAGCAGCTCTGTAGCCCCCCCCCCCCCCCCCCCATCCACGAGCAACGGTTCCACGTCAGGTGTTCTGTATGCTAGCAGCAACACAGAGTTAACTCTATGATACAAACATGGGTTAATGATTAGAGGAAACTGAGTTATTTAGTTTGTTACAGTTTCAGCTATTCTGTTCACAGTTCTGTCTTCACATTATTTAATACCATTTGTTAAAACACTGTTGTTTCTTTTGATGTGAAATATTATGTATTTAATTTAAATAAAAAGCAAAGTTAGTTTTGTTCACAATTTGTTTATTTTCATTTTTCATTGAATCGTTTATTTGAATAGGGACAATGCACATTAATGAACTCTTTAGACAAATAATGCTTCAAGCGTAAATATGCTGGATTTGAGCTTTGAGCTCATTTACATCCATAGTCCCTGACATACAACATATAGTTAGTTTACCTCGTTTTTCTCTCCAAAAGAACCGATAAGAGTCCCGTTAAAAGACCGGACCGATAAGAGTCCCGTTAAAAGACCGGACCGATAAGAGTCCCGTTAAAAGACCGGACCGATAAGAGTCCCGTTAAAAGACCGGACCGATAAGAGTCCCGTTAAAACCTTAACGATACCCATCCCTAGTTAAATCAGACTTTAGTTCCACCTGGAGTAAATCCACCAGCTACCCTGCAGTCTACAAAGCCATTCAGACTAGCTGCACCTTCACCAGCTACCCTGCAGTCTACAAAGCCATTCAGACTAGCTGCACCTTCACCAGCTACCCTGCAGTCTACAAAGCCATTCAGACTAGCTGCACCTTCACCAGCTACCCTGCAGTCTACAAAGCCATTCAGACTAGCTGCACCTTCACCAGCTACCCTGCAGTCTACAAAGCCATTCAGACTAGCTGCACCTTCACCAGCTACCCTGCAGTCTACAAAGTCATTCAGACTAGCTGCACCTTCACCAGCTACCCTGCAGTCTACAAAGCCATTCAGACTAGCTGCACCTTCACCAGCTACCCTGCAGTCTACAAAGCCATTCAGACTAGCTGCACCTTCACCAGCTACCCTGCAGTCTACAAAGCCATTCAGACTAGCTGCACCTTCACCAGCTACCCTGCAGTCTACAAAGCCATTCAGACTAGCTGCACCTTCACCAGCTACCCTGCAGTCTACAAAGCCATTCAGACTAGCTGCACCTTCACCAGCTACCCTGCAGTCTACAAAGCCATTCAGACTAGCTGCACCTTCACCAGCTACCCTGCAGTCTACAAAGCCATTCAGACTAGCTGCACCTTCACCAGCTACCCTGCAGTCTACAAAGTCATTCAGACTAGCTGCACCTTCACCAGCTACCCTGCAGTCTACAAAGCCATTCAGACTAGCTGCACCTTCACCAGCTACCCTGCAGTCTACAAAGCCATTCAGACTAGCTGCACCTTCACCAGCTACCCTGCAGTCTACAAAGCCATTCAGACTAGCTGCACCTTCACCAGCTACCCTGCAGTCTACAAAGCCATTCAGACTAGCTGCACCTTCACCAGCTACCCTGCAGTCTACAAAGCCATTCAGACTAGCTGCACCTTCACCAGCTACCCTGCAGTCTACAAAGCCATTCAGACTAGCTGCACCTTCACCAGCTACCCTGCAGTCTACAAAGCCATTCAGACTAGCTGCACCTTCACCAGCTACCCTGCAGTCTACAAAGCCATTCAAACTAGCTGCACCTTCACCAGCTACCCTGCAGTCTACAAAGTCATTCAGACTAGCTGCACCTTCACCAGCTACCCTGCAGTCTACAAAGCCATTCAGACTAGCTGCACCTTCACCAGCTACCCTGCAGTCTACAAAGCCATTCAGACTAGCTGCACCTTCACCAGCTACCCTGCAGTCTACAAAGCCATTCAGACTAGCTGCACCTTCACCAGCTACCCTGCAGTCTACAAAGCCATTCAGACTAGCTGCACCTTCACCAGCTACCCTGCAGTCTACAAAGCCATTCAGACTAGCTGCACCTTCACCAGCTACCCTGCAGTCTACAAAGTCATTCAGACTAGCTGCACCTTCACCAGCTACCCTGCAGTCTACAAAGCCATTCAGACTAGCTGCACCTTCACCAGCTACCCTGCAGTCTACAAAGCCATTCAGACTAGCTGCACCTTCACCAGCTACCCTGCAGTCTACAAAGCCATTCAGACTAGCTGCACCTTCACCAGCTACCCTGCAGTCTACAAAGCCATTCAGACTAGCTGCACCTTCACCAGCTACCCTGCAGTCTACAAAGCCATTCAGACTAGCTGCACCTTCACCAGCTACCCTGCAGTCTACAAAGCCATTCAGACTAGCTGCACCTTCACCAGCTACCCTGCAGTCTACAAAGCCATTCAGACTAGCTGCACCTTCACCAGCTACCCTGCAGTCTACAAAGCCATTCAGACTAGCTGCACCTTCACCAGCTACCCTGCAGTCTACAAAGTCATTCAGACTAGCTGCACCTTCACCAGCTACCCTGCAGTCTACAAAGCCATTCAGACTAGCTGCACCTTCACCAGCTACCCTGCAGTCTACAAAGCCATTCAGACTAGCTGCACCTTCACCAGCTACCCTGCAGTCTACAAAGCCATTCAGACTAGCTGCACCTTCACCAGCTACCCTGCAGTCTACAAAGCCATTCAGACTAGCTGCACCTTCACCAGCTACCCTGCAGTCTACAAAGCCATTCAGACTAGCTGCACCTTCACCAGCTACCCTGCAGTCTACAAAGCCATTCAGACTAGCTGCACCTTCACCAGCTACCCTGCAGTCTACAAAGCCATTCAGACTAGCTGCACCTTCACCAGCTACCCTGCAGTCTACAAAGCCATTCAAACTAGCTGCACCTTCACCAGCTACCCTGCAGTCTACAAAGTCATTCAGACTAGCTGCACCTTCACCAGCTACCCTGCAGTCTACAAAGCCATTCAGACTAGCTGCACCTTCACCAGCTACCCTGCAGTCTACAAAGCCATTCAGACTAGCTGCACCTTCACCAGCTACCCTGCAGTCTACAAAGCCATTCAGACTAGCTGCACCTTCACCAGCTACCCTGCAGTCTACAAAGCCATTCAGACTAGCTGCACCTTCACCAGCTACCCTGCAGTCTACAAAGCCATTCAGACTAGCTGCACCTTCACCAGCTACCCTGCAGTCTACAAAGCCATTCAGACTAGCTGCACCTTCACCAGCTACCCTGCAGTCTACAAAGCCATTCAGACTAGCTGCACCTTCACCAGCTACCCTGCAGTCTACAAAGCCATTCAGACTAGCTGCACCTTCACCAGCTACCCTGCAGTCTACAAAGCCATTCAGACTAGCTGCACCTTCACCAGCTACCCTGCAGTCTACAAAGCCATTCAGACTAGCTGCACCTTCACCAGCTACCCTGCAGTCTACAAAGCCATTCAGACTAGCTGCACCTTCACCAGCTACCCTGCAGTCTACAAAGCCATTCAGACTAGCTGCACCTTCACCAGCTACCCTGCAGTCTACAAAGCCATTCAGACTAGCTGCACCTTCACCAGCTACCCTGCAGTCTACAAAGCCATTCAGACTAGCTGCACCTTCACCAGCTACCCTGCAGTCTACAAAGCCATTCAGACTAGCTGCACCTTCACCAGCTACCCTGCAGTCTACAAAGCCATTCAAACTAGCTGCACCTTCACCAGCTACCCTGCAGTCTACAAAGTCATTCAGACTAGCTGCACCTTCACCAGCTACCCTGCAGTCTACAAAGCCATTCAGACTAGCTGCACCTTCACCAGCTACCCTGCAGTCTACAAAGCCATTCAGACTAGCTGCACCTTCACCAGCTACCCTGCAGTCTACAAAGCCATTCAGACTAGCTGCACCTTCACCAGCTACCCTGCAGTCTACAAAGCCATTCAGACTAGCTGCACCTTCACCAGCTACCCTGCAGTCTACAAAGCCATTCAGACTAGCTGCACCTTCACCAGCTACCCTGCAGTCTACAAAGCCATTCAGACTAGCTGCACCTTCACCAGCTACCCTGCAGTCTACAAAGCCAT
>JAPTMU010000518.1:0-72933 GCA_028583405.1 Pogonophryne albipinna | reverse complement strand
AACCATGAAGTCGGCGGACGACATGGGGAGATCCGGTGGCTCTTACAAAACCCTAACCCTTTTAGATAATCCTAATTTTTATATGATTTATTTGCAACAATACAGATTATTTGTACTAAATGGCTATCTATCTCTCTTACTGAAAAACGATCTGATTTTCAATTCAAACCACTAAAAATTACCAATAATGTACTTTTCTCCTTCACAAATCTTACCTAAAAAACTCTCCTATCTCTCAGTATTTATTTCCATCCCTCTTGTGTTACTTACAATAACAATATTTATTTTTATTCTATTTAACAGACCAAATGAGACAAATGTACCCGCACTCCCCTCTGTCACCACTAGATGGAGGGAGGAGACCACAAATGGAGGGTCTACTGCAGCAGTAGCTCGACAAATCACTAATCATGGACCATATTTCTCTAATAAACCAAATGTTTGGATCAGTTATATTCTAAAGAACAGATTATTTAAACTAAACCGTTCCGACCCTGTTACCTAATTCTAACATGTGGTTAATCAATTTGTCTACTATTTGACCTTAGTTTTTAACATGAAATCTAACCATTTTTTTCTTTCACTTATAACTTTAACACTTTAGATTATATACTTTTAACTAGGGATATTTTTACCTCATTCTTTTTATTAGGCATCAATAGACCTATTATCGACCCTTAATCTGAGCTCTAGATCTAACTGGTCGGGCTTAGAGACCTAAACATAATTATATTATCCATTATTAATAGATCACCTTACCCTCAATAAAAATAAGGACTATTTTGTTCCCCAAGTACCTCTATTTTGAGAGACAAAACAGCTGTTTTCCGTTCATTATGGCTATTTTGACCATTTACTCCACACAACGTACTCCTTCTGTTTTTATGCAAACTACTTATTAGGGGAGAATAATAATCCTCAATTTTTCAGCAAGAAATGTAGCACCTAATCTTTTATTTTACTCCTAAACTCAACATATATATAATATACATCTCCATAAAAGCTTTCTGACTTTCAATTCAAACAATTAAAATCCACTTATGGTACACTCTTAACTAAATATCAAATAATAGACCATCTTTAGTCTAACTGCGGACTATTTTGTTCCCCAAGAACACCAGTTTACCCTTAATCTGACCATTAACCTTGACCACTCGGGCTCTTTGCCTAAATCTAAACCACATTATCTCCCCACTTTTTCATTCTGCTCTTTTTCCGACCCCTTTCCTGATCGAACCTCTCTGGGGATGACGAATGGAAACGGGTTAGAAACAGATACGGCCATTGCGGCAAGGGGAGGCATCCGTGGTGACCACCGCTACCCTCCCCCGTGTCTCTGTCCTTCAAGCTTGAATTACCCTGTCTACTATTACACACTTCATATTTATGATTCAGTCATGATTCCACGTTAAGATAAGAGCCGACACGCAATCTATGGCCCGTGCACTTCTTTGGATCTCTGTATAACCATGAAGTCGTCGGACGACATGGGGAGATCTGGTGGCTTTTACCTAACCTAACCCTAACCCTACAAACTACATCACTATAAACTACATCGCTATAAACTACATCTCTACAAACTACATCGCTACAAACTACATCATTACATTGCATTTAGCTGAGGCTTTTATCCAAAGTGACTTACAATAAGTGCGTTCGACCAGGAAGACACAACCTTGAAGAAAACAGAATCATAAAGTACATCAGGTTTCATAGAGCCAAACATTTGTGCTACTCAACTGGCTTTAGGTAAGCCAGTCCTTTGTTAGTATATAAGTGCTTTGTTAATAGTTCTATTGCTCGAAGTGGAGTCGAAAGAGATTAGTTTTCAGTCTGGAAGGTGTGTAAGCTTTCTGCTGTCCTGATGTCAATGGGAGCTCATTCCACCATCTTGGAGCCAGGATAGCAAACCCACGTGTTTCTGCTGATGGGAAGTTGGGTCCCCTTGGCAGCGAGGGTGCAGCGAGTCGTTTGGCTGATGCAGAGCGGAGTGCACGTGCTGGGGTGTACAGTTTAACCATGTCCTGGATGTAGGAAGGGCCAGATCCATTCGCAGCATGGTACGCAAGTACCAGTGTCTTGAAGTGGATTCTAGCAGTTACCGGAAGCCAGTGGAGGGAGCGGAGGAGCGGAGTGGTGTGGGAACATTTAGGAAGGTTGAAGACCAGACGAGCCGCTGCATTCTGGATGAGCTGCAGAGGTCGGATGGCACATGCAGGTAGACCAGCCAGGAGGGAGTTGCAATAGTCTAGGCGTGAGGTGACGAGAGCCTGGACCAGAACCTGCGTGGCTTTCTGGGTCAGCTGGGGACGTATCTTTCTGATGTTGTAAAGCGTGTATCTGCAGCAGCGATGTTTGCAGCGAAGGACAGGTTGTTATCTAGGGTCACACCCAGATTCCTTGCAGTCTGAGTCGGGGAAACAACAGAGGTGCCGATGTTGATTGTCAGGTCAAGAGTGGGACAATCTTTGGAAAAGCAGCTCAGTCTTGTCAAGGTTGAGCTTGAGGTGGTGAGCAGACATCCACTGAGAGATGTCAGCTAGACAAGCAGAGATACGTGCGACGACCTGGGTCTCTGAGCAGAGAAAGGACAGAATTGTTTGTGTTTATTTATTTATATAGCCCAATATCACAAATGTTACATTTGTCTCAGTGGACTTCACAGTTTGTACAAAATATCAGTATGACAATACGACACCCTCTGTCCTTAGACCCTCACATCGTACAAGGAAAAACTTCCGAAGAAAACCCAGTTTAAAGGGAAAAATGGGAGAAACCTCAGGGAGAGCAACAGAGGAGGGATCCCTCTCCCAGGACGGACAGACGTGCAATAGATGCCGTGTGTAAATTGAAATGATAATACATTTGCAACATAGGTAGTCCAAATGTTTGGAAATGCATGTGTGTATAATAGGAAGATGAATCCACAAGGATATCCATCCAGGACCTATGATCCAGGACCACAGCCACGACTCAAGATCCAGGGCTCGCGATGCAGGACACAGGACCGCAGGATCATCCATGACTACGGACTATAAATAAACATTGATTGATTGATTGATCCCAGCGTATATAGACACCAAAAAGAAAGAAATTTGGGGAAGCTGGGTTAATCGGAACATGAGAGTACACAGGTATAGACAGAGAGAAGGAAGAAGTAAGATGTCCCCCGACAAACTAAGCCTATATCAGCAAAACTAGGGGCTGAATCTAATCAGCCCTAACTATAAGCTTTATCAAAAAGGAAGGTCTTAAGCGCACTCTTAAAAACGGATAGGGTGTCTGCCGCCCGAACACAAACTGGAAGCTGATTCCACAAATGTGGAGCTTGATAAGAAAAGACTCTGGCTCCCATTGTAATTTTAGAGACTCTAGGAACAACCAACAACCCTGCATTCTTGGAACGCAATGCCCTAGTAGGACAGTAGGGTATAATGTCATTGGGTATCGTCAGCGTAGCAGTGGTATGAAAAACCATGCGGGCTAATGACTGATCCGAGCGAGTTTGTGTACAGGGAGAAGAGGCGGGGACCAAGAACAGAGCCCTGAGGGACCCCTGTAGTTAATTGACAAGGGTCGGACTCGGACCCTCTCCAAGTAACCCTGTAGGTGCGGTCTTTGAGGTATGAGGTGAGGAGGGAAAGTGCAGAGCCTGAAACTCCAAGTTCTTGGAGAGTGCGAAGGAGGATCTGATGGTTCACTGTGTCGAATGCAGCAGACAGGTCCAGAAGGATGATAACAGAGGAGAGGGATGCGGATCCAGAAGGTTGTTCTGATGGAGATAACAGGAGAGTTGTTTAAAGACAGCGCGTTCAAGTGTTTTAGACAGGAACGGGAGTAGAGAGACAGGCCTGTAGTTTATAACATCAGACGGGTTGAGAGTGGGTTTCTTTAGGAGAGGGTTTACTCTTGCCTCCTTGAGACTGTTTGAAAAGTGACCAGAAGTTAGAGAAGTGTTGATGAAATGGGTGAGAAACGGTAGAATATCAGGAGCGATAGTCTGAAGGAGGTTTGAGGGGATAGGGTCCAGAGGACAGGTGGTAGGGCGGGCAGAGGTAATGAGGGTAAGAACCTCACTTGGAGAGAGAGGGGAGAAGGAGGTCAGTGTGTGGGTGAAAGGAGGGTCAGGTGACCCAGTGGTGAGTAAAGGTGAGTCAGAAAAAGAAGAGCGAATATCATCAACCTTTTTTTCAAAGTGGTTAACAAAGTTGCTTGACAGAAGGGAGGAGGGGGAAGGGGCTTTGGGAGGGTCCAGAAGGGAGGAGGGGGAGGGGCTTTGGGGGGGTCCAGGAGGGAGGAGAAGATGGAAAATAGTTTTTTGGGATTGGAATAGGAAGATTGGATCTTATCTTGAAAGAAAGTGCTATTTGCCTGAGAGATGGAAGCAGAGAAAGAGGAGAGGAGAGCCTGATAGGTTAGGAGGTCGTCACGGTGTTTGGATTTCCACCGTTTCTGCTCTGCTGCCCGAAGGACGGTTCTATTAGCACGCAGTGCGTCATTTAGCCAGGGAGCATGAGGGGACTGACGAGCCTGCTGAGATGTGAGAGGACAGAGAGAGTCCAGAGAGGATGAGAGAGTAGAGAGGAGAGTTTCTGCAGCAGAGTTTGGAGGCAGGAGTTGGAACGAGTCAGAGGAAGGGAGGGCTGAGAGCACCGATGAGGCAAAGGTAGAGGGGGAGAGGGAACGAAGGTTACGGCGGACAGGTGCAGGATGAGAAGAGATTAGTTCGTTATGTTTGGAAAGAGGTAGAGAGAATGAAATGAAGAAGTGATTGGATGTGTGGAGCGGGTTTACAGAGAGGTTAGAAGTAGTGCAGTTCCTTGAGAATATGAGATCAAGGACATTGCCAGCTTTATGAGTTGGTGGGGATGGAGACAGTGAGAAAGCAAAGGCGGTTAACAGAGATGTTAGTTCGTCTATCTTCCCTGACTGGAGGTTGAAGTCTCCGAGAAGTACAGCGGGAGGGCCAGTTTCAGGGATGTGTGAGAGGAGATTATCTAATTCCTCCAAGAAGTCTCCCAAGGCGCCTGGTGGACGGTAGAGAACAACAATGGTTAATTGTATAGGATGGGTTACTGTGACGGCATGGAATTCAAAGATGGAAGGAGTGAAGTTAGGTAGCTTGAAGAGGGAACAGCTCCATTTCGGGGAGAGCAGGAGAACAGTGCCACCTCCTCTGCCAGTGGGTCTGGGTGTATGGGAGAAGTAATATGCTGTGGAGAGAGCTGCTGGGGTGGATGTGTTGGATGGAGTAATCCACGTCTCAGTGAGAGCAAGGAAATCCAGAGACTGCAGGGAAGCGTAGCCAGAGATGAAGTCAGCCTTAGGAACAGCTGACTGGCAGTTCCACAGGCCCCCTGAAACTAGATGTTGGATCTCAGTGGAGCATGTGGGATAGACGAGAGCAGGGCGGTTATATCGATTAGGAGATACACGGGCCAGTGATAATTGCGAGAGGACACATGAACAGGAATGGAGAAAATACATATGATTATAGCATGAGGGGCTAAACAACCAAATAAAACACCAGCGATACTTAGCTCAATCAAAGTAGGATTTGCCTCCTCTTTGCCTCCCTCGTGACTCCCGCAGGACTCTAATGTCTTTGTCAGTCTTACTCCCACAGGACTCTATTGTCTTTGTCAGTCTTACTCCCACAGGACTCTATTGTCTTTGTCAGTCTTACTCCCACAGGACTCTATTGTCTTTGTCAGTCTTACTCCAGCAGGACTCCTTTGTCAGTCTGACGCTCCAGGAAAGTGCTCCCTAAAATGGACACCTGATTGCTGAGTTCTCACAGCTGTGGGGCCACGCCCCTTTAATTAGTTAACTCTCTGCAGCTGGTGGCCCTCAAAAGGAAATCTAGACTGGCTCCCTCCTGAGTTGCTATTGAGTCTTTTCAGTGGCCCAATGGTTTTACAATGACATGAAACCCTAAGTTATAAAGTTATGAGTTTAACCCTTAATACAGTTACACCTACTCAATAAAGCTCTTAGTATTCTACAAATGTTTAAATCAAAGTTAACCCTAGCAGTCAGTTAGTTCAGTTTGAAGGTTTCAGTCAGATCAACTCCAGAGCATTGATACAGAGTACACACACTGAAACAGAGAAGTATACAGAGTACACACAATGAAACAGAGAAGTATACAGAGTACACACACTGAAACAGAGAAGTATACAGAGTACACACACTGAAACAGAGAAGTATACAGAGTACACACACTGAAACAGAGAAGTATACAGAGTACACACACTGAAACAGAGAAGTCTACAGAGTACACACACTGAAACAGAGAAGTCTACAGAGTACACACACTGAAACAGAGAAGTCTACAGAGTACACACACTGAAACAGAGAAGTCTACAGAGTACACACACTGAAACAGAGAAGTCTACAGAGTACACACACTGAAACAGAGAAGTCTACAGAGTACACACACTGAAACAGAGAAGTATACAGAGTACACACACTGAAACAGAGAAGTCTACAGAGTACACACACTGAAACAGAGAAGTATACAGAGTACACACACTGAAACAGAGAAGTATACAGAGTACACACACTGAAACAGAGAAGTATACAGAGTACACACACTGAAACAGAGAAGTATACAGAGTACACACACTGAAACAGAGAAGTATACAGAGTACACACACTGAAACAGAGAAGTATACAGAGTACACACACTGAAACAGAGAAGTATACAGAGTACACACACTGAAACAGAGAAGTATACAGAGTACACACACTGAAACAGAGAAGTATACAGAGTACACACACTGAAACAGAGAAGTCTACAGAGTACACACACTGAAACAGAGAAGTATACAGAGTACACACACTGAAACAGAGAAGTCTACAGAGTACACACACTGAAACAGAGAAGTCTACAGAGTACACACACTGAAACAGAGAAGTATACAGAGTACACACACTGAAACAGAGAAGTATACAGAGTACACACACTGAAACAGAGAAGTCTAAACACAGAACTCACACAGTTCTAGAAGTCACCAGTTGTTATCCTGTCAACATCGAGTTGCACACTGGCAAACATATAATATATAAGTAACAAAATAAGGTAGAAGTAAATAAAGTAAATAATATTTTGTTAAATAAAGTAAATATAAAAAAGTAAATAAAGCAGTAGTAAATAGAAAATGAAATAATGTAAATGTTTTTAACCTCTTAAGCCCGAGGGTCCCCCCAGTGGACCCCCCCCCCCCCCCCCCCCCACAGTTTTTTTACGAGACTATGTCTCAGGGCTTCTTAACATTTATGAAACTATTAATGTTCCATACCCTTTTAACGCTAAGACACTCCGCTAACTGACAATGTGAACCATTTTTAGCTAAAAGAAACACAAGAGTAATACCAAGCCTTTGAATTAGCATGGAGCGAAAAAATGCTAACTAATGCTAACGGATTTTGCACAGCACTCACGGTAGAAATGCCCTTATTACTTATCGTAACTGCACAAACAAGATATACGATTTAAAGCTGAGACTCCACAGATTCCAGACATGTAATATCATCACTGTAGGACCCCGAATTGCGGAGCTATCAGCCAGAAAAGAGAAAGTAAACAACATCCGGTTTCAAAAATATTACAATAATTTCGTTTTACCTTTTTTGATTTGTGATCAAAAGTTGTGTTCACCGGAATAAAAACGCCGCTCAAGGTTAATCCAATGTCTTTGTGTCACGTAGAAATTTTGACTGATAATCCTTCATCATATTTATGGCAATATACTGGGTATAACATTTTGCCGTCCAGGCGTGCACTTTCAGATATGCTTTGTTCGCTTCTCTATTACGTCCGCTATGGTAATGTTTACGTTGATTTGGGAACTGCCCATCGATTCTATTGGTTCTGATGGTTAAGAAAAAGGTGTAAATCACACGAATCGACCCCATTGGTCGATTCGTTCCAGAGATATGGTCCTGCGTAAAGTATAAAGAATGCCAGCCAGTTTAAGTACTTTACGCAGGCGGCTTCATTTATTGTTTACTACGTAACAGCAGGCATTACAGCAGAACCCAGAGCACACGGAGCACAGAGCGGACAGCAGATAACGGAATTGCAGTTTTATTGCTTATAGATTATCAGAACATTTCAAAGGGGACACAGCCACATTGGATATTAACCTATGGATTAACTACATCATCGTTTTTATCGTTTTAATGCCATTGAAGACCAGTTTAGACCAGGCAAAGAGGAAGGTAAGCCATTAGCCTAGCGCATGCTAGTACCTAGCTCCACTTGTTTTGATGTACGTTTTTGTTGATAACGTCGCAAGTTTGTATCTTTCAGTGTTGAGGTGGGCACCGTTAGATTCTGTGTCTTTACGATCATAAACGATGTGTTGGATGTGCAGCTAGGATAAGTAATAAGGGAGCTAGGATAAGTAATAAGGGAGCTAGGAGTGATTTTCGGTGCAGTAATAGGTTAGCATTTTTCGCTCGGGGCTAATTCAGATGCTCACTGTTAGCATTGTGTTTTTTTTGAAAAAATAAATGAAAAAGATCAGTTAAATGAGTTTTTTCCCCGTTATATGGATATAAAATATTCATAGTTTATTAAATAGTAAGGTTCCTTAGACGTTGTTTCCTGCAAATGACGCGATTTCGGTCCGTGGGGCCTATAAGTGCTATATAAATAAACTTGCCTTGCCTAAGAGGATAACAGAGTATGTTCTTATATTTTATTTTTATTTTTTATTTTTTTCACAACCGTTGTATTTGGATGGAATGAATACCTATAGTGAAAATTCAAAGTAATAAAATGATTTTTACAGTGAAAAAGTTCAAATGGAACTGATGGTTCCCAAATTACCCAGAGGTGAGTCCGCCTGGACTTTATTTTTCTAAACCTCTCTAAAAAGGTCAAATTTAACTTGTTTTGCATCAATCTTGATACAGGGTACTTATTATATGTTATAGTTTGGATTCCTAAAGCTTTTAGTCTACTAACCCATCATTCAAGGGTGGTTTTTACTAAAAGTAATGGGTTTTTTTAGGCGGACATTAGAATTTACATGTTTTTACTATGTTCCATCTGAATTTACTTTAAAATAAAAACATCTATATTGATTCTGACACTTCTACATCCAACTCACAGGTTTATCATGACTTTGAGAGAAAAGATTATTAATTTACCCCTTTTAGAAGTGAAGATATAGTCTTTGTTGTGTTAGTGGCATTTTCGAGCCTGAAACCTGAAAAACAGGCTCAGGGCTTAAGAGGTTAAAGCACACAGGATGACAATTTGGCATTATTACACGAAGAGACAAACAGGAGGAAAAGAACAGAAGTGATATTCCTATTCTGTCAGGTAGTGTGCAGACACAGAGTCCCCATGCTATCCAAAGGGAGCCGGCTTGGTTTCCTGCCGAAGGAACCGGGTACTTGTCTTCTGGTCGTACTTTCCTTCCTCACCATCCATGATGTTCTTGCAGCTGAGGAGGTACGCCAGGTTCATATTTCAGGTGCATCAACTCCGTGATCTGCTTTGCCATATCAGTGGGTGACTTGCCGCTGCGCCGGAGCTCGTCCAGTACCGACTTACAGATGGCCTTCTTGTAAGTCAGTACTGCTGGCAGCAGGTTGGTGAACCTCTTGGGGAGCTTTTCCAACCAGGATATCGGCAGACTTTGCAGCAGAGCCTTGAAGACAGCAAGTAGTACTGTCCGGTGATGCCGACAATCACACGAGGCCTACCAACACCAGCAGAGGCCATTTGAGGCTGAGCACAGGTGTCTAATAACAATATGAGACCGTGTGAAGACAGATTTCTGAGCTTCCCGCCTTTTCTTGTATATAAGCTTTGCTATTTTATTACTATTGCGCACACTCCTGCAGACTATCCTATACTCTGTGAGACCTGTGTCTTTGAAGCTTCAAATAAATAACCAGAAAGACAACTCTGTTTGTTTCACCATTTATTGTTGATCATTCTGACTTGTGTATCTCCACCGTATTGACTGGGTCTAAGATTTCCATAACAATAGTCACTAGGACAACATGTAGAAGAGCACAAACAGACCAGAACATGGCCAACATGCAGCCTATGCACCCTTGTACCTGCAGCACATTTCTTCTTCACTATGAAGGCGCAGAGCCATCATCCCTGCTGTCCCAAATGTCTCTCCAGGTGTTTGTGGCGCGAGTGCTAAAGCCCACCAGCTGCTCATCCTCTGACACTGCTGCTGCAACAACAACAACTGTCTTCTTCGCCTCATAGTCCCGAAGTGACTGGATCTCCCCAAAGCCGAGGGCATGGCTCAGAAAAGACAGAAGGCTGTCCTTGCTGTGCCCCTCTGCCATGAACAATCCTGCAGCCTCCTCCTCCTTCTGCTGCTTCCTGGTCAGGTACATGGTATACCAAATGTCCTTTTCAAGGAGCCAGCGGAAGGACTTGCCAAACTGCAGGATGTATTCTCCAGCCACCTCCGTTCTATCAGAAGCACCCCCTCCTCTCATACGGACCAGGGTGAGCGCATTTTGCTTGACCACTGCCTCCTTCACGGGTGCATGCTGGTCCTGTAGAGACGGGTTGTCTTTGAGAAGCTGCATCTGTGGGACCCTGCCGCAGATATCCCAGCGGACCCTTGGGAATGTGACAGTCATCCTCCCAGGAAAACGAGTGTTTTTGCATTTTATCTGTCAAGAAGAAAATATATATCAGTGAGTTAATGATGTTCACAGGTGGGGTCTAATAGAGAGCAGACATTATGGGGTTAACCTCTCAGCCCGAGCTTTCACTAGCTGCACATTCACATTGTGCTGTGATAAATGTTGTGCTATATCACTTTGGATCAGATATGGCTGATCTTTGTTGCTGTATGTCTGGAGCTGTGTGTTCGTTGAAGCTATTCACACTTCAACTACCCCCCATGGGAACTAACAAAGGGAGCCCAGCCAAGGCTGAATTCACACCTCAACTGCCTTCGCTCCAGGATCTCAGCCCCCCCCCAGTCATGTGACCGTTCCAGGATCTCAGCCCCCCCCCCAGTCATGTGACCGTTCCAGGATCTCAGCCCCCCCCCAGTCATGTGACCGTTCCAGGATCTCAGCCCCCCCCCCCAGTCATGTGACCGTTCCAGGATCTCAGCCCCCCCCCCAGTCATGTGACCGTTCCAGGATCTCAGCCCCCCCCCCAGTCATGTGACCGTTCCAGGATCTCAGCTGCCCCCCCCAGTCATGTGACCGTTCCAGGATCTCAGCCCCCCCAGTCATGTGACCGTTCCAGGATCTCAGCCCCCCCCCCCCCCCGTCATGTGACCGTTCCAGGATCTCAGCCCCCCCCAGTCATGTGACCGTTCCAAGATCTCAGCCACCCCCCCAGTCATGTGACCGTTCCAGGATCTCAGCCCCCCCCCCCCAGTCATGTGACCGTTCCAGGATCTCAGCTGCCCCCCCCAGTCATGTGACTGTTCCAGGATCTCAGCCCCCCCCCCAGTCATGTGACCGTTCCAGGATCTCAGCTGCCCCCCCCCCCCAGTCATGTGACCGTTCCAGGATCTCAGCTGCCCCCCCCCAGTCATGTGACCGTTCCAGGATCTCAGCCCCCCCCCCCCAGTCATGTGACCGTTCCAGGATCTCAGCCCCCCCCAGTCATGTGACCGTTCCAGGATCGCAGCCCCCCCAAAGTCATGTGACCGTTCCAGGATATCAGCCACCCCCCCAGTCATGTGACCGTTCCAGGATCTCAGCCTCCCCCCCAGTCATGTGACCGTTCCAGGATCTCAGCTGCCCCCCCAGTCATGTGACCGTTCCAGGATCTCAGCCCCCCCCCCCAGTCATGTGACCGTTCCAGGATCTCAGCCCCCCCCCCCAGTCATGTGACCGTTCCAGGATCTCAGCTGCCCCCCCCAGTCATGTGACCGTTCCAGGATCTCAGCCCCCCCAGTCATGTGACCGTTCCAGGATCTCAGCCCCCCCCCCCCCGTCATGTGACCGTTCCAGGATCTCAGCCCCCCCCAGTCATGTGACCGTTCCAAGATCTCAGCCACCCCCCCAGTCATGTGACCGTTCCAGGATCTCAGCCCCCCCCCCCCCAGTCATGTGACCGTTCCAGGATCTCAGCTGCCCCCCCCAGTCATGTGACTGTTCCAGGATCTCAGCCCCCCCCCCAGTCATGTGACCGTTCCAGGATCTCAGCTGCCCCCCCCCCAGTCATGTGACCGTTCCAGGATCTCAGCTGCCCCCCCCCAGTCATGTGACCGTTCCAGGATCTCAGCCCCCCCCCCCCAGTCATGTGACCGTTCCAGGATCTCAGCCCCCCCCAGTCATGTGACCGTTCCAGGATCGCAGCCCCCCCAAAGTCATGTGACCGTTCCAGGATATCAGCCACCCCCCCAGTCATGTGACCGTTCCAGGATCTCAGCCTCCCCCCCAGTCATGTGACCGTTCCAGGATCTCAGCTGCCCCCCCAGTCATGTGACCGTTCCAGGATCTCAGCCCCCCCCCCAGTCATGTGACCGTTCCACGATCTCAGCTGCCCCCCCCAGTCATGTGACCGTTCCAGGATCTCAGCCCCCCCCCCCCCCAGTCATGTGACCGTTCCAGGATCTCAGCCCCCCCCCCAGTCATGTGACCGTTCCACGATCTCAGCTGCCCCCCCCAGTCATGTGACCGTTCCAGTATCTCAGCCCCCCCCCCCCCCCGCAGTCATGTGACCGTTCCAGGATCTCAGCCCCCCCCACCCCCCAGTCATGTGACCGTTCCAGGATCTCAGCTGCCTCCCCCCCAGTCATGTGACCCAGGACACTTCACTAATGTGAAGTGTCCTATCTAAAAAGAAAAATATGTATGCTGTCCAGCCTGTCCCTGAACTTTACGGCCGGCGCCTCTTCTCAGCCCATGAACCTTTCTCAAGGTTCTTTATTTGTCCTACGAACATCGCTACAGAGTAGTTGTGTCGATGAAAATCTTAGGCCACAGGCTTCTCCAACAGAGCAACACAATAACACAGAAAAACAACAAAATATAGTGCAAGTAAATATTAAAAAGTAAATACGAAAAGAAAAATAGTTTAAAAAAAGTGAAATTGTGCAATAAGAGTCTATATGCAAGCTATTGGAATGATATATTAGATAAATAGATAAATAATCACTAAGTAGCAGATGAATGTTGTGTGTGTGTGTGTGTGTGTGTATACACTTTTTTATCCAAAAGTAAACTGCTGTTAACTTGTCCCCACGCTGTGTTTTGTAACAGTGATGGGTTAGTATCAGCGACGTGCAGAGCCTCACCTGTCATACTCCAATGTAACGGAAAAACTAAATAATAATAAAATGTCTCCACTGATCTGTGTTGTAAATGTGATTTATGTTTGATTCCAATCGCTTCTTATAGTCAAAATCAGCAAATTTGCAGAGCTCCGCTACAACTACGGGGAGCGATGAGAAGTGAGGGAGGGACGAGCTCTGCCTCACCTCAGAATGCGTCACCCCACAGAAACTGGCTGGAAAGCGGGCCCTAAGCGCATGCCTGCACCATCTCACTGTATGTCACCAATGTAATGTTTGTAGATCCCTTTATTACATTTATCCTCGCCATCCATAGTCTCTCTTAAGCAATTTCAAATGTTGTTTCCTTCTGAAGAAGGATGGAAAGGACAAGGACCCTACTGACCAGAAGCTTTTACAACTAGCAGAGGATGGTTTGATCCATCAGAAGCTTATACATAAACATCTAAATAGTTTGACCACTGTCATTATTTATATTAAAAAGATGTGTAATAAAACATGTTAGAAATCAAATGCTCTACAACAGGTTAATTACACGGTCCATTAAAGTAACAGGAGACGGCAGCATTTTAACAGGTTTATTAAAAACACACACACACACACACACACACACACACTCCTCTTCACTTCTTCTTCACCAGCGTCCAGCCGTCCTCTTCCTCAGGACGGTCTGCTTTCCTGCTGACTGACGGAGCGGAGGGTTCACACTCCATCACCTGAACACACACACACACACACACACTTTAGAATAGTAAGGTCCATCTGATGTGTGTGGATTATACAGTAAACTCAGACCGAAGCAGTCGAGTGTAGAGACTTCAGTGTGTGTAAGACAAACCTGAGGTTCTTCATCCTCCTCATCTTCATCAGACTGAGGGGAGGGGGCCGTGACCTTTGCCCTCTCACTCTTCTTCTGAGACAAGGAGTCGATGGTGTTTCTGAGCGTCTGCAGCGCCCCCTGCTGCCACTGAGAGAACATCTGCAGCAGAGCGTCACACAGCTGCCACACACACACACACACATTATTACACACACAGTATTATATCACTAACTGTATACTGTGTACGACACAAACAGTGTATTTCATGATATTTCCTTCAATTTCGAACATATACTATAATTATTGTCCAATAATAATAGTAATAATTAATAATAGTGTGTGTATGTGTGTGTGCATGCGTGTATGTATGTATACACACGTGTGTATACACACACACACACGTGTGTATACACACACACGTGTGTATACGTGTGTGTGTGTGTGTGTGTGTGTGTGTGTGTGTGTGTGCGTGCGTGTGCGCGCGCGTACCTGAGGTAAACTCCCGTCCTCCACCACTGTGTTGAACTCTTGGTTCATGATGTCGGACAGGAAGTCTTCAACTTCTCCGCGCTGCAGGTCGGCTGCTCAGGAAACATTTATAATTTATATATTTTACGTGCAGTTATTTAACATGTCGATAAATAAGCCGTTGTGGTGACCACCTATTAATACACTGGTTCATAATTCAGACATGGAACTACAGTTGGGGGTTTTGTTCCCAGACGGACATGTTATGTGTTTGCCATATATGTTGTGTCCCCTCCTGACATCTCTCTCTTCTTCCCGGACTGCAACTGGACAACAGCTCCCAAACAAAGTTCCCCTTTGTACCTCCAATGCACCACCTCCGACTCCCTATCTCTCGGCACTACACTGGTGACCCCGACAAGTCTGGAGAAGTTTCCGGGACGGACCCGAACACGGCAAAAGGAACTCAAGTTTCTTTCTCGAAATGCCGGGGATTTTTTGGAATCGTCCGTGGCTGCCACCGGCACGCGGACTGAAGCTCGGTGCGCGCCCCGCAGAAGAGCTGGGGACGTTGCGCGCCCCGCAGAAGAGCTGGGGACGTTGCACGCCGTTCCCGCATCAGCTTTCCTTCCAACAGGAGGACGATGCACGACCTACTGGGTCGACCAGCAACCCGATTGCTACCTCGAGGGCTTGTTTCTTCGGGGCGTGCGGCTGCACGTCCCGTCTGCGCTAGCTGACGGCGACTAGCGACTAATCACGAGGGGCTAACGACGGCTAGCAGCTACCCATGGCTGCCAGCTAGCGGCTAACGGCTAGCTGCTAACGGCTGTCGACATTCGTCTGTTAAGTTTTTTCCGGTGCCGGAGAGGAGGTTCGACCAGCCGGTTGACCTCGTGTGGACACTCACCTTTCTCACCAACTCGACGGCGGTTCCAGACGCCACTCACGTTTTCATCGGCGCCTGGGTGGCGCACTCCTGGACCCCGTCTCGCCTCGACGGTTTCGGATATCGCCCATGCTCCATCGGCCCATGGGTGGCGCGCTCCGGGACCCTGTCTGGCCTCTCATCTGTCCACGGCTCCTTCCTCCCGGGGAGACTGCTCCTGCCTCCCGGGGATACCTCAAGGCTTGCCGAGGATTTTGTGCCCGCCGCCGCTGCGCGTCTGCCTGCGGCCGGGTTGCGCTCCTTCCTCCCGGGGAGACTGCTCCTGCCTCCCTGGGATTCCGCTCCGTCCTTCCGGAGATTTTACCTGCAGCCGGGCAGCGCTCTTTCCTGCTGGGTTTGCCACGACACCTACTGCGGCCCCCTTACAACGGCCCGTTCCGGCCCGCCCCCCAGTGGGGGTGCCCTCGCCCTCGTTGGGGCCCCTACCCTCTCCTGCGGCACCCTTTCGTGGCCCGTTCCATGGCCCGGCCCTCACCTGCGACCCCGACCTCCTCGGCCCCTGTGGTGCTTCCTCCACGGACACGTGGGTTTGTTTTGCCATGTTCGAATTCTGGGGGGGGGCTTGTGTGGTGACCACCTATTAATACACTGGTTAATAATTCATACATGGAACTACAGTTGGGGGTTTTGTTCCCACACAGACATGTTATGTGTTTGCCATATATGTTGTGTGCCCTCCTGACTTCACTCTCTTCTTCCCGGACTGCAACCGGACAACAGCTCCCAAATAAAGTTCCCTTTTGCACCTTCCTTGCACCGCCTCTGACTCCCTATCTCTCGGCACTACACCGTTAAATATTAACTTGTTGACAGTTTTGATAAATAAATGTTACCATGGTTACTTACCGTTGTCATGGAAAAACTGCTGCACCACATCCACCATCCAATCAGCTTTCTGCGTCCCGTACACGCCTCCAAACCCATTATCCACCGCGATCTGCGCGCACACACACACACACACAATAATATATACAGTAGCAGTACTCTACCCTCTTGCACCTCATTTAGCTGTTCTTCTTGTTATTTGTTGCCTTTGCTTGTAAAGCGGATGGAGCACCAGATCAAGTATTATTGTTATTAAGAAAGACCGGAATGGCCTTATAAGGGTTCCGGTGAAGAGCTTGTTGTTTAAAGAGCTAACAGCCCGATGCTAACAGGCTAGCTGTTAGACCCGCAGCGAGACTGTCTGTCTAACTGTCTGTCTAACTGTCTGTCTGCTCGGGTTATATCTACCTGTCTGTCTGCTCGGGTTATATCTACCTGTCTGTCTGCTCGGGTTATATCTACCTGTAGAACCGGCCAGCTGAGCAGCACCTGTCTCACCGCCTCAGAGAACAGAACACGTGATGCTGCGGGGGTCGCCATGTTGGATCACTCAGACAGAAGCAGTCGATCACACAGTAAACACAGGAAGGAAGCAGTCGATCGCATACCATACCCCATTCACACCAACGCAACTCCGGGCTGCGTTCCAATAGTCCATTTAGCTTAGGAACCTTCCTAACGGAGTGAAATTACCCGGAAGTCCCTCAGTGGCAGCCATAAGTGCCGTTCCAATTCTCTAGATGAAAGGAGGTTTCAAGCTTCCTTTATAGCCTCCTTTAGCTTAGGAACCACTGGACCTCCCTCACCGAAAGGAGAGGAGAAAATGCTGCCCCACAATGCATTGCGGCCGCAGCATTTGCCGTCACTCAACAGTACGGCCGTTCACGGAAACAATCGATTATGACGGAGAAATGATATCATGAAAGTTACGGTGCTTATTAAGCTTTTTAAAACGTATGTGGGAAGTTGCCAAAGTGCTTTGTTCTGAACGTTCATCAGTATTATAATCAAAAAGAGAAATATGAACGTTAGTTTTTACTGAAATGATCAAATAAAGTCAACATCTCACAGTCTTCACTGAGCTGTGTGGAGTTTGTTCAACTTTTAAAAGATGTTTGAATGGTGATATACACAGTGATAGATGTTAAGGACTAACGTTTATAATACATCTGTATTGATTGATCTTTTCATCAATCATACGTATTGGGATCATTTGTATTAATGTGGACCGGAGGGAGAGGGTGACGAGCATAAGTTTCACTTTCCTTTTTTATTTCAATTCCAACTTTGGTCATGAAGAATATGTTTCTCTGTTGTCCCCGTTCATAAAGCCTAAAGCAACAGCATCAGAGCACGGTGCAGAGTCTCTAGATGAGTTTACAGGAGTCCCTCCTTCTTATTGAACATCCATGTTTGTAGTCCGCTGTATAGAAAACTGTAGTTTCCATAGTTTCCCCACAGCAGCAGACGCACATTCATGACGTCCGCTGGCGCATCAGAAACACGTGGGATAGTGAAGTGCAGTCGATTCTCTAAAGTACCGCAGTCTCTTCTCCTAAGTCCTTTTGAATTCTCCTATCCACTATCCCTTAACCCGTGACCTTTCACTCAGAGGTCAAGGAATAGGAGATAGGGTTAGAACTTAGGAGCTGATTTTTAAACTATCCGACCTCAACCCCGGTTCAAGCTCCGTGCTAGAGCTTTTCAGGCAGAAGCAGCAGAGTGAAGAGACAACATGTCCCGATGGCCAACAGTGTGTGACTCAAGATCAAAGGTGTTATCATCGTTTGCTCAGCAGCTACAGTGTAGAGAAGCAATGAAGTTCTTCTGACCTGAGCTCCTCCAACAATGCAACATATCATAACATACAAAATAGTGCAAGAAGTCTATAAACATGTAAATAGAATATGATATGTACAAGAACAGAATATGAAATTAAATACGGTTTATTACGGTGAAAACTTCATATAAATAATATGCAAGATGAAAACAGGAATGTTTATGGATGTTCTTCACAGAGTTCAGGTGTTTAATAGTCTTATTGTGAGATGAAACTGACTGAGTCTGGTGGTTTAGTCTTGATGCCAGACAGGGGGTGATCCGTCTCTGAGTCTGGTGGTTTAGACCTGATGCCAGACGGGGGGTGATCTGTCTCTGAGTCTGGTGGTGATCTGTCTCTGAGTCTGGTGGTTTAGACCTGATGCCAGACGGGGGGTGATCTGTCTCTGAGTCTGGTGGTGGTTTAGACCTGATACCAGACGGGGGGTGATCTGTCTCTGAGTCTGGTGGTTTAGACCTGATGCCAGACAGGGGGTGATCTGTCTCTGAGTCTGGTGGTTTAGACCTGATGCCAGACGGGGGGTGATCTGTCTCTGAGTCTGGTGGTTTAGACCTGATGCCAGACAGGGGGTGATGGGGGTCAGTGTGTGGATTAGGTAGACAGACAGGAAAGGGTGTGATTGGGTGTTTGTCGTCACTCCAACAGCAAAGGACCGTTCGAGGCGTCTACGTTGACCACAGTGGATTTGAGCGCGCAAACACAGCGCACGTGAAAGGTGCCTCATGTTACTGCAAAGGTTGCTTTTCCTCAGACAGAAAGTGTTCCGGTGCGTTCCGCCCTGCGAAACGGATCTGCACCTGCTACTGCTCTGTATGAATGGTGATATCTGTGCCCTATATACATCCAACCATCATCCATCAATCAATCTAACCATCATCCATCAATCAATCCAACCATCATCCATCAATCAATCCAACCATCATCCATCAATCAATCTAACCATCATCCATCAATCAATCTAACCATCATCCATCAATCAATCTAACCATCATCCATCAATCAATCTAACCATCATCCATCAATCAATCTAACCATCATCCATCAATCAATCTAACCATCATCCATCAATCTAACCATCATCCATCAATCTAACCATCATCCATCAATCAATCTAACCATCATCCATCAATCAATCCAACCATCATCCATCAATCAATCTAACCATCATCCATCAATCAATCTAACCATCATCCATCAATCAATCTAACCATCATCCAACCATCATCCATCAATCAATCTAACCATCATCCATCAATCAATCCAACCATCATCCATCAATCAATCCAACCATCATCCATCAATCAATCTAACCATCATCCATCAATCAATCTAACCATCATCCATCAATCAATCTAACCATCATCCATCAATCAATCTAACCATCATCCATCAATCAATCCAACCATCATCCATCAATCAATCCAACCATCATCCATCAATCAATCTAACCATCATCCATCAATCAATCTAACCATCATCCATCAATCAATCTAACCATCATCCATCAATCAATCCAACCATCATCCATCAATCAATCCAACCATCATCCATCAATCAATCTAACCATCATCCATCAATCAATCTAACCATCATCCATCAATCAATCTAACCATCATCCATCAATCAATCTAACCATCATCCATCAATCAATCTAACCATCATCCATCAATCAATCTAACCATCATCCATCAATCAATCTAACCATCATCCATCAATCAATCCAACCATCATCCATCAATCAATCTAACCATCATCCATCAATCAATCAATCCAACCATCATCCATCAATCAATCCAACCATCATCCATCAATCAATCCAACCATCATCCATCAATCAATCTAACCATCATCCATCAATCAATCTAACCATCATCCATCAATCAATCTAACCATCATCCATCAATCAATCCAACCATCATCCATCAATCAATCTAACCATCATCCATCAATCAATCCAACCATCATCCATCAATCAATCCAACCATCATCCATCAATCAATCTAACCATCATCCATCAATCAATCTAACCATCATCCATCAATCAATCTAACCATCATCCATCAATCAATCTAACCATCATCCATCAATCAATCTAACCATCATCCATCAATCAATCTAACCATCATCCATCAATCAATCTAACCATCATCCATCAATCAATCTAACCATCAAAAAACACAGTTCTGAATTCTGGCACTCAAATTTATTTACAACAGTTAACAGAGCGGCAACTACAAAACAACAAAACCCTGCAGAATACTAACAAACCTCCGGGTCCAGGAAACTTAACGACCTCGTTAAGGCGGGTATAGGAAACTTAACGACCTCGTTAAGGAGGGTACAGGAAACTTAACGACCTCGTTAAGGAGGGTACAGGAAACTTAACGACCTCGTTAAGGCGGGTACAGAAGAAAATGTTGGCTCCGCCCCCTGTTCAGTGATTGGTGGATGAGGGTGTGTCAGAAACTCTGAAAGTCTCTAGTCTGCTTCCTGTTTCCATGTAAACACTCCTGTCCAACAGCCAATCAGTCGCTCTGATGTTTGGAGTTGAAGATCTTTGCTAGCAACGAGATGTTTGATTGGCTCTTCTGCTGTATGAGGCGGGCCTTGTCCAGGTGCTTCTGGGAAACGGAGTCTTTCTTCTTCCTCTTCCTCATCTGGATCTCCTCCTCCGTTTGACGCTGAGTGAAGTCCCACGTCCTCTCGTCCACCTGACGACCAATCACAAGACAACAAACCATTGATACGGGTGTGTTACAGGTGGGACAGGTGAGATACGGGTGTGTTACAGGTGGGACAGGTGAGATACGGGTGTGTTACAGGTGTGACAGGTGAGATACGGGTGTGTTACAGGTGGGACAGGTGAGATACGGGTGTGTTACAGGTGGGACAGGTGAGATATGGGTGTGTTACAGGTGGGACAGGTGAGATACGGGTGTGTTACAGGTAGGACAGGTGAGATACGGGTGTGTTACAGGTGGGACAGGTGAGATACGGGTGTGTTACAGGTGGGACAGGTGAGATACGGGTGTGTTACAGGTGAGATACGGGTGTGTTACAGGTGGGACAGGTGAGATATGGGTGTGTTACAGGTGGGACAGGTGAGATACGGGTGTGTTACAGGTGGGACAGGTGAGATACAGGTGGGACAGGTGAGATACGGGTGTGTTACAGGTGGGACAGGTGAGATATGGGTGTGTTACAGGTGGGACAGGTGAGATATGGGTGTGTTACAGGTGGGACAGGTGAGATACGGGTGTGTTACAGGTGGGACAGGTGAGATACGGGTGTGTTACAGGTGGGACAGGTGAGATACGGGTGTTTTACAGGTGGGACAGGTGAGATACGGGTGTGTTACAGGTGGGACAGGTGAGATACGGATGTGTTACAGGTGGGACAGGTGTTTTACAGATGAGACAGGTGTGTTATTGGTGTGTGTGTGCGCTCTTGGTTTACCTGCTGTCCGTCCCTCTGTCTCTTCCTCCTCACGGTGTCCAGGTGAGCGCTCCGGTCCACGTTGTTCAGGTAGAAGTTGGTCTCTCTTTTGGCCTGAGAAACCTCTGTCCTCAATCTCTGCTGCTGCACCGTCTGCTCAAAGGCCAGGCGCTCCGACAGGTGAGTCCACTGGAACCTGTGCAGGTACTGAGAGAGACAGACAGGTGAGAGACAGACAGGTGAGTCCACTGGAACCTGTGCAGGTACTGAAAGAGACAGACAGGTGAGAGACAGACAGGTGAGTCCACTGGAACCTGTGCAGGTACTGAGAGAGACAGACAGGTGAGTCCATTGGAACCTGTGCAGGTATTGAGAGAGACAGACAGGTGAGTCCACTGGAACCTGTGCAGGTACTGTGAGAGACAGACAGGTGAGAGAAAGACAGGTGAGTCCACTGGAACCTGTGCAGGTACTGAGAGAGACAGACAGGTGAGTCCACTGGAACCTGTGCAGGTACTGTGAGAGACAGACAGGTGAGTCCACTGGAACCTGTGCAGGTACTGTGAGAGACAGACAGGTGAGAGAAAGACAGGTGAGTCCACTGGAACCTGTGCAGGTACTGAGAGAGACAGACAGGTGAGTCCACTGGAACCTGTGCAGGTACTGTGAGAGACAGACAGGTGAGAGAAAGACAGGTGAGTCCATTGGAACCTGTGCAGGTACTGTGAGAGACAGACAGGTGAGAGACAGACAGGTGAGTCCATTGGAACCTGTGCAGGTACTGAGAGAGACAGACAGGTGAGTCCACTGGAACCTGTGCAGGTACTGTGAGAGACAGACAGGTGAGAGAAAGACAGGTGAGTCCACTGGAACCTGTGCAGGTACTGAGAGAGACAGACAGGTGAGTCCACTGGAACCTGTGCAGGTACTGTGAGAGACAGACAGGTGAGAGAAAGACAGGTGAGTCCACTGGAACCTGTGCAGGTACTGAGAGAGACAGACAGGTGAGTCCACTGGAACCTGTGCAGGTACTGAGAGAGACAGACAGGTGAGAGACAGACAGGTGAGTCCACTGGAACCTGTGCAGGTACTGAGAGAGACAGACAGGTGAGTCCACTGGAACCTGTGCAGGTACTGAGAGAGACAGACAGGTGAGTCCACTGGAATGTGTGCAGGTACTGAGAGAGACAGACAGGTGAGTCCACTGGAACCTGTGCAGGTACTGAGAGAGACAGACAGGTGAGTCCACTGGAATGTGTGCAGGTACTGAGAGAGACAGACTGGTGAGAGACAGACAGGTGAGTCCACTGGAACCTGTGCAGGTACTGAGAGAGACAGACAGGTAGAGACAGACAGGTGAGTCCACTGGAACCTGTGCAGGTACTGAGAGAGACAGACAGGTGAGAGACAGACAGGTAGAGACAGAAAGGTAGAGACAGACAGGTAGAGACAGACAGGTGAGAGACAGACGGGTGAGACAGACAGGTGAGAGACAGACAGGTGAGAGACAGACAGGTGAGAGACAGACAGGTAGAGACAGACAGATAGAGACAGACAGGTAGAGACAGACAGGTGAGTCCACTGGAACCTGTGCAGGTACTGAGAGAGACAGACAGGTGAGTCCACTGGAACCTGTGCAGGTACTGAGAGAGACAGACAGGTAGAGACAGACAGGTGAGAGACAGACAGGGTGAGACAGACAGGTAGAGACAGACAGGTGAGAGACAGACAGGTGAGAGACAGACAGGTAGAGACAGACAGGTGAGAGACAGACAGGTGAGAGACAGACAGGGTGAGAGACAGACAGGGTGAGAGACAGACAGGGTGAGACAGACAGGTAGAGACAGACAGGTGAGAGACAGACAGGTGAGAGACAGACAGGTAGAGACAGACAGGTGAGAGACAGACAGGTAGAGACAGACAGGTAGAGACAGACAGGTGAGAGACAGACAGGTGAGAGACAGACAGGGTGAGACAGACAGGTGAGAGACAGACAGGTGAGAGACAGACAGGTAGAGACAGACAGGTGAGAGACAGACAGGTGAGAGACAGACAGGTAGAGACAGACAGGTAGAGACAGACAGGTAGAGACAGACAGGTGAGAGACAGACAGGTGAGAGACAGACAGGGTGAGACAGACAGGTGAGAGACAGACAGGTAGAGACAGACAGGTCACCTTGATGCACCACAGGTCTGATGCGAAGCGTTGGCGCTTCCTGGTCCCCATGGGCGTGTTGTGCAGCGACGCAGCGACCAGCTTGGCTCTGCGCTTGTCTCTGAACTCGACCCAGCCTTCAGTGAAGTCGCAGCGCCGGGACCCCCCCTTAGCGCCCCCCTTCCTCTTCTTAGTGCTCACCTGCCCGTCTGGAAGTACACAGAAACACATGTATAAGTACACAGAAGCACATGTATAAGTACATAGAAACACATGTATAAGTACACATGGATAAGTACACAGAAACACATGATGACATGTATAAGTACCCTGTGGCTGCAGGAAGATGTATATGTATGTGTGTATTAGTACACAGAGTGTGTATAAGTACTCTTTGGCTGCAGGAAGATGTATATGTATGTGTGTATTAGTACACAGAGTGTGTATAATTACTCTTTGGCTGCAGGAAGATGTATATGTATGTGTGTATTAGTACACAGAGTGTGTATAAGTACTCTCTGGCTGCAGGAAGATGTATATGTATGTGTGTATTAGTACACAGAGTGTGTATATGTAACCTCTGGCTGCAGGAAGATGTGTATATATGTGTGTATTAGTACACAGAGTGTGTATAAGTACCCTCTGGCTGCAGGAAGATGCGGCCCACCTCCCCATAGGCTGACAGCAGGTTCCTCACGTGTCGGGGGCGGAGCCTCGGAGGGATGTGTCCCAGGTAGAGAATACCTGGGACACACTTCCTGTCTCCGGCTGCTTCCTGATTGGTCTGCTTCTTCATCCCTGAAACACCTTCATCACCACCATCTTTATCCTTATGCTCTTCATCACCTGAGACCTCTTCATCACCTGAGACCTCTTCATCACCTGAGACCTCCTCCTCCTCTTCCTCTCTGGTGGATGTAGTCGTCCTCTCCTCCTCCTCCTCCTCCTCCTCCTCCTCCTCTCTCCTCTCCATCATGGCGTGTTGTGTTCACTGAAAGTCAGACAGCAGAGTTTTGGTTGAGCATCAAACTGATGTGTATTTTAATGTTGATGAGTGAGTTAAGAATAAAGAATAAAGAGTAAGAGATGATCTCCTGAAGCACGGAGAGGTCTGGTGGTGTGGGAGGGTAACATGTATTTATATATATATATGTGTGTGTGTATATGTGTGTATATGTGTGTATATATATATATATATTAGGGCTGTCAAACGATTAAAATTTTAATAAGATTAATCACAGCTTAAAAATTAATGCAAATGCGCTTTGTGACACAAGTTTCAGATTACGCTCATAACCTGCGTACCAGATATGTGTTACCTGTACTACAGCAAAAGTATTCTCCGTCGGGACTTCCTGCAACAACACCACGCCGTTATCTTGATTCTGATTGGCCAGAAGACATTATCAAAGATGTTCTATTGAGAAGACGATCACTACGTGACAAAAGTTTTCAAAACCGTTTCTGGTCTTCGGTATTTCCAGACAAGTGGCTTCTGAAATCAATCTGACTGCTGTCTGTGCAATTTACTCCGCGCGAGTTGGCAGACTTTATTTTGCTTACTTTAACATCATTTTTCATGGTGGGGCTAAGCCATTTCTTGGTATGGGTGTAGCCTACCCCAGCCATACCCTGGCGCTGCCACTGGTGGGATGTATGGGGCGGGCCATTCTGCACATGCGTTAAATGCATTAAATATTTTAACGTAATTAATTCAAAAAATTAATTACCGCCGTTAACGCGATAATTTTGACAGCATTAATATATATATATATATATTTGTGTATATACACATATACCTATACATGTACCCGCGGGTACCCGACCCGATGCAGGACTCTGATATACGTCCGACAGGCTCACCAGGGAACCCGATCAGCCTGGAGGGTAAACACCAGGCTGACTAATCTACCGGCACAATGTTTCTCTGGTGTCGGAATGTCTCGTGATGTTGGTCAATTCTTAAAAAACAAAACACCATTTCATTTCGGGTTAAAATTAGTTGTTACTGCGTTACTGAGAATTGTAACGGGTAGTATACTACCCACATTTCATTAGTAATCCGTTACATGTGCTGCTGTGCTGCTGTAGCTGCTTCCAAATGTCTACCATCTACCTGGAGCTAACTGCAGCAGCTAGCATCTACCTGGAGCTAACTGCAGCAGCTAGCATCTACCTGGAGCTAACTGCAGCAGCTAGCATCTACCTGGAGCTATCTGCAGCAGCTAGCATCTACCTGGAGCTATCTGCAGCAGCTAGCATCTACCTGGAGCTATCTGCAGCAGCTAGCATCTACCTGGAGCTAACTGCAGCAGCTACCATCTACCTGGAGCTAACTGAAGCAGCTAGCATCTACCTGGAGCTAACTGCAGCAGCTAGCATCTACCTGGAGCTATCTGCAGCAGCTAGCATCTACCTGGAGCTATCAGCAGCAGCTAGCATCTACCTGGAGCTAACTGCAGCAGCTAGCATCTACCTGGAGCTATTTGCAGCAGCTAGCATCTACCTGGAGCTAACTGCAGCAGCTAGCATCTACCTGGAGCTATCTGCAGCAGCTAGCATCTACCTGGAGCTATCTGCAGCAGCTAGCATCTACCTGGAGCTATCTGCAGCAGCTAGCATCTACTTGGAGCTATCTGCAGCAGCTAGCATCTACTTGGAGCTAACTGCAGCAGCTACCATCTACCTGGAGCTAACTGCAGCAGCTAGCATCTACCTGGAGCTAACTGCAGCAGCTAGCATCTACCTGGAGCTATCTGCAGCAGCTAGCATCTACCTGGAGATATCTGCAGCAGCTAGCATCTACCTGGAGCTAACTGCAGCAGCTAGCATCTACCTGGAGCTATCTGCAGCAGCTAGCATCTACCTGGAGCTATCTGCAGCAGCTAGCATCTACCTGGAGCTAACTGCAGCAGCTAGCATCTACCTGGAGCTATCTGCAGCAGCTAGCATCTACCTGGAGCTATCTGCAGCAGCTAGCATCTACCTGGAGCTAACTGCAGCAGCTAGCATCTACCTGGAGCTATCTGCAGCAGCTAGCATCTACCTGGAGCTAACTGCAGCAGCTAGCATCTACCTGGAGCTAACTGCAGCAGCTAGCATCTACCTGGAGCTAACTGCAGCAGCTAGCATCTACCTGGAGCTATCTGCAGCAGCTAGCATCTACCTGGAGCTATCTGCAGCAGCTAGCATCTACCTGGAGCTATCTGCAGCAGCTAGCATCTACCTGGAGCTATCTGCAGCAGCTAGCATCTACCTGGAGCTATCTGCAGCAGCTAGCATCTACCTGGAGCTATCTGCAGCAGCTAGCATCTACCTGGAGCTAACTGCAGCAGCTAGCATCTACCTGGAGCTATCTGCAGCAGCTAGCATCTACCTGGACCTATCTGCAGCAGCTAGCATCTACCTGGAGCTATCTGCAGCAGCTAGCATCTACCTGGAGCTATCTGCAGCAGCTAGCATCTACCTGGAGCTATCTGCAGCAGCTAGCATCTACCTGGAGCTATCTGCAGCAGCTAGCATCTACCTGGAGCTATCTGCAGCAGCTAGCATCTACCTGGAGCTAACTGCAGCAGCTATCATCTACCTGGAGCTATCTGCAGCAGCTAGCATCTACCTGGAGCTAACTGCAGCAGCTAGCATCTACCTGGAGCTAACTGCAGCAGCTAGCATCTACCTGGAGCTAACTGCAGCAGCTAGCATCTACCTGGAGCTATCTGCAGCAGCTAGCATCTACCTGGAGCTATCTGCAGCAGCTAGCATCTACCTGGAGCTAACTGCAGCAGCTAGCATCTACCTGGACCTATCTGCAGCAGCTAGCATCTACCTGGAGCTAACTGCAGCAGCTAGCATCTACCTGGAGCTAACTGCAGCAGCTAGCATCTACCTGGAGCTATCTGCAGCAGCTAGCATCTACCTGGAGCTAACTGCAGCAGCTAGCATCTACCTGGAGCTATCTGCAGCAGCTAGCATCTACCTGGAGCTATCTGCAGCAGCTAGCATCTACCTGGAGCTATCTGCAGCAGCTAGCATCTACCTGGAGCTAACTGCAGCAGCTAGCATCTACCTGGAGCTAACTGCAGCAGCTAGCATCTACCTGGAGCTATCTGCAGCAGCTAGCATCTACCTGGAGCTAACTGCAGCAGCTAGCATCTACCTGGAGCTATCTGCAGCAGCTAGCATCTACCTGGAGCTAACTGCAGCAGCTAGCATCTACCTGGAGCTATCTGCAGCAGCTAGCATCTACCTGGAGCTATCTGCAGCAGCTAGCATCTACCTGGAGCTATCTGCAGCAGCTAGCATCTACCTGGAGCTATCTGCAGCAGCTAGCATCTACCTGGAGCTATCTGCAGCAGCTAGCATCTACCTGGAGCTATCTGCAGAAAGAGGGAATACTACAGGAAATCAGTGATTCTACGAATGATGGAAAGTATTGAATAACATAATGGGGAGGAGCTCAAACGTGCATCCTTCCTTTATAGAAACCGAGGGTACATTCATGACCAAGCCAACACAGTGTCTGTCCGATGATAAATCTCCTGGGATCGACAGCTTGGAGGGAAACTGCTCAAAATGACGGCCAAATACATTTCCAAGCCATTGAGTCATATTTGTAATAAAAGCTTAGAGCAAGGCGTGTGCCTGGAAGGAAGCCAAGGTCATCCCATTACCCGAAGGTCAAAGAAAGACCTTTGCTGGTTCCAACAGTCGACCTCTACGTCTCCTCAGACCTATACGTCTCCTCCCATAGACCTATACGTCTCCTCAGACCTATACGTCTCCTCAGACCTATACGTCTCCTCAGACCTATACGTCTCCTCCCAGAGACCTATACGTCTCCTCAGACGTATACGTCTCCTCCCATAGACGTATACGTCTCCTCAGACCTATACGTCTCCTCCCAGAGACCTATACGTCTCCTCCCATAGACCTATACGTCTCCTCCCATAGACCTATACGTCTCCTCAGACCTATACGTCTCCTCAGACCTATACGTCTCCTCCCAGAGACCTATACGTCTCCTCAGACGTATACGTCTCCTCCCATAGACCTATACGTCTCCTCAGACCTATACGTCTCCTCAGACCTATACGTCTCCTCAAACCTATACGTCTCCTCAAACCTATACGTCTCCTCAGACGTATACGTCTCCTCAGACCTATACGTCTCCTCCCAGAGACCTATACATCTCCTCCCAGAGACCTATACGTCTCCTCCCATAGACCTATACGTCTCCTCAGACCTATACGTCTCCTCAGACCTATACGTCTCCTCCCATAGACCTATACATCTCCTCAGACCTATACGTCTCCTCCCAGAGACCTATACGTCTCCTCAGACCTATACGTCTCCTCCCAGAGACCTATACGTCTCCTCAGACCTATACGTCTCCTCCCAGAGACCTATACGTCTCCTCAGACCTATACGTCTCCTCCCAGAGACCTATACGTCTCCTCAGACCTATACGTCTCCTCCCATAGACCTATACGTCTCCTCCCATAGACCTATACGTCTCCTCAGACCTATACGTCTCCTCCCAGAGACCTATACGTCTCCTCAGACCTATACGTCTCCTCAGACCTATACGTCTCCTCCCAGAGACCTATACGTCTCCTCAGACCTATACGTCTCCTCCCAGAGACCTATACGTCTCCTCAGACCTATACGTCTCCTCCCAGAGACCTATAAGTCTCCTCAGACGTATACGTCTCCTCCCATAGACCTATACGTCTCCTCAGACCTATACGTCTCCTCCCATAGACCTATACGTCTCCTCAGACCTATAC
Organism: Pogonophryne albipinna; assembly: GCA_028583405.1. Taxonomy (NCBI): domain Eukaryota; kingdom Metazoa; phylum Chordata; class Actinopteri; order Perciformes; family Artedidraconidae; genus Pogonophryne; species Pogonophryne albipinna. Next base: position 43,399 of record JAPTMU010000518.1, on the reverse strand, counting down.
GTCTCCTCCCATAGACCTATACATCTCCTCAGACCTATACGTCTCCTCCCATAGACCTATACTTCTCCTCAGACCTATACGTCTCCTCCCAGAGACCTATACGTCTCCTCAGACCTATACGTCTCCTCCCAGAGACCTATACGTCTCCTCCCAGAGACCTATACGTCTCCTCAGACGTATACGTCTCCTCCCATAGACCTATACGTCTCCTCAGACGTATACGTCTCCTCCCATAGACCTATACATCTCCTCCCAGAGACCTATACGTCCAGAGACCTATACGTCTCCTCAGACCTATACGTCTCCTCAGACCTATACGTCTCCTCCCATACACCTATAAGTCTCCTCAGACCTATACGTCTCCTCCCATAGACCTATACGTCTCCTCCCAGAGACCTATACGTCTCCTCAGACCTATACGTCTCCTCCCATAGACCAATACGTCTCCTCAGACCTATACGTCTCCTCCCATACACCTATACGTCTCCTCAGACCTATACGTCTCCTCCCAGAGACCTATACGTCTCCTCCCAGAGACCTATACGTCTCCTCACACCTATACGTCTCCTCCCATAGACCAATACGTCTCCTCAGACCTATACGTCTCCTCCCATACACCTATACGTCTCCTCAGACCTATAAGTCTCCTCCCAGAGACCTATACGTCTCCTCAGAACTATACGTCTCCTCCCATAGACCAATACGTCTCCTCAGACCTATACGTCTCCTCCCATACACCTATACGTCTCCTCAGACCTATACGTCTCCTCCCAGAGACCTATACGTCTCCTCCCATAGACCAATACGTCTCCTCAGACCTATACGTCTCCTCCCATACACCTATACGTCTCCTCAGACCTATACGTCTCCTCCCAGAGACCTATACGTCTCCTCCCATAGACCAATACGTCTCCTCAGACCTATACGTCTCCTCCCATACACCTATACGTCTCCTCAGACCTATACGTCTCCTCCCAGAGACCTATACGTCTCCTCCCATAGACCAATACGTCTCCTCAGACCTATACGTCTCCTCCCATACACCTATACGTCTCCTCAGACCTATACGTCTCCTCCCAGAGACCTATACGTCTCCTCCCATAGACCAATACGTCTCCTCAGACCTATACGTCTCCTCCCATACACCTATACGTCTCCTCAGACCTATACGTCTCCTCCCAGAGACCTATACGTCTCCTCAGACCTATACGTCTCCTCCCATAGACCAATACGTCTCCTCAGACCTATACGTCTCCTCCCATACACCTATACGTCTCCTCAGACCTATACGTCTCCTCCCATAGACCTATACGTCTCCTCCCAGAGACCTATACGTCTCCTCAGAACTATACGTCTCCTCCCATAGACCAATACGTCTCCTCAGACCTATACGTCTCCTCCCATACACCTATACGTCTCCTCAGACCTATACGTCTCCTCCCAGAGACCTATAAGTCTCCTCCCATAGACCAATACGTCTCCTCAGACCTATACGTCTCCTCCCATACACCTATACGTCTCCTCAGACCTATACGTCGCCTCCAAGAGACCTATACGTCTCCTCCCAGAGAACAAATAGAACACCCAAATTCAATACTACTTTTCAAGTAACAATCCGAAGTACCAACATGCCTATAGAGACGGTCACTCTACCAGAACAGCGCTTACACAAATGACCGACGACTGGCTCAAGAGCACGGATGATAGGAGGCTTTTAGGAGCTGTGATGGTGGACTTTAGCGCAGCTTTCGATGTGATCGATCACAGTCTGCTGCTGAACAAACTCAAATGCTATGGCTTTGGTTCTGTTGCTCTGGCTTTGGTTCTGTTGCTATGGTTCTGTTGCTATGGCTTTGGTTCTGTTGCTCTGGCTCTGTTGCTCTGGCTTTGGTTCTGTTGCTATGGCTTTGGTTCTGTTGCTCTGGCTCTGTTGCTCTGGCTCTGGTTCTGTTGATATGGCTTTGGTTCTGTTGCTCTGGCTCTGTTGCTCTGGCTTTGGTTCTGTTGCTCTGGCTTTGGTTCTGTTGCTCTGGTTCTGTTGCTCTGGCTCTGGTTCTGTTGCTCTGGTTGTGTTGCTCTGGCTTTGGTTCTGTTGCTCTGGTTCTGTTGCTCTGGCTTTGGTTCTGTTGCTCTGGCTCTGTTGCTCTGGTTCTGTTGCTATGGCTTTGGTTCTGTTGCTCTGGCTCTGTTGCTCTGGCTTTGGTTCTGTTGCTCTGGCTTTGGTTCTGTTGCTCTGGTTCTGTTGCTATGGCTTTGGTTCTGTTGCTATGGCTTTGGTTCTGTTGCTCTGGCTTTGGTTCTGTTGCTATGTGTTGGACGGAGAGCTACCTGACTAGGAGAAGGCAGCAAGTCTTTTTCAATGGGAGTTTCTCTGAAAGTAAGGTGTTGCAGTGTGGGGTCCCTCAGGAGAGTTCGCTTGGGCCTTTGTTGTATTCTATATTCACAAATGACCTTCCTTACGTATGAAATAAGTCCAGTGTAATAATGTATGCTGATGATTCCACAATGTACAGGACAGCATCAACATGCAGTGAGTTAAACTATCTACTTAAAATAGAGATTAGAGCCATAGCAGACTGGGTCAACAATAACAAACTGGAACTCAACGTTGCAAAAGCAATGGTGTTCGGATCCAGACATATGTTAAGCAATCCTCATTAGGGATGGGTACCGACTCCGAGCCCCGGTATTAACGGGCCCTGGGGCTGAATTATTAAAGACCGTGGTACCGTTAAGCTCCGACGTTAGCGGTCTTTTTATCGGTACTGGAGACATCTAAAATATATGTCTTATGTATTATTACTACACAAACCTTATATTGCAGTTTTAGTGTCTTCAACTCCGTTTCTAATACGCAAAAAGACTTAAAAATGCTTCTATGATTCTTTTTAGTATTTTCGAGGGGGCGGGCCGTTTACACACACGCGGCTGCTCCATGCCATACATGCCACACACACACACACACACACACAAACCTGAAAAGCTCTAGCACGGAGCTTGAACCGGAGCTGCGTTGGTGTGAATGAGCTATAAAGGAACTCATTGCCAAACCACCTCGCTGACAGAGGGTCCAGAGCCTCTTTCAACAACAGATTGAAGGGCCATCTACTAATGACCATGTGCCCTGTGAACTGTGAGCCCTCATTTAATGTGACCTCGTGCTTTGTGCAGGTGGGGGTCTGCACTCATCCTTGGCTGAGATTGATATTGAAAGTGGATGACATTGTTGATGATATTTGACATTGTTGATGATATTTGACATTGTTGATGATATTTGACATTGTTGATGATATTGTTAATGGTGCAGGACTTATGTCTTGAATGTTGTTGTATTATTGTTGTAAGTGTCGGACCCCAGGAAGAGTAGCTTTTGTCAAGAGCAAAAGCTACTGTGGATCCTTAATAAACATAAACATTACTTCGTGACAGCAACAAGTTTACCATTAGTGTAACTCCGTTACTTAATAAGCAGTGTTACGCGTTACCGTTGTAACGCGTAACACTGCTTATTAACTCTAAACTCACCTATATATTATATAAGCGTTATAATATAAACTCTAAACTCACCTTCGGAATAAGAAAATAACAAACGGCTCTTCTCACGTGTTCCTTGTTTCGCGTCTTGATGACGACACGCAGGGCGACGATCAGCAGCTCTGAACGGCCGGAAATGCCTTCAGAATAAAAGCATGTCAACTCTCCGCTGTTGTTGGAGTGACGTCACTACATTTTTATTATTGTTTACTTACAGGTCACATAAACGCAAACAAATTCACAATAAGAGAAATCGATCAACTGAATACAACCTTTACTGTGAAACCGGAAGTAAGGCTCCTCAGGGGCGAAAGGCATGCTGGGAAACGCGAGCAGTGAAGAGCAGGTAGTACACAGTTTAAAGAGTATTTAATACTTTATACACAGTTTAAAGAGTATTTAATACTTTATACACAGTTTAAAGAGTATTTAATACTTTGTATTACATGGCTTAGTTGAATATTCGATTCTGATTGGTCAATTCAGAACACGTGACACGTTGTTAATCCAGAACAGACAGACCGCTGTCAAGGATTTGTTGACCGTTGTTAAGGACGCTCACATCTGCAGAAAGAAGTTCGGTCGATTTTCATGCAGATCTAGATCCCTCCGCTTCGCGTCGGGCTCCTGATCAGCTGCCGGATGTTCTTTTCCCCATAATGGCCTCTCTCTCTAACGTACTCTCTGTATACTCAGATGAAGATGCAGATCTCCAGCTGTTCTCTCAGTCCAGCTGTGAAGAGCCGACTGACAGCAGCTGGGTTCCACTTCCTGTCTGAGCTGCGGGGGCTAAGCCCCTCCCACATCTGTGCAGGTACATATACACTCTATATATACTAATATACACTGATATATACTCTATATATACACTGTATATATCTATGTATTATACCATCCAGAAACAGGAGGGAGAAGAAGTACTCAGATCTTGTACTTGAGTAAAAGTAGAAGTACTCAGATCTTGTACTTGAGTAAAAGTAGAAGTACTCAGATCTTGTTCTTGAGTAAAAGTAGAAGTATTCAGATCTTGTACTTGAGTGAAAGTAGAAGTACTCAGATCTTGTACTTGAGTAAAAGTAGAAGTACTCAGATCTTGTACTTGAGTAAAAGTAGAAGTATTCAGATCTTGTACTTGAGTAAAAGTAGAAGTACTCAGATCTTGTTCTTGAGTAAAAGTATAAGTACTCAGATCTTGTTCTTGAGTAAAAGTAGAAGTATTCAGATCTTGTTCTTGAGTAAAAGTAGAAGTACTCAGATCTTGTTCTTGAGTAAAAGTAGAAGTACTCAGATCTTGTTCTTGAGTAAAAGTAGAAGTACTCAGATCTTGTACTTGAGTGTTGGCGCAGCAGCCATTACCAGCAAAGGTCTAGATCGCCTTGGACTAATCCTACGGAGGAATAAAAGACGCCACACACTTGCATTGTAGTTCACATGACACTGACTGAGTTCTCCGAGTGAGCCAGCAATGATCCCTTTATTAGAACCAGCTGTGTGATTGACAGATTGACAGATATGACGTCAGCATAAGAGCATTCAAGAGATGAATCGTTCACAACAGTTCAACACCCCCACTTGATCTTATTCTGACAACCTTTGACATACATTTACACTTTCTTTTTTTTTTCATTTTAACCTTCAACACCAAAAATGAAATACACAAACTTTTCAATCATGCCCTTTATTACAGGCTTGGTTAAAATATCAGCTACCATTTCTGTTGTTGGGCAGTATTCAATAATAATGTTTCCATCACTAACTGCAGATCGAACAAAATGATATTTGATATCAACATGTTTACACCTTTGACGACACACAGGATTCTTTGATGGTGCAATTGCCCCTCGGTTGTCCTCAAAGACTGTCACTGGTGCATAATCATTTCCACTGTCCATTCCTTTTAATAATTGCACAAGATAAAAACTTTCCTGTGTAGCAGCTGCCAATGCCATATATTGTGCTTCACATGTGGATAAAGCAACTGTAGGCTGTTTCTTAGGAAATAACAGGGCCTGTCTGACATAGACTTAAACAGTACCCAGTTGTTCATTTTGATCTGCTGCCCAATCAGCATCACAATATGCAACAAGTTTTAGTTTTCAATCACTTCTCTTGTAACACAACTCCTGGTCTCCAGTTCCCTTCAAGTATCCCAACACATGTTTTGCTGTTACCATATGCTGTTCTTTTGGTTCGGATAAGTGTTGAGACAACTTACTGACAATAAAACTTCGATCAGGTCTAGTACATGTCATCACATAAATCAAGCTGCCTACCACTTCACGATACCTCTTTTGATCAACAGATTCACCTTCATTGTCAAATTGTTGTTTATACTCGCAGGGAGTCGATCTTGCCTTGCAGTCAGACATGTCAAACCTTTGCAATATTTTCATGATGTACCTTTTCTGGTTCATCTTTATTTCACCATCTGTCTGTGTGAAATCAATGCCTAGAAAGTTCTTAAGTTTGCCAAGATCTTTCATCTTAAATTTGGCTCCCAAAATGTCTTTTACGTTTTGGATTGTTTGACTGTTGCTTCCTGCAATGATAAGATCATCAACCCAGATTATCAAAATAATCCTCTCACCTTTAGATGTTAGTTTACTGTAAACACAATGGTCAGCCGGATTTTGAATCAAACCATTTTCACTTAGATAATCATGGAGCATTTTATTCCAATTCCGTCCTGATTGTTTCAGACCATACAGTGATTTGTTAAGTTTACAGACCAGTTTCTCCCCCTTCTCTGACTTCACCTCAAATCCTTCAGGTTGTTCCATAAACAACTCACAGTCTATAGGAGCATGTCAATATGCCGTTTTAACATCCATTTGATGCAATTCTAAATCATGTTGTACTGCGGTTTGCATTAGACTACGTACAGATGTCATATTTGCAGTTGGAGAAAAGGTTTCCTTATAATCAATACCAGACACTTGACTATAGCCTTTTGCTACATACCTGGCTTTGCATGTTTTAACTGGCTTCTCTTTCACTGTGTAAACCCATCTGCCCCCCACTGCATGTTTACCTTCTGGCAGTGTGGTCAGGGTAAATGTGTCATTTTTCCTGAGTGAATCCATTTCCTCCTCCATAGCTTTAGCCCATAATTGAGAATTTGGTGATGTCATAGCCTCCTTCAATGTTTGGGGCACATCAAAAATAACTCTATAGCAGTAATCAAGGGTTAGTTCTCCTTGGTCATCAGATTCGACTTTACACTCATAGTCCTTCAAATATTGAGGAGGTTTTCTTTCCCTTTGTGGATAAGATGTCCTCTGGCTACTTTGGCCTTCACCCTTCTGAATGTTATCACAAATCTCAGTCTCATTTTCCTGTGACTCTTTTGGGATTACATTTGCCTTTTCAATTTTTGGTAGGTGGTTTACAGCTCTCCTCATTCCTGCTCTGTTTGAGTCTGACTCTCAATGACACTCTTGGTGATGAATTTGACCAACCTATTTTTGAGTACTTTTCCTGTGTCAGGATAAAACACCAAATAAGCAGGGCTGTTCGTATCCTAGTCTACAAAAATACCCTTTTCAGATCTTGAATCCAACTTTTTCTTGTTTTGCTTGTAAGCATAGCATGGTGACCCAAATGTTCTCATTTTTGAAAGGTTAGGCTTCTTTCCTGTCAACATGTAGTATGGAGTCTGTCCTACACGTTTGTTGTAACACCTATTTCGAATGACAGCAGCAGTCATAACTGCATATGTCCACAACTCTTTTGGTAGGTTACTCTCAATTAGCATGCATCTTGCCATTTCAAACAATGTTCTCCAATTTCTCTCAGCTGTCCCATTTTGATGGGGTGAATAAGGAGCTGAGGTCTCATGTCTGATGGCATTTCTACTTAGCAATGACTGAAATTGACCAGAAGTATACTCTGTACCATTATCAGATCTAATGCATTTGATTTTTCCATAAGGTGAAACGTCAGCAATGTACTTCTCAGTAGCCTTGACTGTGTCACTCTTAGATTTAAAAAAATAAACAAAAACTGCTCCTGAATAGTCATCAGTAAATGCTAATGTGTATCTGAACCCATCTTTAGCTGTAGGATCTATAGGTCCAGACAAATCTGTGTGTACAAGCTGCAGTGCAGCCTTTGCCCTTTCATCTGGCTCTCTGCTCCTGCTCTGAGCAAATGTACCTTTTGTGCACACTCCACATGTCAAATTAGATGTATCAGTTTTGCCTTTAATTGTCATACCCTCTGTGACTTTTTGCAATTTCAACACATCTTCGTAGTTACAGTGACCTAGAATTTCGTGCCATGTTTTGATATCATAACATCCATGACATTCATTAACTGTGTTTAAATAAAACAATCTATCATACACCTTAATATCAAATGTCGTACCATTCTCGTGAATGAGCTTGTTCTGTCCTTCTTTGAATACGACCGTGGAGCGGTGTGGAGGGGTGTGGAGGAGCGGTGTGGAGGGGTGTGGAGGGGGAGTGTAGCGGAGTGTGGAGGGGGAGTAGAAGGGGAGTGGAGGGGGAGTGGAGGGGTGTGGAGGGGGAGTAGAAGGGGAGTGGAGGGGGAGTGGAAGTGGTGTGGAGGGGGAGTAGAAGGGGAGTGGAGGGGGAGTGGAAGGGGAGTGTAGCGGAGTGTGGAGGGGGAGTAGAAGGGGAGTGGAGGGGGAGTGGAGGGGTGTGGAGGGGGAGTGGAAGTGGAGTGGAGGGGGAGTAGAAGGGGAGTGGAGGGGGAGTGGAGGGGGAGTGGAAGTGGAGTGGAGGGGGAGTAGAAGGGGAGTGAAGGGGAGTGGAGGGAGAGTAGAAGGGGAGTGGAGGGGTGTGGAGGGGGAGTGGAGGGGGAGTAGAAGGGGAGTGGAAGGGGAGTGGAGGGGGAGTAGAAGGGGAGTGGAGGGGGAGTAGAAGGGGAGTGGAAGGGGAGTGGAGCGGAGTGTGGAGGGGGAGTGGAGGGGTGTGGAGGGGGAGTAGAAGGGGAGTGGAGGGGGAGTGGAAGTGGTGTGGAGGGGGAGTAGAAGGGGAGTGGAGGGGTGTGGAGGGGTGTGGAGGGGGAGTGGAAGGGGAGTGTGGAGGGGGAGTAGAAGGGGAGTGGAGGGGTGTGGAGGGGGAGTGGAAGTGGAGTGGAGGGGGAGTAGAAGGGGAGTGGAGGGGAGTGGAAGGGGAGTGGAGGGGGAGTAGAAGGGGAGTGGAGGGGGAGTAGAAGGGGAGTGGAGGGGTGTGGAGGGGGAGTGGAGGGGTGTGGAGGGGGAGTGGAAGGGGAGTGGAGGGGGAGTAGAAGGGGAGTGGAGGGGGAGTGGAGGGGTGTGGAGGGGGAGTGGAAGTGGAGTGGAGGGGGAGTAGAAGGGGAGTGGAGGGGAGTGGAGGGGGAGTAGAAGGGGAGTGGAGGGGGAGTGGAGGGGTGTGGAGGGGGAGTGGAAGGGGAGTGGAGGGGGAGTAGAAGGGGTGTGGAGGGGGAGTGGAAGGGGAGTGGAGGGGGAGTGGAAGGGGAGTGGAGGGGTGTGGAGGGGGAGTGGAGGGGTGTGGAGGGGGAGTAGAAGGGGAGTGGAGGGGGAGTGGAAGTGGTGTGGAGGGGGAGTAGAAGGGGAGTGGAGGGGTAGTGGAGGGGGAGTGGAGGGGTGTGGAGGGGGAGTAGAAGGGGAGTGGAAGTGGTGTGGAGGGGGAGTAGAAGGGGAGTGGAGGGGTGTGGAGCGGTGTGGAGGGGTGTGGAGGGGGAGTGTAGCGGAGTGTGGAGGGGGAGTAGAAGGGGAGTGGAGGGGGAGTGGAGGGGTGTGGAGGGGGAGTGGAAGTGGAGTGGAGGGGGAGTAGAAGGGGAGTGGAGGGGGAGTGGAAGTGGAGTGGAGGGGGAGTAGAAGGGGAGTGGAGGGGGAGTGGAGGGGGAGTGGAAGTGGAGTGGAGGGGGAGTAGAAGGGGAGTGGAGGGGGAGTGGAGGGGGAGTGGAAGTGGAGTGGAGGGGGAGTAGAAGGGGAGTGGAGGGGAGTGGAAGGGGAGTGGAGGGGGAGTAGAAGGGGAGTGGAGGGGGAGTGGAGCGGAGTGTGGAGGGGGAGTAGAAGGGGAGTGGAGGGGGAGTGGAGGGGTGTGGAGGGGGAGTGGAAGGGGAGTGGAGCGGAGTGTGGAGGGGGAGTAGAAGGGGAGTGGAGGGGGAGTGGAAGGGGAGCGGAGTGTGGAGGGGGAGTAGAAGGGGAGTGTGGAGGGGGAGTGGGAGTGGAAGGGGAGTGGAGGGGTGTGGAGGGGGAGTGGAGCGGAGTGGAGGGGTGTGGAGGGGGAGTAGAAGGGGAGTGTGGAGGGGGAGTGGAGCGGTGTGGAGGGGGAGGGGGAGTGGAAGGGGAGTGGAGGGGTGTGGAGGGGGAGTGGAGCGGAGTGGAGGGGGAGTGGAAGGGGAGTGGAGCGGAGTGTGGAGGGGGAGTGGGGGGGGAGTGGAGGGAGAGTGGAGGGAGTGTGGAGGGAGAGTGGAGGGAGTGTGGAGGGGGAGTGGAGGGGGTGTGGAGGGGGTGTGGAGGGGGAGTGGGCTATCAAGCCCTCAAACAGCGAGTCTGCAGCGGTGCTGACTGGAGACCGGTCTCTACCTGACCGGAGTCACGCTGTGTGTGTCCGTCAGGAAACAAGCTGTTAACAAGTAGTTCCAGCAAACATCCACTGATAAACTACGATGTTAACAACCTCATGATGACCTCATGATGACCTCATGATGACCTCATGATGACCTCATATGTTTTTAACTTAGGATCAAACCTGTGTTTAGTCTAGAAAAAGGTAAATGTGTGCATTTTATTATAAAGTTGTGTATATTTACAGACCGTTGCAAAAACTAAGAAGCTTCTAAACATCAGGTTTGAAACTAAAAGAGCTTTGAAACACAATGAAAGATGTTTGGAGTTTTATTTGAGTTATTCATTTAAACTTTTTGTCTAAGAGAAGCTGATTAGAAACCGTTGTTACGGCACTTCCTGTTTCTGCCGGAGAGAGGGGAGAGAGGAGAGAGAGGGGAGAGAGGGGAGAGAGGGGAGAGAGGAGAGAGAGGAGAGAGAGGGGAGAGAGGGGAGAGAGGAGAGAGAGGAGAGAGGGGAGAGAGAGGGGAGAGAGGGGAGGCCGTCCCAAAGCTTGCTGCTGTGTTTACTCCCTCTGACAGGAGGAGCCTCGTTGAGCTGCGAGTGAGGCTACAGACGGAGTTCACTCCATCACGGAGGGGGAGGGTCGAGGGAGTGGTTTGGGATTGGGCCGTACTCTGATCTTGTACCTGGCTCCAAGATGGTGGAATGAGCTCCCATTGACATCAGGACAGCAGAAAGCTTACACACCTTCCAGACTGAAAACTCATCTCTTTCGACTCCACTTCGAGCAATAGAACTATTAACAAAGCACTTATATACTAATAAAGGACTGGCTTACCTAAAGCCAGTTGAGTAGCACTTGAAATGTTTGGCTCTATGAAACCTGATGTACTTTATGATTCTGTTTTCTTCAAGGTTGTGTCTTCCTGGTCGAACGCACTTACTGTGAGTCGCTCTGGATAAAAGCCTCAGCTAAATGCAATGCGATGCAATGGAATGTCTAACTCAGTGTTTGTGGTGCAGAGGCCGGAGTCTCCCAGCAGGAGGCGCTGCAGGTGCTGCAGGCAGTGAGGGGAGGAGCTTCAATGAGGGGCGGCGCTTCAGGGGGAGGAGCTTCAGGGGGAGGGGAAGTGGGAGGAGCTTCAGGAGGACCTCCCCCCTCCCTCACTGCGCTGCAGCTGCTTCAGGAGGAACAGTCGCAGCGAAGCATCTTCAGCTTCTGCTCACAGCTGGACGCCACGCTGGGGGGGGGACTTCCTGTCGGGAAGACCACCGAGATCTGTGGAGCGCCGGGAACCGGGAAGACACAACTGTGGTGAGACACACACACACTCACACACACACACACACACACACACACTGTGGGTAATGTAGTTCTGTAGGTAATGTTGTAGTTCTGTAGGTAATGTTGTAGTTCTGTAGGTAATGTAGTTCTTCAGTCTGCAGCTGGCGGTGGACGTGCAGGTTCCCGTGTGTTTTGGGGGTCTCGGAGGCCAAGTGGTTGTCGTGGATACGGAGGGCAGTTTCCTGTTGCAGCGGGTCCAGGACATCGCCGGCGCCGTGGTGAAACACTGCTCCTTATTGGTCGAAGACGACGAACAGCGGGTTGCTATGACGACCTTCAGCGTGGAAACCATCCTTTCAAACATCTTCCTGGTAATGATCGGCACGGAAGCAGTGATGTCATCACTCTGCGTCTCACGTGACTCTGATCTGTCTATCTCTCCTCAGGTGCGTTGCCATGACTACGTGGAGCTGCTGGCCGAGCTGCACCTGCTGCCGGACTTCCTGTCGGAGCACCCGAGGGCCCGCCTCCTGGTGATTGACAGCGTGGCGTTCCCGTTCCGGCTGCACTTTGACGAGCTGTCGCAGAGGACCCGCCTCCTCAACGGCCTCGCCCAGCAGCTCATCGCCATGGCAACCAGCCACAACGTCGCTATGGTGATTACCAATCAGATGACTACCAGGCTGCGGAGCGGCCAATCACAGCTTGTCCCCGCCCTCGGGGAGAGCTGGGGCCACGCCCCCACCATCAGACTCCTCCTACAATGGGCGGGGACTCAACGACTAGCCACCATCTTTAAATCCCCTGGTCACCCCGGAGCCACCGTCCAATACCAGATCACCTCCGACGGGTTCAGAGATGCCGACCAATCAGAGCAGCCGCCCAGCAAACGACCCCGAACACACACTGTCCAATCAGCTGCCGGACAGAGAGACAGTAACCAATCTTCTGCCGGACAGAGAGACAGTAACCAATCAGCTGCCGGACAGAGAGACAGTAACCAATCAGCTGCCGGACAGAGAGACAGTAACCAATCAGCTGCCGGACAGAGAGAGTGCAGCTGATTCATTGAAACTTGAAACTAACTTCAACATGTTCAGTTCAGATTAAATAAAGGTGTTCAGATTAAATAAAGGTGTTCAGATTAAATAAAGGTGTTCAGATTAAATCAAGGTGTTCAGATTAAATCAAGGTGTTCAGATTAAATCAAGGTGTTCAGATTAAATCAAGGTGTTCAGATATGCACTGACAGATTGATGACCCTGCCCTGAACTGAAGGAGATGCAGCAGTCTTGTAAGTGGACATCTTCTAAACCAGGGGTCGGCAACAGGCGGACCGCGGTCCGGATCTGGACGCCGACCTATACGGACCCGGACCTATAATCAATACATTAATAGGGGATTTAAATTTTGACGGGAAGATTCTATTTTAACCGCCGCCGACAGGGGGCGAAAGAGAGGAGTGAGCGATACAGGGAGAGAAACACACAAGAAGAGACGAGTGAGCGATACAGGGAGAGAAACACAGAAGAAGAGAGGAGTGAGCGATACAGGGAGAGAAACACACAAGAAGAGAGGAGAGAGAGATACAGGGAGAGAAACACACAAGAAGAGACGAGTGAGCGATACAGGGAGAGAAACACAGAAGAAGAGAGGAGTGAGCGATACAGGGAGAGAAACACACAAGAAGAGAGGAGAGAGAGATACAGGGAGAGAAACACAGAAGAAGAGAGGAGTGAGCGATACAGGGAGAGAAACACACAAGAAGAGAGGAGAGAGAGATACAGGGAGAGAAACACAGAAGAAGAGAGGAGTGAGCGATACAGGGAGAGAAACACACAAGAAGAGAGGAGTGAGCGATACAGGGAGAGAAACACACAAGAAGAGACGAGTGAGCGATACAGGGAGAGAAACACAGAAGAAGAGAGGAGTGAGCGATACAGGGAGAGAAACACACAAGAAGAGACGAGTGAGCGATACAGGGAGAGAAACACAGAAGAAGAGAGGAGTGAGCGATACAGGGAGAGAAACACACAAGAAGAGACGAGTGAGCGATACAGGGAGAGAAACACACAAGAAGAGAGGAGAGAGAGATACAGGGAGAGAAACACACAAGAAGAGAGGAGAGAGAGATACAGGGAGAGAAACACACAAGAAGAGAGGAGAGAGAGATACAGGGAGAGAAACACACAAGAAGAGAGGAGAGAGAGATACAGAGAGAGAAACACACAAGAAGAGAGGAGAGAGAGATACAGGGAGAGAAACACACAAGAAGAGACGAGTGAGCGATACAGGGAGAGAAACACACAAGAAGAGACGAGTGAGCGATACAGGGAGAGAAACACACAAGAAGAGAGGAGAGAGAGATACAGGGAGAGAAACACAGAAGAAGAGAGGAGTGAGCGATACAGGGAGAGAAACACACAAGAAGAGAGGAGTGAGAGATACAGGGAGAGAAACACACAAGAAGAGACGAGTGAGCGATACAGGGAGAGAAACACACAAGAAGAGACGAGTGAGCGATACAGGGAGAGAAACACAGAAGAGAGGAGAGAGAGAGAGATACAGGGAGAGAAACACAGAAGAAGAGAGGAGTGAGCGATACAGGGAGAGAAACACACAAGAAGAGACGAGTGAGCGATACAGGGAGAGAAACACAGAAGAGAGGAGAGAGAGAGAGATACAGGGAGAGAAACACAGAAGAAGAGAGGAGTGAGCGATACAGGGAGAGAAACACACAAGAAGAGACGAGTGAGCGATACAGGGAGAGAAACACAGAAGAAGAGAGGAGAGAGAGAAACACAGAAGAAGAGAGGAGAGAGAGATACAGAGAGAGAAACACAGAAGAAGAGAGGAGAGAGAGAGATACAGAGAGAGAAACACAGAAGAAGAGAGGAGAGAGAGATACAGGGAGAGAAACACAGAAGAGAGGAGAGAGAGATACAGGGAGAGAAACACAGAAGAAGAGAGGAGAGAGAGATACAGAGAGAGAAACACAGAAGAGAGGAGAGAGAGATACAGAGAGAGAAACACAGAAGAGAGGAGAGAGAGATACAGGGAGAGAAACACAGAAGAAGAGAGGAGAGAGAGATACAGGGAGAGAAACACAGAAGAAGAGACGAGAGAGAGATACAGGGAGAGAAACACAGAAGAAGAGAGGAGAGAGAGATACAGAGAGAGAAACACAGAAGAAGAGAGGAGAGAGAGATACAGGGAGAGAAACACAGAAGAAGAGAGGAGAGAGAGATACAGAGAGAGAAACACAGAAGAGAGGAGAGAGAGATACAGAGAGAGAAACACAGAAGAGAGGAGAGAGAGATACAGAGAGAGAAACACAGAAGAAGAGAGGAGAGAGAGATACAGGAGAGAAACACAGAAGAAGAGAGGAGAGAGAGATACAGAGAGAGAAACACAGAAGAGAGGAGAGAGAGATACAGAGAGAGAAACACAGAAGAAGAGAGGAGAGAGAGATACAGAGAGAGAAACACAGAAGAAGAGAGAGAGAGATATACAGAGAGAGAAACACAGAAGAAGAGAGGAGAGAGAGATACAGAGAGAGAAACACAGAAGAAGAGAGGAGAGAGAGATACAGAGAGAAACACAGAAGAAGAGATGAGAGAGAGATACAGAGAGAGAAACACAGAATAAGAGAGAGAGAGAGATACAGAGAGAGAACACAGAAGAAGAGAGGAGAGAGAGATACAGGGAGAGAAACACAGAAGAAGAGAGGAGAGAGAGATACAGAGAGAGAACACAGAAGAAGAGGGAGAGAGAGATACAGAGAGAGAAACACAGAAGAAGAGAGGAGAGAGAGATACAGAGAGAGAAACACAGAAGAAGAGAGGAGAGAGAGATACAGAGAGAAAACACAGAAGAAGAGAGGAGAGAGAGATACAGGGAGAGAAACACAAGAAGAGAGGAGAGAGAGATACAGGAGAGAGAAACACAGAAGAAGAGAGGAGAGAGAGATACAGAGAGAGAAACACAGAAGAAGAGAGGAGAGAGAGATACAGAGAGAGAAACACAGAAGAAGAGAGGAGAGAGAGATACAGGGAGAGAAACACAGAAGAAGAGAGGAGAGAGAGATACAGAGAGAGAAACACAGAAGAAGAGAGAGAGAGAGATACAGGGAGAGAAACACAGAAGAAGAGAGGAGAGAGAGATACAGGGAGAGAAACACAGAAGAAGAGAGGAGAGAGAGATACAGAGAGAGACACACAGAAGAAGAGAGGAGAGAGAGATACAGAGAGAGAAACACAGAAGAAGAGAGGAGTGAGAGATACAGGGAGAGAAACACAGAAGAAGAGAGGAGAGAGAGATACAGGGAGAGAAACACAGAAGAAGAGAGGAGAGAGAGATACAGAGGAGAGAAACACAGAAGAAGAGAGGAGAGAGAGATACAGAGAGAGAAACACAGAAGAAGAGAGGAGAGAGATACAGAGAGAGAAACACAGAAGAAGAGAGGAGAGAGAGATACAGGGAGAGAAACTACGAAAGGAAGAGAGGAGAGAGAGTATACAGGGAGAGAAACACAGAAGAAGAGAGGAGAGAGATACAGAGAGAGAAACACAGAATAAGAGAGGAGAGAGATACAGAGAGAGAGAAACACAGAAGAAGAGAGGAGAGAGATACAGAGAGAAAACACAGAAGAAGAGAGGAGAGAGATACAGAGAGAGAAACACAGAAGAAGAGAGGAGAGAGAGATACAGAGAGAGAAACACAGAAGAAGAGAGAGAGAGAGGAGGATACAGAGAGAGAAACCAGAAGAAGAGAGGAGAGAGGAGATACAGAGAGAGAACACAGAAGAACGAGAGGAGAGAGATACAGAGAGAGAAGACCAGAGAAGAAGAGAGGAGAGAGAGATACAGGGAGAGAAACACAGAAGAAGAGAGGAGAGAGAGATACAGGGAGAGAAACACAGAAGAAGAGAGGAGAGAGAGATTACAGAGAGAGAAACACAGAAGAAGAGAGGAGAGAGAGATACAGGGAGAGAACCACAGAAGAGAGGAGAGAAGAGATACAGAGAGAGAAACACAGAAGAAGAGACGAGTGAGCGATACAGGGAGAGAAAACACACAAGAAGAGAGGAGAGAGAGATACAGGGAGAGAAACACAGAAGAAGGAGGAGAGAGAGATACAGGGAGAGAAACACAGAAGAAGAGAGGAGAGAGAGATACAGAGAGAGAAACACAGAAGAAGAGAGGAGAGAGAGATACAGGGAGAGAAACACAGAAGAGAGGAGAGAGGAGATACCAGAGAGAGAAACACAGAAGAGAGGAGAGAGAGATACAGAGAGAGAAACACAGAAGAAGAGAGGAGAGAGAGATACAGGGAGAGAAAACACAGAAGAAGAGAGGAGAGAGAGATACAGAGAGAGAAACACAGAAGAGAGGAGAGAGAGATACAGAGAGAGAAACACAGAAGAGAGGAGAGAGAGATACAGGGAGAGAAACACAGAAGAAGAGAGGAGAGAGAGATACAGGGAGAGAAACACAGAAGAGAGGAGAGAGAGATACAGGGAGAGAAACACAGAAGAAGAGAGGAGAGAGAGATACAGAGAGAGAAACACAGAAGAAGAGAGGAGAGAGAGATACAGAGAGAGAAACACAGAAGAAGAGAGGAGAGAGGAGAGAGAACAGGCGTGTTAGCGGCAGACAGGGAGAGACACATAATTACTAGTGATGGCGAGATGAAGCTTTGAAGCTTTCCAGCCAATTGGTTCGCAAAAGGCTTCGTCTCGTGAGGCTTCGTCTCGTGAGACTTCGTCTCACGGGCTTCGTCTCGTGAGGCTTCGTCTCGTGAGGCTTCGTCTCACGGGCTTCGTCTCGTGAGGCTTCGTCTCGTGAGGCTTCGTCTTGTGAGCCGAAGCCTCACGAGACGAAGCCTCACGAGATGAAGCCTCACGAGATGGAGCCTCTTGAGGCTTCATCTCGTGAGATGAAGCCTCAAGAGATGGAGCCTCACGAGATGAAGCCTCGTGAGGCTTCATCTCGTGAGGCTTCATCTCGTGAGGCTTCGTCTGAACACAAACCCCCTGCTGGTCAAAGTGTGTACAACAGGCAGACATCTCAACAGTGTGCTCTCTCTCATACCGAGCTCCCAATGAGTAAAGCCTTAGAATAACTCTAAGCAACGAACATTAAATCATATGTTCATGTTATCAATATGGTTTTTAGTCCAGTTGAATGATTGTGATGGAAAAGCCTAAGGAGGCTGGTAAACATTGCAAAGAGGGATTTGTATTCCTTAATGATATTCGATAAGCATGTTAGATAGATTCAACTTATTGTCGTTACACAGTACAGGTACCATGTAACGAAACGGTTTCTCTGCATTCGACCCATCCTAGTGTTAGGAGCAGTGGGCTGCCATTATGAACGGCGCCCGGGGAGCCGTGTAGGGAACGGTGCCTTGCTCAGGGACACCTCGGTAGCACTTGGTCTTTCCGGGACTTGAACTGGTGACCTTCCAGTTGCCAAGCCAAGTCCCTATGGACTTCGCCACCACCGCCCTAGTTTAGCCTGAGAAAGGCTAAACCATATCAAAGAATACATTTATTAACTACATTATCTCATTTAGCTGTAGCTTTTATAAACAAACAAACAAGACGTATTGACCAGGCGTTGAACCAGGGACCCTGCGGTCATGAGTCAACTGCTTTCCGCACACACACTGAATCTCCCTGAAAACACTGGAGCATATTTATTCCTACATTTATTTATGCTTGTATCTATTTATGCTTATGACATGTTCCGACCTCTATATGAGTGAGGGTCTGAGCGCTCTTGATTCCATCGTGTCACCGGGCCCGGGTACAGGAGGGGTGATATGGTTCTTATTATACATCCATGGGTATTATGAGCGTTGTGTTTTTACATTACATCACATTGCATTTAGCTGAGGCTTTTATCCAGAGCGACTTACAATAAGTGCGTTCGACCAACAAAATACAAACTTGAAGAAAACAGAATCATAAAGTACATCAGGTTTCATAGAGCCAAACACTTCAAGTGCTACTCAACTGGCTTTAGGTAAACCAGCCCTTTATTAGTATATAAGTGCTTTGTTAATACACTGAACAAAAATATAAACGCAACACTTTTGTTTTTGCTCCCATTTCTCATGAGATGAACTCAAAGATCTAAAACATTTTCTATAAACACAAAATAACCATTTCTCTCAAATATTGTTGACAAATCTGAAAGAATGTGTGATAGTGAGCACTTCTCCTTTGCCCAGATAATCCATCCCACCTCACAGGTGTGGCATATCAAGATGCTGATTAGACAGCATGATTATTGCACAGGTGTGCCTTAGGCTGGCCACAATAAAAGGCCACTCTGAAACGTGCAGTTTTGCTTTATTGGGGGGGTCTGGGGGGGTCCGAACACCAGGCAGTATCTGGTGTAAGGGGTAGGGTTAGGGTTAGGGGTAGGGGTAGGGTAATGTTGTGAATCGAGTGGCCTGTGTTCGTCGTCCATAACATACGCCTGCCCATACCATAACCCCACCACCATGGGCCACGCCCCTTTAATTAGTTAACTCTCTGCAGCTGGTGGCCCTCAAAGGGAAATCTAGACTGGCTCCCTCCTGAGTTGCTATTGTGTCTTTTCAGTGGCCCAATGGTTTTACAATGACATTAAACCCTAAGTTATAAAGTTATGAGTTTAACCCTTAATACAGTTACACCTACTCAATAAAGCTATTAGTATTCTACAAATGTTTAAATCAAAGTTAACCCTAGCAGTCAGTTAGTTCAGTTTGAAGGTTTCAGTCAAATGACTTGTCCCAAGTTTCTGCCTGACAGATACTGTAGCGGTTTAGAGATTTAAAATCACAATTTCAGTCAGATCAACTACAGAGCATTGATACAGAGTACACACACTGAAACAGAGAAGTATACAGAGTACACACACTGAAACAGAGAAGTATACAGAGTACACACACTGAAACAGAGAAGTATACAGAGTACACACACTGAAACAGAGAAGTCTAAACACAGAATGTTACTCACACAGTTCTAGAAGTCTCCAGTTGTTATCCCGTCAACATCGAGTTGCACACTGTGTGAAGTTCAACGGTTCAACCGATCTGAATGGCTTCCTGAAGCAGTCACGTGGTATCGACAGGCAGCGACGGCCCGTCCACACAGCGGCGTGCGTTGACGCTTGGAGGTGGGCGTGTCTGAAGCTTGGGGATTTTTTGCAAGCAACGCGACCAACAACCAATCACATGAATCTCCCGCCCCCGACATACAAAGCAATAGCAATGTTAAAACGAAGTAAACTGGATATAAAATCCCCAAACAGGCGAAAACCTACCAGTTTCACCCTCTGTCTCTGCCACCTCCCTCCATGCCTGGTTCCTCCGGTTTGTATCCCGGTAGATGAACAGAGACTGATCATTCAGCACCGGGTGATTCACTACCGCTATAATGAATTTTCCCTTAAATAATGTGATTACAGAACTGTGAACAGAATAGCTGAAACTTTAACAAACTAAATAACTCAGTTTCCTCTAATCATTAACCCATGTTTGTATCATGGAGTTAACTCCGTGTGTTGCTGCTAGCATACAGAACACCTGACGTGGAAACGTTACTCTGGATGGGGGGGGGGGGGCTACAGAGCTGCTAGAAAGACAGTGGAACCCGGTGCATTCCTCCGTCTGGATGTGGAGCACTTTTGATAAATGTTTAGACAAACTGCTCGTGTTTCCGCCCTCACATGCTGAACTCTCTTGGCAACGAGCATCGTCCACCTCAAGACGGGTAACATGTAACCACACCTTGGAGCGCTTCTCTCCGCCATCCCCGCCGTGTGTTGCTGCATGTAGCAGCTGCGTGTGTGTGTTGCTGCATGTAGCAGCTGTGTGTGTGTGTTGCTGCATGTAGCAGCTGTGTGTGTGTGTTGCTGCATGTAGCAGCTGTGTGTGTGTGTTGCTGCATGTAGCAGCTGTGTGTGTGTGTTGCTGCATGTAGCAGCTGCGTGTGTGTGTTGCTGCATGTAGCAGCTGTGTGTGTGTGTTGCTGCATGGAGCAGCCGTGTGTGTAAACTGCCACTCGCACACAGACGGGGGAGAGAGATCTCGTCTGGATTGGAAAGTTTAAAAATACACCACAAACGCATTTGTTTGTCTTTTTGCATGTTAGAAACGAGTTGGCGACACTAAGACTGCGAGATAATGTTTGTGTAGCAATAATACATGACCTTTCTCAACTCGCTACTCGGAGGGAAGAGAAAATACATCTCAGATACTTCGTTTCCATCCTCTCCAAAGCATTTCCACAACATCTTGGAGCATTCCTCCTCACCTAAACTCTGAAAGTAGCTGGTCAGGGGTCTCCAACACTTCAGGATTCTGTCAATAGATGGCAGCAGAGACAACCATCTCGTGACAACGTGCTGCAGCCATCCATGGCCGCAGCAGATTGCATTCCTCCACTTCCACAAACTCGCAGAATTCCTTCAACTGCGCCGTTCTGCTAGCTGATATGCTAAAATGGCTATACACCTTAATTAAACCAGATTAACGGAAATAATCTCAGCTAACTGACGATACAAACCATTTTTACCAAAACAAAATACAAGTCTCATAAGAAGCATCTAAATGACCCCTTAGCGAAAAATGCTAACGGACATTGGCACAGAACTGAAGATAAAAGTACCCTTATTACTTATCGTAGCTGCACAGACAAGATATCCGATTAAAGCTGAGGTTCCACAGATTATTTAGGTATATAGTATCATCACTGAGTGATCTGAACTCGGACAGGGGAAGCAAACACAGACATCACAACACGTACCTTTACGTAGCTTCTAGGGGAGATGTCTCACCGTAGCTGTCAATCTGATCAAAAGACGTGTTCAATGGCATTAAAACCAGAAAAAACGTGGCTGAATCGGTTAATCCATAGGATTTTAACGTCTCTGTATAAAAACATTATTTCATTTATAATCCATAATTCCATTTTTATGTAAAAATCGCAGAGCAAAAGTTAGCTGCTAATGGTAGCCACCAGAGTGGCTGCTGCTTCCGGTCTTGGCTATGCGGCAGTCTCACACACACACATTACCAAATAAGGACTATGTGGGAGTTCCCCTCGATTCCATTGGCTCTGACGGTCAGGAAGAGATGTCACATGTCAAAATCCAGAAAGGGGGGCCAGAGATATGGAAAATCCACCCAAATGGCCCCAGAAGAGGGTTTTTTTTGCTAAATCTGTCTAAAAAGGTCACATTTCACTTGTTTTGCATCAATCTTGATACAGGGTACTTATTATATGTTGTACTTTGGATTCCTAAAGCTTTCAGTCTACTAACCCATCATCCAAGGTTAGTTTTCACTATAAGTACAACATATTTTTTGGACGGACACTATAATTTACAGTTTTTTACCATGTTCAATCTGAATCTATATTGATTCTGACTCTTCTACATCCAACTCACAGGTTTATCATTACTTTGAGAACAAAGATTATTAATTTAACCCTTTTAGAAGATATGGTCATTTGTTCTGGGAATGTCCTTTTCGAGCCTGAAACCTGAGAAACAGGCTCGGGGTTTAACAGGTTAAGCACAACATTTTCTATGTCAATATCCAAGTTGCATATCTTGTTGCATTGTGCAGAATATGGGCTAAACAGTTTGCAGCGAGCACGTCTTTTTGAGCCAGTTTCAGTTTCTGATAAACACTGTTGTGTCTTCCATAGTTAACGCTGGCGTTGTCTGCTGCATATGCTGACATTTTGTTCACATCTAGTCCAGACATCTCCAGTTTAGATAGCAGCTGATTTGTTATAGCTTCTGACTTTTCGTTGCTATCACTGTAAAAACCCAACAGTGCATGTTGCACTCCTCAAAGTGAACATATCTCAGTACAATGGGGAAACACCTGATCGTACCTTTGTTTGATGCATCACTTGCCACTGAATAATGCAGTTCCACAGATTCCAATGGTATAAGTATCATCACTGTGCGACCAAAACTCACGGCAGCGACGGCAAGCAAAGACAACACACAACTTCACTTTACGTGGCCAAAACGGCAAATATGTCATACCTTTGCTGTTTTCTGATCCAAAATTGTGTTCAATGGCATTACAACGCACAGGGGCGCGGGAAGGGGGGTGCTGGGGGGGCTCTGCACCCCCTAGCGGCAGGCAGGCGGTGCGGAGCTCCTCTGTCTGCACATTTATTTTATTTTTATTTTATATATATTTCATTGTGCCTGAGATTATATTTTATATTATATGTTATTATTCAAATAATAATTTAAAACTATATAATAAATAATTTTGCTTCAGGGAAGAAAAATAAAAAAGTTGTGGAAAAAAAGCGTTTTGTTAGTTTTTAGTGAGCTACCTTTAACGTGACGCACAACAACACAACTGACATGGCGCTAAAACGCTAAATCTGCAGAATCATGTGCATAATCTATAGGGTGGTCAATATCGTGTGTGTGGTATTTGAATTATTATTGTATGGTTATAGCTGCAGCCGTGCACAATCTGTGTAATGTTTTGTAAAATGCTAGTGCTTTTGTGCGTGCTCTATAGTGTTCACTGGAGTCCATTGTTATGCTGTGTGTGTGTGTGTGTGTGTGTGTGTGTGTGTGTGTGTGTGTGTGTGTGGTTTTGACCAATGGATTCCAGAGAAACGACAAATACACCCATTTCCACCCAAATGACCCCAGAGGTGGGTTTTTTTCTTTCTAAATCTCTCTAAAAAGATCAAATATCACTTGTTCTGCATCAATCTTGATACAGGGTACTTATTACATGTTATAGTTTGGATTCCTAAAGCTTTTAGTCTACCAACCCATCATTCAAGGTAGTGTTCACTGTAAGTAATGGGTTATTTTTGGACGGACACTATAATTTTAATTATCTTACTGTGTTCAATCTGAATTTTCTTTAAAATAAAGACATCTATATTGATTCTGACTCTTCTACATCCAACTCTCAGGTTTATCATTACTTTGAGAAACAGATTATTAATGTAGCCCTTTTAGCAGATATGGTCATTTGTTCTGGGAATGTCCTTTTGGAGCCTGAGGCCTGAACAACAGGCTCGGGGCTCAACAGGTTAAATGTATTTGATTATTATAATTATAAATATTTATTTTCTAGTCAGTTATTTAATTTAATTTGTTCTGCTCTTGTCACCTGGTGTGTATTTGTTTTTGCTATTTGGTTGGTTACGTATTAGTAAATAAAATGTTGTATATTATGCATGGATGGCCAACTCTTTTGTACATGTGTTATTCACTCATTGTTAATATCTGTATTTGTGGATGTCATTTTTTGTGCCTGTAAAAAAGTCAAAACTCAATAAAGATATTGTTTTAAAAAAAAAGAGAGATGTTCAGATATAAACAGAGTCGAGCTGTCAGTCATCTTTATTTCCACAGAAGAAGAAACTCAGCACACACAGACGTAGAAAACTGTGTCACAGTAGTGTCACGGTGATGTCACGGTGATGTCACAGTAGTGCAGTGGTTCTCAAAGTGTGGCCCAGGGGGGCGCAGAGGCATGACAGGGGGGGCGCGAGAGACCAGGAGGAAAAAAAAAGATTAAAAAAGAAAAAAATCATATTTTGAAAAATTATTGATTCTAAAATAATATGATACAGTACTATTACGTCTGGGTCTCTGTGTTTCATTAAATCTTGGCTCTGTGTGTGTGTGGAACGAGCCATTTTGTGTGCGTGCGAGAGAGAGAGAGAGAGAGAGAGAGAGAGAGAGAGAGAGAGAGAGAGCACCGGTACCGGAGATCGCTGATGTTAGCTTCTGGTGCTAGCGAGCTACGCTAACGGATATAAGGAGTTTTTTCAACAACAAAGTGGAGGAGAGTCCTCTCCTGTCAGACTGAGAGACTCAGTGAGCTAAAGGACTCTCAGTGTTATCTCAGTGGGTCTCAAACGTTTTGGTCACCATTAATGTGAAAAATTATTTCCGAGGCACACATTTATATGATCATTATAGTTATAAAAAAATAAGAGAATAAATTAAAAACAGGTATGAAATACTATATGACAGTAAAAAATGAATAAAGTTTAAAAGGGGAGTGATTTGTAAAATATCCATAAAGAAATAGTAAATCTGTTTACAGTTCTGTTTCATCTGGGTGTTGAGAGAGGTATCCATAGATCTCTCATGTTGCTCTCAAAGTGCACCAGATTGATGCTTTTAACTTCAATATTTAAAAATCTTCCTGGGGGAGCATGCCCCCGGACCCCCCTATGTGAGGTCCACACACCACCTATAAAAATAGCACTTGACCCCTGCTTACACCTATATGCGGTGAGCTGATATCGAGCCTTCATTGTAACAGTTGCGGGAACACTGTGTATTTGCGTGGGGAGTGTTGCAGTAGAACATTCCTCTGTAGCGCCCGGGACATTAATGGGAAACCCTAAATGTTTGAGCACCCTCTATGAAACGTCAAGCTACCCCACAGCACCCCCAAAAGAAATCTCTGGCGCCGCCACTGAGCCTGACTATTTGTGTTGGGGGGGCCCGACTTTTTTTTTTCTCCAAAGTGGGGGCCGGACAGAAAAAGTTTGAGAACCACTGCAGTAGTGTCACGGTGATATCACGGTGATGTCACGGTGATGTCACAGTAGTGTCACAGTGATGTCACAGTAGTGTCACGGTGATGTCACAGTGATGTCACGGTGATGTCACAGTGATGTCACAGTAGTGTCAGGGTGATGTCACGGTGATGTCACAGTGATGTCACGGTGATGTCACAGTGATGTCACAGTAGTGTCAGGGTGATGTCACGGTAATGTCACGGTGATGTCACAGTGATGTCACAGTAGTGTCAGGGTGATGTCACGGTGATGTCACAGTGATGTCACGGTGATGTCACGGTGATGTCACGGTGATGTCACAGTGATGTCACAGTAGTGTCAGGGTGATGTCAGGGTGATGTCACAGTGATGTCACGGTAATGTCACGGTGATGTCACAGTAGTGTCAGGGTGATGTCACGGTGATGTCACAGTGATGTCACAGTGATGTCACAGTAGTGTCAGGGTGATGTCACGGTAATGTCACAGTAGTGTCAGGGTGATGTCACGGTAATGTCACAGTGATATCACAGTAGTGTCAGGGTGATGTCACGGTGATGTCACAGTGATGTCACAGTAGTGTCAGGGTGATGTCACGGTGATGTCACAGTGATGTCACAGTGATGTCACAGTAGTGTCAGGGTGATGTCACGGTAATGTCACGGTGATGTCACAGTGATGTCACAGTGATGTCACAGTAGTGTCAGGGTGATGTCACAGTGATGTCACAGTAGTGTCAGGGTGATGTCACAGTAGTGTCACAGTGATGTCACAGTAGTGTCAGGGTGATGTCACAGTGATGTCACAGTAGTGTCAGGGTGATGTCACAGTAGTGTCACAGTGATGTCACAGTAGTGTCAGGGTGATGTCACGGTGATGTCAGTGGACGGGGGCGGTATTTCAAGGCACTATTTATGTGAGGGTACAAACAGGTGAGAGGTCAAAGGTGATCTGAGGCTACAGTGTGTTCATCACTGAGGTTAAAAAGAGCGGGAAACAAAATGGGCAAACACACACTCAGGAAACACCAAAGAGAAGAAAGTGTGTGTGTGTGTCAGTGTGTGTGTAGCCAGTCGTGCTGCAGACACTGCTCTGCTGTGGCTCGTTTCTCCGGCTGAAGAACCAACATGGAGTTCAGAAAGTCACTGAAGTGCGCCGCCTGCTCCAGAGGCCACTCGTACTTCTCCAGAAGAACCTCGAACAAACCCCAGGGCTTCAGAGAGGAGATGTGCCTCAGACAGCCTGAAAGATAACATCTGTGATCAATACGACATCTGTGATCAATACGACATCTGTGATCAATACGACGTCTGTGATCAATACGACATCTGTGATCAATACAACGTCTGTGATCAATACGACATCTGTGATCAATACGACGTCTGTGACCAATACGACATCTGTGATCAATACGACGTCTGTGATCAATACGACATCTGTGATCAATACGACGTCTGTGATCAATACGACATCTGTGATCAATACGACATCTGTGATCAATACAACATCTGTGATCAATACGACATCTGTGATCAATACAACATCTGCAGGGCTCAACTTTTAAAAGTGGTTGCCAGGCAACCAGACATCAGCTTTTGGTTGCCAAAACTGAAAATACGGTTGCCATTTTTAGTCACCTTATATTTTAAATAGTGAAGATACTATGCAGTTACACATCAGCTGATAATGAACATGTGACACAAAGGAATGTTCAAATGCTTTATTACATTAGTATTATGAATGTGTATATGTCTCACCTCTCCTATCAAAGTACTCTCTGGAGTACCTGCCAGACAGAGCGAAGGGAAGAGGGATCGCTCCGAGCAGCTCAATGATGTGAGCGATGTGATCTGTGTACAAGTACACACAATACACACTGTGAGTACACACAATACACACTGTGAGTACACACAGATACACTCTGAATACGCTTCTGGGAAAGCTTAGAGGCATTGGTGTCACTAACCAATCGATAGCCTGGTTTGAAAACTCCATGTGCACCCAGTGTGTAAAATCTGACATCCTGATGACACAGCCCATATCCATCTCTACGGGAGTACCACAAGGCTCTATCCTAGCACCCATCCTATTCTCAATATATATCAATGACATGGAGCACGCCTCCAGCTTCAGGTGCACACGCCTCCAGGTGCACACACCTCCAGGTGTACACGCCTCCAGCTTCAGGTGCACACGCCTCCAGGTGCACACGCCTCCAGCTTCAGGTGCACACGCCTCCAGGTGCACACGCCTTCAAGTGCACACGCCTCCAGCTTCAGGTGCACACGCCTCCAGCTTCAGGTGCACACGCCACCAGGTGCACACGCCTCCAGGTGCACACGCCTCCAGGTGCACACGCCACCAGGTGCACACGCCACCAGGTGCACACGCCTCCAGGTGCACACGCCTCCAGGTGCACACGCCACCAGGTGCACACGCCTCCATCTCCAGGTGCACACGCCTCCCGGTGCACACGCCTCCAGCTCCAGGTGCACACACCTCCAGCTCCAGGTGCACACGCCACGAGGTGCACACGCCTCCAGCTCCAGGTGCACACGCCTCCATCTCCAGGTGCACACACCTCCAGGTACACACGCCACCAGGTGCACACGCCTCCAGGTGCACACGCCACCAGGTGCACACGCCACCAGGTGCACACGCCTCCAGGTGCACACGCCTCCAGATGCACACGCCACCAGGTGCACACGCCTCCAGGTGCACACGCCTCCAGGTGCACACGCCACCAGGTGCACACGCCTCCAGGTGCACACGCCTCCAGGTGCACACGCCTCCAGGTGCACACACCTCCAGCTCCAGGTGCACACGCCACCAGGTGCCCACGCCTCCAGCTCCAGGTGCACACGCCACCAGGTGCCCACGCCTCCAGCTCCAGGTGCACACGCCACCAGGTGCCCACGCCTCCAGCTCCAGGTGCACACGCCTCCACATCCTCCAGCTGCACACGCCACCAGGTGCACACACCACCACGCTTCCAGCTCCAGCTGCACACGTCACTAAGTGAACACCCCTCAGCTCCTGTGCATTCTGGGAGAGGATGTGGCTGCTGTGGAGTACTACAATTACTTGGGAGTGCACTTAGATAATGAACTGAACTGGAGGATCAACACTGACGCTGTGTACAAGAAGGGGATGAGCAGACTCTATTTCCTGACCAGAACCTCTCTCCACCAGAACCAGAACCTCTCTCCATCAGGACCAGGACCTCTCTCCATCAGGACCAGGACCTCTCTCCACCAGAACCAGAACCTCTCTCCACCAGGACCAGGACCTCTCTCCATCAGGACCAGGACCTCTCTCCATCAGGACCAGGACCTCTCTCCACCAGAACCAGGACCTCTCTCCATCAGGACCAGAACCTCTCTCCATCAGGACCAGAACCTCTCTCCATCAGAACCAGAACCTCTCTCCATCAGGACCAGGACCTCTCTCCATCAGGACCAGAACCTCTATCCATCAGGACCAGAACCTCTCTCCATCAGGACCAGAACCTCTCCATCAGGACCAGAACCTCTCTCCATCAGGACCAGAACCTCTCTCTATCAGGACCAGAACCTCTCTCCATCAGGACCTCCCTCCATCAGAACCAGAACCTCTCTCCATCAGGACCAGAACCTCTCTCCATCAGGACCAGAACCTCTCTCCATCAGGACCTCTCTCCATCAGAACCAGAACCTCTCTCCATCAGGACCTCCCTCCATCAGAACCAGAACCTCTCTCCATCAGGACCAGAACCTCTCTCCATCAGGACCTCTCTTCGTCAGAACCAGAACCTCTCTCCATCAGGACCTCCCTCCATCAGAACCAGAACCTCTCTATATCAGGACCAGAACCTCTCTCCATCAGGACCTCTCTCCATCAGAACCAGAACCTCTCTCCATCAGGACCAGAACCTCTCTCCATCAACATCGGAGTCCGACTCCATCTCTGAATACACACTCTGAATAAAGTAATGTAAATACACAGAAAGTAGAAACAGTGCATGATATAATGAATACTCTGTACATGAATGTAGCTCAACCTTTCCGGGAAAAGATTGTCCCACTCTTGACCTGACAATCAACATCGGCACCTCTGTTGTTTCCCCGACTCAGACTGCAAGGAATCTGGGTGTGACCCTAGATAACAACCTGTCCTTCACTGCAAACATCGCTGCTACAACCCGCTGCTGCAGATACACGTTTTACAACATCAGGAGGATACGTCCCCAGCTGACCCAGAAAGCCACGCAGGTTCTGGTCCAGGCTCTCGTCACCTCACGCCTAGACTACTGCAACTCCCTCCTGGCTGGTCTACCTGCATGTGCCATTCGACCTCTGCAGCTCATCCAGGATCTGGCCCTTCCTACATCCAGGACATGGTTAAACCGTACACCCCAGCACGTGCACTCCGCTCTGCATCAGCCAAACGACTCGCTGCACCCTCGCTGCCAAGGGGACCCAAGTTCCCATCAGCAGAAACACGTGGGTTTGCTATCCTGGCTCCAAGATGGTGGAATGAGCTCCCATTGACATCAGGACAGCAGATAGCTTACACACCTTCCAGACTGAAAACTCATCTCTTTCGACTCCACTTCCAGCAATAGAACTATTAACAAAGCACTTATATACTAATAAAGGACTGGCTTACCTAAAGCCAGTTGAGTAGCACTTGAAATGTTTGGCTCTATGAAACCTGATGTACTTTATGATTCTGTTTTCTTCAAGGTTGTGTCTTCCTGGTCGAACGCACTTATTGTAAGTCGCTCTGGATAAAAGCCTCAGCTAAATGGAATGCGATGTAATGTAATGGAATATTGTGTGTACTTTAAAGCAGTATAGTGTGTACTTTAAAGAAGTATAGTGTGTACTTTATGCAGTATAGTGTGTACTTTAAAGAAGTATAGTGTGTACTTTATGCAGTATTGTGTGTATTGTGTGTACCTTCGTCTCGGGTGTAATCCTCTCCTGAATGAGGCTCAAACATGTAATCTCCGGTCGCCAGCTCGAACGCCTGAACACAACAAATACATTTATACAGAAAAACAGGAATACATAAATACATTAAGAGAGTGTGTGTGTGTGTGTGTGTGTGTGTGTGTGTGTGTGTGTGTGTGTGTGTGTGTGTGTGTGTTACCATGCAGGCGATGCTCCAGATGTCAGCTGGAGGTCCGTATTCTGCTCCAATCAGAACCTCCAGAGCTCGGTACTGACGGGTCTGAATATCCTCTGTGAAGTGTTTGTGCTGGAAACACAGAGAGACCTGTGATTGGCTGATACTGACAGAGAGGCCTGTGATTGGCTGATACTGACAGAGAGGCCTGTGATTGGCTGATACTGACAGAGAGGCCGGTGATTAGCTGATACTGACAGAGAGGCCTGTGATTGGCTGATACTGACAGAGAGGCCGGTGATTGGCTGATACTGACAGAGAGGCCTGTGATTGGCTAATACTGACAGAGAGGCGAGTGATTGGCTGATACTGACAGAGAGGCCTATGATTGGCTGATACTGACAGAGAGGCCTGTGATTGGCTCATACTGACAGAGAAGCCGGTGATTGGCTGATACTGACAGAGAGGCCTGTGATTGGCTCATACTGACAGAGAGGCCTGTGATTGGCTGATACTGACAGAGAGGCCTATGATTGGCTGATACTGACAGAGAGGCCTGTGATTGGCTCATACTGACAGAGAGGCCTGTGATTGGCTGATACTGACAGAGAGGCCTGTGATTGGCTGATACTGACAGAGAGGCCTGTGATTGGCTAATACTGACAGAGAGGCGAGTGATTGGATGATACTGACAGAGAGGCCTGTGATTGTCTCATACTGACAGAGAGGCCTGTGATTGGCTCATACTGACAGAGAGGCCTGTGATTGGCTGATACTCACTACCCAGCATGCATTTCCCAGATCAGCGATCTTCACTCTCAGGCTGTGAGCATTGAGAGGATCCAGAGGACTGAGCAGGAAGTCTGAGGCGCTGGAGACTGAGAGAAATACATATTATACAGATAGATATATATATATATATATATAAAGTATGACAGGTATATGTGTTTATATATAAAGTATGACAGGTATATATATATATATAAATATATATATAAAGTATGAGAGCTATGTGTATTTGTACTGCAGTAATATAAATAGTGTGTGTGTTGTTATATGTGTTTTTGTACTGCAGTGATATAAATAGTGTGTGTGTTGTTATATGTGTTTTTGTACTGCGTTGTTATATGTGTATTTGTACTGCAGTAATATAAATAGTGGTGTGTGAATATATGTGTATTTGTACTTCCTAGTAGTATAAGTACCGTCTCTCCCACTGGAGTACCCCGACTGGGAGGAGATTGCTGACTCGGATGTCGCTGACATCACAGAGCTGGAGAAGCCTGATTGGCCGGAGGCGGGGCTAGAGAACCGGCAGGGGGCGTGGTCATTAATCCTGTCGTCCAACCAGGAGCAGCTGCTTTCCGGGCTTGCCTTGTTATTGGCTATGGAGCAGGAAGTGTTGCCGTTGACGACAGGTAAGCCTGAGAGCAAAGCAGACGTTTTCAGAGAGTGTATACGTAGTGTGTGTGTGTATGTGTGTGTATTACATGTGTGTATCAGTGCGTACTCACAGTTAGTGTGTGTGTGGTCAGGTTGTAACACACTGTCCTCTTCCTCCATCCTCTGGACACACACACACACACACACACACACACACACACACACACACACACAAACATACTCCATGTTTAGGTCTGTTCGGGGACTTGAACCGGCGACCCTACGGCTCACAGTCTCTACTGACTGAGACACTGCCGGACCAGTAGTATTACAGTAGAATAGTAGTATTACAGTATAGTAGTATTACAGTAGAATAGTAGTATTACAGTAGAATAGTAGTATTACAGTAGTATAGTAGTATTACAGTAGTATAGTAGTATTACAGTAGAATAGTAGTATTACAGTAGAATAGTAGTATTACAGTAGTATAGTAGTATTACAGTAGAATAGTAGTATTACAGTAGTATAGTAGTATTACAGTAGAATAGTAGTATTACAGTAGTATAGTAGTATTACCTGTATGTTGTGCAGTCTCTCCTCCAGCAGTCTGTGTTCACGCTTTGCTTTCCTCTTCAACTTCTTCTTCTTGTTCTTAGACATCCTACCATCCTACACACACACACACACACACACACACACACACACACACACACACACACACACACACACACACACACACACACACACACACACACACACACACACACACATACACACACACACACACACATACACACACAGCATGAGAGACAGGCATGCAGACAGACAGCTGTGTAGTTAGTGTATCATTTACACTCAGTCTTTATCACATGGTGCACACACTCACACGCAGGGCCGCCCCTCCCTACAGGCAGATCACGCAGACTGCGTGGGGCCACACCTCGCGGAGGGGGCCTCACCTCGCGGGGGGGGCCTCACCTCGCGGGGGGGGCCTCACCTCGCGGGGGGGGCCTCACCTCGCGGGGGGGGCCTCACCTCGCGGGGGGGGCCTCACCTCGCGGAGGGGGCCTCACCTCGCGGGGGGGCCTCACCTCACGGGTGGGGCCTCACCTCGCGGGAGGGCCTCAACTGAGCCCCAAATGCGGCGCAATTAGTGTAGGCGCGGCACAGTTTCGCCGCTGCGAGGCTCCACTAGCTCGCCCCCCCCGTCGACGCTCACGACACAGAGGGCCTCATCATATAACTTTGCGTGGGGCCACATGTTGGCCAGGAGCGGCCCTGCTCTCACACACACACACACACTCTCTCATTCACACACACACACACACACACACACACACACACACACACACACACACACACACACTCACACACTCTCTCATTCACACACACACTCTCTCATTCACACACTCACACTCTCTCACACAAACACACACACCTGACTCTTACCTGGTCGTCCCTAGGAGCCATGCTAACTAGAGATAGAGACAGGTGGAGGCAGATAGACAGGGAGAGAGAGACAGGAAGATCACATGAGAAACTGGAAAAAAAGGAGGAAGAGAGACAGACAGGTGAAAGACAGGCAGACAGGTGAGCCCTGTGTAGAAGGAGCGTAGAGGAGAAGGAGACAGCTTAGGAACTGACAGACAGATAGATAGACAGACAGATAGACAAGTAGATAGACAGACAGATAGACAGGTAGATAGACAGACAGACAGATAGACAGACAGATACACAGGTAGATATACAGGTAGATAGACAGACAGACAGACAGACAGACAGACAGACAGACAGACAGACAGATACACAGACAGATAGACAGACAGATACACAGACAGATACACAGGTAGATATACAGGTAGATAGACAGACAGACAGACAGACAGATAGACAGACAGATAGACAGGTAGATAGACAGACAGATAGACAGGTAGATAGACAGACAGACAGACAGACAGACAGACAGGTAGATAGACAAGTAGATATACAGGTAGATATACATACAGGTAGACAGATAGACAGACAGATATACAGGTAGATAGACAGACAGACAGATAGACAGACAGATAGACAGGTAGGCAGACAGACAGATAGACAAGTAGATAGACAGGTAGACAGACAGACAGGTAGATAGACAGACAGACAGATAGACAGACAGATAGACTGTCGGATAGACGGACAGACATATAGACAGACAGACAGACAGATAGACAGACAGATAGACTGTCGGACAGACAGGTAGATAGACAGTCGGAAAGGCAGGTAGATAGACAGGTAGATAGACAGGTAGATAGAAAGGTAGATAGACAGGTAGATAGACAGGTAGATAGACAGTCGGAAAGACAGGTAGATAGACAGGTAGATAGACAGGCAGATAGACAGGCAGATAGACAGGTAGATAGACAGGCAGATAGACAGACAGATAGACAGACAGATAGACAGTTAGATAGACAGGTAGATAGACAGGCAGATAGACAGGTAGATAGACAGGCAGATAGACAGACAGATAGACAGTCGGATAGACAGACAGATAGACAGGCAGATAGACAGGTAGATAGACAGGCAGATAGACAGACAGATAGACAGTCGGAAAGACAGGTAGATAGACAGGTAGATAGACAGGCAGATAGACAGGCAGATAGACAGGTAGATAGACAGGCAGATAGACAGGCAGATAGACAGGCAAATAGACAGGTAGATAGAAAGGCAGATAGACAGGCAGATAGACAGGTAGATAGACAGGTAGATAGACAGACGGATAGACAGTCGGATAGACAGGTAGATAGACAGGCAGATAGAAAGGCAGATAGACAGGTAGATAGACAGGTAGATAGACAGGTAGATAGACAGGTAAACAGACAGGTAGATAGATATGCAGATAGACAGGCAGATAGACAGGTAGATAGACAGTCGGATAGACAGGTAGATAGACAGGCAGATAGAAAGGCAGATAGACAGGTAGATAGACAGGTAGATAGACAGGCATATAGACAGGCAGATAGACAGGTAGATAGACAGGTAGATAGACAGGCAGATAGAAAGGCAGATAGACAGGTAGATAGAAAGGCACATAGACAGGTAGACAGACAGGTAGATAGACAGGTAGATAGACAGGCAGATAGACAGGTAGATAGACAGGCAGATAGACAGGCAGATAGAAAGGCAGATAGACAGTTAGACAGACAGGTAGATAGACAGGTAGATAGACAGGCAGATAGACAGGTAGATAGACAGGTAGATAGACAGGTAGATAGACAGGTAGATAGACAGGCAGATAGACAGGCAGATAGACAGGCAGTTAGATAGAAAGGTAGATAGACAGGCAGATAGACAGGTAGATAGAAAGGTAGATAGACAGTCGGATAGACAGGTAGATAGACAGGTAGATAGACAGGTAGATAGAAAGGTAGATAGACAGGCAGATAGACAGGTAGATAGACAGGTAGATAGATAGGCAGATAGACAGGCAGATAGACAGGTAGATAGAAAGGTAGATAGACAGGTAAATAGAAAGGTAGATAGACAGGTAGATAGAAAGGCAGATAGACAGGTAGATAGAAAGGTAGATAGACAGGTAGATAGAAAGGCAGATAGACAGGTAGATAGACAGGCAGATAGACAGTCGGATAGACAGGTAGATAGAAAGGTAGATAGACAGTTGGATAGGCAGGTAGATAGACAGGTAGATAGAAAGGCAGATAGACAGGTAGATAGACAGGCAGATAGACAGACAGATAGACAGTCGGATAGACAGGTAGATAGAAAGGTAGATAGACAGGCAGATCGACAGGTAGATAGACAGGTAGATAGAAAGGCAGATAGACAGGTAGATAGAAAGGCAGATAGACAGGTAGATAGACAGGTAGATAGACAGTCGGATAGAGAGGTAGATAGAAAGGTAGATAGAAAGGTAGATAGACAGGTAGATAGAAAGGCAGATAGACAGACAGATAGACAGGTAGATAGAAAGGCAGATAGACAGGTAGATAGACAGGCAGATAGACAGTCGGATAGACAGGTAGATAGAAAGGTAGATAGACAGTTGGATAGACAGGTAGATAGACAGGTAGATAGAAAGGCAGATAGACAGGTAGATAGACAGGCAGATAGACAGACAGATAGACAGTCGGATAGACAGGTAGATAGAAAGGTAGTTAGACAGGCAGATCGACAGGTAGATAGACAGGTAGATAGACAGGCAGATAGACAGGTAGATAGAAAGGTAGATAGACAGGCAGATCGACTGGTAGATAGACAGGTAGATAGAAAGGTAGATAGACAGGTAGATAGAAAGGCAGATAGACAGGTAGATAGAAAGGCAGATAGACAGGTAGATAGACAGGTAGATAGAAAGGCAGATAGACAGGTAGATAGACAGGTAGATAGACAGGCAGATAGACAGGTAGATAGACAGGCAGATAGACAGACAGAGAGACAGGCAGATAGACAGGTAGATAGAAAGGCAGATAGACAGGTAGATAGAAAGGCAGATAGACAGGTAGATAGACAGGTATATAGACAGTCGGATAGAGAGGTAGATAGAAAGGTAGATAGAAAGGTAGATAGACAGGTAGATAGAAAGGCAGATAGACAGACAGATAGACAGGTAGATAGAAAGGCAGATAGACAGGTAGATAGACAGGCAGATAGACAGTCGGATAGACAGGTAGATAGAAAGGTAGATAGACAGTTGGATAGACAGGTAGATAGACAGGTAGATAGAAAGGCAGATAGACAGGTAGATAGACAGGCAGATAGACAGACAGATAGACAGTCGGATAGACAGGTAGATAGAAAGGTAGTTAGACAGGCAGATAGACAGTCGGATAGACAGGTAGATAGAAAGGTAGATAGACAGACAGACAGACAGACAGACAGACAGGTAGATAGACAGACAGATAGACAGACAGATAGACAAGTAGATATACAGGTAGATATACATACAGGTAGACAGATAGACAGACAGATATACAGGTAGATAGACAGACAGACAGATAGACAGACAGATAGACAGGTAGGCAGACAGACAGATAGACAAGTAGATAGACAGGTAGACAGACAGACAGATAGACAGACAGATAGACTGTCGGATAGACGGACAGACATATAGACAGACAGACAGACAGATAGACAGACAGATAGACTGTCGGACAGACAGGTCGATAGACAGTCGGAAAGGCAGGTAGATAGACAGGTAGATAGAAAGGTAGATAGACAGGTAGATAGACAGGTAGATAGACAGGTAGATAGACAGTCGGAAAGACAGGTAGATAGACAGGTAGATAGACAGGCAGATAGACAGGCAGATAGACAGGTAGATAGATAGGCAGATAGACAGACAGATAGACAGACAGATAGACAGTTAGATAGACAGGTAGATAGACAGGCAGATAGACAGGTAGATAGACAGGCAGATAGACAGACAGATAGACAGTCGGATAGACAGGTAGATAGACAGGCAGATAGACAGGTAGATAGACAGGCAGATAGACAGACAGATAGACAGTCGGAAAGACAGGTAGATAGACAGGTAGATAGACAGGCAGATAGACAGGCAGATAGACAGGTAGATAGACAGGCAGATAGACAGGCAGATAGACAGGCAAATAGACAGGTAGATAGAAAGGCAGATAGACAGGTAGATAGACAGGCAGATAGACAGGTAGATAGACAGGTAGATAGACAGACGGATAGACAGTCGGATAGACAGGTAGATAGACAGGCAGATAGAAAGGCAGATAGACAGGTAGATAGACAGGTAGATAGACAGGTAGATAGACAGGTAAACAGACAGGTAGATAGACATGCAGATAGACAGGCAGATAGACAGGTAGATAGACAGTCGGATAGACAGGTAGATAGACAGGCAGATAGAAAGGCAGATAGACAGGTAGATAGACAGGTAGATAGACAGGTAGATAGACAGGCATATAGACAGGCAGATAGACAGGTAGATAGACAGGTAGATAGACAGGCAGATAGAAAGGCAGATAGACAGGTAGATAGAAAGGCACATAGACAGGTAGACAGACAGGTAGATAGACAGGTAGATAGACAGGCAGATAGACAGGTAGATAGACAGGCAGATAGACAGGCAGATAGAAAGGCAGATAGACAGTTAGACAGACAGGTAGATAGACAGGTAGATAGACAGGCAGATAGACAGGTAGATAGACAGGTAGATAGACAGGTAGATAGACAGGTAGATAGACAGGCAGATAGACAGGCAGATAGACAGGCAGTTAGATAGAAAGGTAGATAGACAGGCAGATAGACAGGTAGATAGAAAGGTAGATAGACAGTCGGATAGACAGGTAGATAGACAGGTAGATAGACAGGTAGATAGAAAGGTAGATAGACAGGCAGATAGACAGGTAGATAGACAGGTAGATAGATAGGCAGATAGACAGGCAGATAGACAGGTAGATAGAAAGGTAGATAGACAGGTAAATAGAAAGGTAGATAGACAGGTAGATAGAAAGGCAGATAGACAGGTAGATAGAAAGGTAGATAGACAGGTAGATAGAAAGGCAGATAGACAGGTAGATAGACAGGCAGATAGACAGTCGGATAGACAGGTAGATAGAAAGGTAGATAGACAGTTGGATAGGCAGGTAGATAGACAGGTAGATAGAAAGGCAGATAGACAGGTAGATAGACAGGCAGATAGACAGACAGATAGACAGTCGGATAGACAGGTAGATAGAAAGGTAGATAGACAGGCAGATCGACAGGTAGATAGACAGGTAGATAGAAAGGCAGATAGACAGGTAGATAGAAAGGCAGATAGACAGGTAGATAGACAGGTAGATAGACAGTCGGATAGAGAGGTAGATAGAAAGGTAGATAGAAAGGTAGATAGACAGGTAGATAGAAAGGCAGATAGACAGACAGATAGACAGGTAGATAGAAAGGCAGATAGACAGGTAGATAGACAGGCAGATAGACAGTCGGATAGACAGGTAGATAGAAAGGTAGATAGACAGTTGGATAGACAGGTAGATAGACAGGTAGATAGAAAGGCAGATAGACAGGTAGATAGACAGGCAGATAGACAGACAGATAGACAGTCGGATAGACAGGTAGATAGAAAGGTAGTTAGACAGGCAGATCGACAGGTAGATAGACAGGTAGATAGACAGGCAGATAGACAGGTAGATAGAAAGGTAGATAGACAGGCAGATCGACAGGTAGATAGACAGGTAGATAGAAAGGTAGATAGACAGGTAGATAGAAAGGCAGATAGACAGGTAGATAGAAAGGCAGATAGACAGGTAGATAGACAGGTAGATAGAAAGGCAGATAGACAGGTAGATAGACAGGTAGATAGACAGGCAGATAGACAGGTAGATAGACAGGCAGATAGACAGACAGAGAGACAGGCAGATAGACAGGTAGATAGAAAGGCAGATAGACAGGTAGATAGAAAGGCAGATAGACAGGTAGATAGACAGGTAGATAGACAGTCGGATAGAGAGGTAGATAGAAAGGTAGATAGAAAGGTAGATAGACAGGTAGATAGAAAGGCAGATAGACAGACAGATAGACAGGTAGATAGAAAGGCAGATAGACAGGTAGATAGACAGGCAGATAGACAGTCGGATAGACAGGTAGATAGAAAGGTAGATAGACAGTTGGATAGACAGGTAGATAGACAGGTAGATAGAAAGGCAGATAGACAGGTAGATAGACAGGCAGATAGACAGACAGATAGACAGTCGGATAGACAGGTAGATAGAAAGGTAGTTAGACAGGCAGATCGACAGGTAGATAGACAGGTAGATAGACAGGCAGATAGACAGGTAGATAGAAAGGTAGATAGACAGGCAGATCGACAGGTAGATAGACAGGTAGATAGAAAGGTAGATAGACAGGTAGATAGAAAGGCAGATAGACAGGTAGATAGAAAGGCAGATAGACAGGTAGATAGACAGGTAGATAGAAAGGCAGATAGACAGGTAGATAGACAGGTAGATAGACAGGTAGATAGACAGGCAGATAGACAGGTAGATAGACAGGCAGATAGACAGACAGAGAGACAGGCAGATAGACAGGCAGATAGACAGGTAGATAGACAGGTAGATAGACAGACAGAGAGACAGACAGAGAGACAGGCAGATAGACAGGCAGATAGACAGGTAGATAGACAGGTAGATAGACAGACAGAGAGACAGGCAGATAGACAGGTAGAAATTAGCCCCGCATCTTATTTTCAAACAAAGAGACGGCTCATTAATATTCACAATACTCTGTTTTTGATTTTTGGTACGAGCCAATCAGTGACAAGTGTCTGTCTCTCTCTCTCTCCTGACCAATCACCTGAGGACCCTGAAGGGGGGCGGGGCTCCAGCTCTCAGTCAGTGTGTAGCCTCAGCAGCTAACCTGTCTGTCTCTCTCTCTCCTGACCAATCACCTGAGGACCCTGAAGGGGGGCGGGGCTCCAGCTCTCTGCCAGTGTGTAGCCTCAGCAGCTAACCTGTCTGTCTCTCTCTCTCCTGACCAATCACCTGAGGACCCTGAAGGGGGCGGGGCTCCGGCTCTCTGCCAGTGTGTAGCTTCAGCAGCTAACCTGTCTGTCTCTCTCTCTCCTGACCAATCACCTGAGGACCCTGAAGGGGGCGGGGCTCCGGCTCTCTGCCAGTGTGTAGCTTCAGCAGCTAACCTGTCTCTCTCTCTCTCTCCTGACCAATCACCTGAGGACCCTGAAAGGGGCGGGCTCCAGCTCTCTGCCAGTGTGTAGCTTCAGCAGCTAACCTGTCTGTCTCTCTCTCTCCTGACCAATCACCTGAGGACCCTAAAGGGGGCGGGGCTCCAGCTCTCTGCCAGTGTGTAGCTTCAGCAGCTAACCTGTCTGTCTCTCTCTCTCCTGACCAATCACCTGAGGACCCTGAAGGGGGGCAGGGCTCCAGCTCTCTGCCAGTGTGTAGCTTCAGCAGCTAACCTGTCTCTCTCTCTCCTGACCAATCACCTGAGGACCCTGAGGGGGGCGGGGCTCCGGCTTTCTGCCAGTGTGTAGCTTCAGCAGCTAACCTGTCTGTCTCTCTCTCTCCTGACCAATCACCTGAGGACCCTGAAGGGGGCGGGGCTCCAGCTCTCTGCCAGTGTGTAGCTTCAGCAGCTAACCTGTCTGTCTCTCTCTCCTGACCAATCACCTGAGGACCCTGAAGGGGGCGGGGCTCCAGCTCTCTGCCAGTGTGTAGCTTCAGCAGCTAACCTGTCTGTCTCTCTCTCTCCTGACCAATCACCTGAGGACCCTGAAGGGGGGCGGGGCTCCAGCTCTCTGCCAGTGTGTAGCTTCATTAGCTAACCTGTCTGTCTTTCTCTCTCCTGACCAATCACCTGAGGACCCTGAAGGGGGCGGGGCTCCAGCTCTCTGCCAGTGTGTAGCTTCAGCAGCTAACCTGTCTGTCTCTCTCTCTCCTGACCAATCACCTGAGGACCCTGAAGGGGGGCGGGGCTCCAGCTCTCTGCCAGTGTGTAGCCTCTGCAGCTAACCTGTCTCTCTCTCTCTCTCCTGACCAATCACCTGAGGACCCTGAGGGGGGCGGGGCTCCGGCTCTCTGCCAGTGTGTAGCTTCAGCAGCTAGGCGTCTCACATACAGCTCGTCCACCTGCAGCAGGATGTTCTCCGGCTTGATGTCCGTGTGGATGATCTTACACTTCCTGTGCAGGTAGTCCAGCCCCTGCAGCACCTGGGGGAGAGTGAAAGTGTGAGTGTGTGAGTGCGGTGGTGTGTGTGAGTGAGAGTGTGAGTGTGTGTGTGTGTATGTGTGTGTGTGTTACCTGTCTGATGATGCTCTTCACACACACCAGAGGAATCCCCATGTAGTTTGACTTAATGATCCACTTCAACAGCTGATGACCCAACACCTCCAGAACCATACACACATCTGAGAGTCAGCTGAGGAAAACAGGTGACTGACATTCAGGTAGAGAGACAGAGAGACAGAGAGACAGACAGGCAGACAGACAGGTGTAGGATACGGACTCCATTGACTCCGGAGATCTTGAAGTCGTCGATCAGCTGAACGATCGTCTCTCTGAAAGGGTCGGAGGGGTCGCTGTCCCTCACCTGTAACACAGACTCTTATTATGAAGGGCTGCCAGACTCTTATTGTGAAAGGGTGTGGCTGTAACACAGACTCTTATTGTGAAGAGGAAGTAAATTAAACGTTATCAAAGAGCTATGATGAGGAGCTCTGCCTGTTCAAACCGTACTGACCTAGTGTGTTTACAGTAGTGTGTGTGTGTGTGTGTGTGTGTGTGTGTGTGTGTGTGTGTGTGTGTGTGTGTGTGTGTGTGTGTCACTCACACATCTGAGGAGCTTGATCTCATCCACAGCTGTCTCTGTGTAATGTGGAGCGCTCTTCACCACCTTCAGCGCCACGAAGCGCTTCCTCCTACACACAGACAGAGTCAGGGAGTGTATGTGTGTGTGTGTGTGTGTGTGGTGTGTGTGTGTGTGTGTGTGTGTGTGTCCTACTGCAGATCCCAGCACAGCCACACTGTAGAGAAGTGTCCCCAGCCCAGTTTCCGGACCACATGGTAGCGTCCATTGAACAGATCTCCGATCTGCACCGGGTAGTACCCTCCTAAACACAGGGGGGGTGGGGGGGGTTATTAATCTACACACACTCCTTATACCCTAACCCCCCTCAGGTATTTATTATGGGGGGGGTATTAATCTACACGCACTCCTTATACCCTAACCCTCCTCAGGTATTTATTATGGGGGGGGGTTATTAATCTACACACACTCCTTATACCCTAACCCCCCTCAGGTATTTATTATGGGGGGGGGGTTATTAATCTACACACACTCCTTATACCCTAACCCCCCTCAGGTATTTATTATGGGGGGGGGGGTTATTAATCTACACACACTCCTTATACCCTAACCCCCCTCAGGTATTTATTATGGGGGGGGTATTAATCTACACGCACTCCTTATACCCTAACCCTCCTCAGGTATTTATTATGGGGGGGGGGTATTAATCTACACACACTCCTTATACCCTAACCCCCCTCAGGTATTTATTATGGGGGGGGGTTATTCATCTACACGCACTCCTTATACCCTAACCCCCCTCAGGTATTTATTATGGGGGGGGGGGGTATTAATCTACACACACTCCTTATACCCTAACCTCCCTCAGGTATTTATTATTGG
The DNA here is from genome assembly GCA_028583405.1 of Pogonophryne albipinna. Taxonomy (NCBI): domain Eukaryota; kingdom Metazoa; phylum Chordata; class Actinopteri; order Perciformes; family Artedidraconidae; genus Pogonophryne; species Pogonophryne albipinna. Next base: position 820 of record JAPTMU010000518.1, on the reverse strand, counting down.
GGGGGGTTATTAATCTACACGCACTCCTTATACCCTAACCCCCCTCAGGTATTTATTATGGGGGGGGGGTTATTAATCTACACACACTCCTTATACCCTAACCCCCCTCAGGTATTTATTATGGGGGGGGGTTATTAATCTACACGCACTCCTTATACCCTAACCCCCCTCAGGTATTTATTATGGGGGGGGGTTATTAATCTACACACACTCCTTATACCCTAACCCCCCTCAGGTATTTATTATGGGGGGGGGTTATTAATCTACACGCACTCCTTATACCCTAACCCCCCTCAGGTATTTATTATGGGGGGGGGGTATTAATCTACACGCACTCCTTATACCCTAACCTCCCTCAGGCATTTATTATGGGGGGGGGGTATTAATCTACACGCACTCCTTATACCCTAACCCCCCTCAGGTATTTATTATGATGGGGGGTATTAATCTACACGCACTCCTTATACCCTAACCCCCCTCAGGTATTTATTATGGGGGGGGGGGGTTATTAATCTACACACACTCCTTATACCCTAACCCCCCTCAGGTATTTATGATGGGGGGGGGTATTAATCTACACGCACTCCTTATACCCTAACCCCCCTCAGGTATTTATTATGGGGGGGGGGTATTAATCTACACGCACTCCTTATACCCTAACCCCCCTCAGGTATTTATTATGGGGGGGGGTATTAATCTACACGCACTCCTTATACCCTAACCCCCCTCAGGTATTTATTATGGGGGGGGGGTATTAATCTACACGCACTCCTTATACCCTAACCCCCCTCAGGTATTTATTATGGGGGGGGGTATTAAT